>VZSV01000002.1:7346501-7362028 GCA_013398735.1 Nothocercus julius | reverse complement strand
GAAAAAAACAATTATAAACTCTTTTACTTAGTACAAAATAATTATTTAAAATTATATATGCAAATCTTTCACAGATACACAGTGTCATTACGGATCTAAACAATTTGTTCCAGCTGTTGCTATTCCAAATTATTTTACTTGCTTTTTCAAAACACGCAAGTGCTACCATGCTGTCTACCAAAAGAGGCACCAGCCCCAGAAGGAAGGCTGTCTGTAACCCAGCCTTGCTGCAGATTTAACCCTGGGGGCAGCAGCTGTCAGGGAACTGTTTGTCAGCGAGTCTCATGCACGGGACCAGTCAGCAGAAGTGCCAGGTTAACATACAGCTAAATGAACCAATTTTACTTGAAGACACAGATCAATACAAAGAAGGTCAGCAGCATGATCCGCACCAGATGAGTTGACAGGACAAACCTTCATCTGGGCTGAAGCACCACTGGCAGCTTTGCACTGAGGCGTATCCATTTGGCTGTTGTACAGAACTTGGACATTATTGCTACAAAACTGAGTAAGAAACGGAGTGACTTTAAGGCTGTGCTATGTACTGGGCACACAAGGTTGAGCTGCAGGTCAACTTTTTCCATCTGGAAAAAAAGTAACTCTGTAAGCATGACTCCAGCGCAGAGAAGCCCTGATGCCAGCCCAGCAGAGCTGCTCACATTCACCCTTCACTGTGTTGCTGAAGGGCCTTCCATCATTTTCCTTCACAGAAATGAGTTTAAGGAAAATGTCAACTTCCCAGGATCTCTTCTTTCTTCTTTTGCTTCCCTACTAAGCTGCATGACCTAAAGTTAAAGTATTTATCAAAGAGCAGAGAGGTGAAATGACTTGTGAAATACAAATAGCAGAAAGGATCTATTCTGATCTTTCAGGAACTTCAGTGTGAGTGTATTATAAAACACTTGTAAGGGTACATCTGTGCTTTCAGGGCAGCCACTGTTCTTTAACATGCAAAAAATGTAATTTGTAATCCTTTCTGAGGAAAGCCACAGGATACTTGGTAAACTACAATAACAGGCTTTCAATTTCCCCCTTGCAGATACATATTTACATGGCAACCAAATTGCCATGCTCCCACGACAGTGTTAAAAAAAAAAAAAAAACAACAAAAAAAACAGCATTACATATAGACTATCATCTAAAACTGAACAGAAGTGACATTAAATTTCTCGGTCCCTACCCAAACTCTACATTTCTGCATGTATGTAAGTGCCCATAAGTGCCACAGACCTAAAACATATGTGTGCATGTATATACACCTGTGTGCGCCACCAAGCACTTCTGTTACTGAATTTTAGTATTGTCCCTAAGCCAATACAGCTCATACTCTCCTTACAGGCTTGTAAGACAACTCACTTTATATGTATCCACTTCAGATGTACTGTGTAAGTACTCTAAGACGCATGTAATATATACAGCACTATTGTGATGGGAGCTCCAAACACAGGTCAAACTCTAGATGCTATTACTTCGGAAACCTAAAAAGCTCTGATCTCTGAGTATTTTGCCTGCCCATAAAATTCACAGATCAGCTTAACTCACACCAACATTCAATATGCTAAGTGAAGAAATAGGAGCAAGAGAAAGCAGGAGGGTGCATTAAACACTGATGAAAACAACTGCAGATCTTTAATTGATACTCATTCTCAGAAAAGACAGCTAAGAATCATTAAATGTTAATGTGGATAAAACATCTTATGACAATATGCTGCACATTTGTCAGTGTGATAAAAAGCAGTATATTAGTACTGTATTATTTGTTGCAAACTTCTAACCAGCTAAATCTGTTCTATACATCTTTACTGTGATTTACTGTATTACTCCGAATCTTGGAGTATCTTGAACAGCCCCCAAAAAGTTTTTTAGACTTATTTTTTAATCAAAATTCTACAGAAATGTTTTCTTTTTGCCCCAAACATAGAATTATTCCCCAAAATTTCACTGGCCCAATGCCCAGAACAAGGAACATTAAGGCCCAGAGCAGTAATTAGTTTCAGGGCTGGCAGCTTGCAACCCTTTAGCTCTTAACAGGAGCTCTGGGAAACAAAAATAAGGATAAAAACAGTTTCCTACTTGCTTTCACCCAGTCACATGGACAAGTCTTGAGACGGACCTGAACAGTCACAAGGATTGGAGTCATCCTAAAACGAGACAGATTAAATGTGACCAGAGCAAACCAGGATCTGGGGTATCTGTGCTATTGATAAGAAGGGGAAAGCCACTGTGCACCAGTAATCCAAGGGCATGACGTAGAGCATACATGCAGGATTAAAGCATATAGAGCAAATAAAAAAGGCCGAGGTGGACACCGTTATTCCCATTACAGATAAGGAATTGAGGCAAAGAAATGAAGTCAATGTATGATTAAATTCTAGGTGCCAGAGACTCCAAGTCTCAACCTGGATAGCCAGAAGAGGAAGAGCACATGCTTAGTGACCATCAGTAAAGTGAGGTTCATCCTTTCCTACCTTAACATTGCTACTTTTACATGCCTAAGTCAAAATTACTCACGCAGTTGCCATCCAGTGAATAGAGCTAGCACTTTCAGAAGGCTACAAAGATTTGGGATAGAACTCATGTATCGAATTCTGGATTTGCTCACTCTTTTCCACTGATTGTATGTGGAGTCAGCAGTAACAACCTCAGACTAAATTACCCAGGACTCAGCCAGATGAAGTTAAACTAAATGAATCTTGTTTCAGCTATGAGATTTCTGACTTGATAGGCATCACAGCAGAGACTGTAGCTGTGGCTCCTGTATTTGAGCGAAGCTGGAACACATTCCTTTGCACCCCACTCTCCTTGCTTTCCTCTGTTCCCATCTTTCATTTCAGCTACAAATCAGCTGAGAATTGCTACAAGCAATTTCTCCTTCACTGCAGAGTCTAACACGTTCTTCAGACCAGTCTATTCTTGATTCAGGATGAAGCCGGAGTCCTGTGGGAAACCAGTGCATGGACATGTAATTAAAGAAAACAGGGAGAGGCAGAGCAAGTTTCCTTGAGTCCTCAGTTTGAAAAAATCTGAGTTGGTTTTTTCTTCCTTAATCTTCTGAGCCTTTTCTCAAAGGTGTATGTGCACATTAAGCCTGCCTGAATGCTTGGATCCTTTTCTTAGAAAAATCAGCTTAGGAAACCCAGCCAGAAGAAGCTGCAGCCCCAGATCAGGAGTGGGCCTGAAGCGGCAAGCTTAGATCCTCAAGCCCCCCATGCTGCTCCTCAGGCACATCACCGAGGGCATACTGGGATTATCCTTGTTCCCCAAATGTACTTCTTGACAAAGGTACCAGGCAGTTATCTCAAAATATACATAAAACACCACACCAACCTTATAAGCATAAAGAAACCACCACCAACACAACCCCAAAACTCATATCAACACCACGTGCTGCTGAATTCAACGTATTCACAGACTCCAGGTACTGCTACATATATCAAGGCTGCTGGAAAGTTACATGCAAATGACAGCCAACATGTACGGTTACGTTTTGAGACAAGCATTTCATATTGGTGCCTGACAGGGAACGGCTAATTTAACTCACCAAGTTCAACTACTTTTGCCTTAAATAGCTCTACAGTTTTAAATGTTCACTGTACATATCCACAGACGCAAAATTCAGACTTGTGCTCAAACCATCGGGTAAGGACATCAGCAGGACTCATCGCGCACTGCGGTTCCATAACAGCAAAGCGCCTTGTGCCAAGTCTACAGCACTGCCCTCCCAGTTGCTATGGCAGAAGAAAATCAGAAGAACAAGACTTTTAATCAGGAAAGATAATTCCTATTGTCACATGTTAACCCAGTTAATCAGAATGATTTAATCAAGTCTCTGCCAAGGTAATGTATTGAGTTTAATGACAGAGTAACCACATCATTAACCATATGCATTCCTGTCAGGGTAGCATTTAGTCACACCACAGATTAACTCATGTTTAAGCAATTGCTAAGTGGATGTGAAATTTTCAGATCTAAAGGCCTATCTGCCTATAAAAGACTAAACACAGTGAGTCGCTTTACTCAGGACAGTAGTTCATCATTATATCTCACCAGATGATTTTTTGTTAAAGTAGACAGCCAGACAGCATCACGGGGAGTTTTACTGGGAAGAGTTACATGGATACAAGCAGATCCTTAACCAGAATGCCTTTAAAAAGGGAGAAAATATAACTTCCCACATTCAGGAACGACAGTATGAATATGTGGGACCTACCTAAAAATCCTCACCGTCTGAAGAACCACGTTTAACAACGGGGTCCTGATATTTCAAGAACCTGGGACAAGGTGTTTGTGATGGGAAGTTTTATCTCATGACTTACTGAAGTTCTTTACCCCTAAGGAATATTAAACAACAATAACAGAAAACATTTGCATAAGGGAGATCTAGTAGATATAGCCTACCTGGATTTCTAAAAGGTTTTAACAAGGTCTGTCACCTGCCTCTGAAACCAAACAAATAGGAAATTCTAGGAAAGGTCCCTTCAGACACAAAAATTGCTTAATAGATATGAAATGAAGAGCAGAAAGAAACAGTCACCAGTTGCTTTTTAACACATTCAAAACCACCAAAGTTAATACAACAAGATGATGAAGTCTGGTGATGATGACAAGTAACGTAACAAACAAGCATCAGCTACGAAAAACATGTGTGTGTCAGTCACTGGGCAATAAAATGGAAGAAGATATTCAAAGAGGACAAACGCAAAAACTGGTGCTCATAGGGATAATATAACTTCATATATAATACTAACTTCCTATGTAAAATGATGGGCTCCAAGCTGAGCATTCACGCTTAGGAACCCAAGATCTGTACGTTCTAATCAAATAGACAGGTCCATGGAAATACCTTCCCAACACTGCTCTTGCTTACAGGAACATCCTGTTACACTATAATGCAATGCTAGCAAAATAAGCAGCTTTACTTAGAGCAAGCAAGTCTTTGGTCTTTGAGAGCTATTAAAATACCTCGATTAACTAAGCTCAAAGCAGGGCATTTACTTGACTGGCATGTACTTTTTAAGCAAGGAAAAAGCCTGCCATACTCTAATAGTTTAATATTAACTAACTTTCCTCCGCTGTTGTAATTTTGCCAACTTTCCAGCACCAGGTTTATTGCAGCATATGGACTTTCATCCTCGGAGAGCACTGGCCAGGCGTGTATGTGACTCTGGGGTAGCTGATGTTCTGACAGGCACCGCACGCCCTGCGCATCAACCCCGGGAGCCACCGTGCCCGGGAGCCACCAGGGAAAGAAGCCCTACCCAAACCTTCAGCAAGGCCCCAATCACGTCTGCTACAGACCATGCTACCACACCACTTAACTCCAAGGCCAGGGGATTGCAGTGTTCCAGTTCGGTCTGGTTGGAATAACACTCATTTTCCTTATAATACTAGATGTTGATATATGCTGATCTGTCGTGAATTGACCAAGGACGCAAATCCACGAGGGAAGATAAAGGAATTGGTCATTAACCTCTCCTTTTTTCCCTTTTCTTTGGTGTTTTGGGCCACCTTCCTCCAAGCGCATCTTAGAAAATCCCACTCAAATTAAATGCAAAGGATTCTGTACCTTCTTGTTATCTGTGAAAAGCACAGTGGGTTACTTTATCTGAACCACTTCAGTTAAAGTAATCCCTACATTTTACAAAGGACAGCTGCTTCAAGTATATGGACTAGAGCAAAAAAGGACTTTTAAGAAATACAGAACGGGGAGAAAGAGAGGCACAACAGGGCAGGCAATATTGCATAAAACACAGGGGAAAAAATGTTGCTATCAGCTACTAAAAATGTGATAAAAAAACACAATCTAAAATATGAAAGCCTACTTGGAATCAGGCAAGGGAGATAAACAAGGGATAAGATAGCAAAGACTAATGAGATAGCCTTTTGTTGAATAATTTTGACTTGTGTTATTTAAACATTTTGTTCAGCACATACTTTACAACACGTTTACAAAGCAAAGTCCTGAGAAAGCCTTGGCTGTAAAAAGGGACCGGATCCTGGCTCCAAATTGCTTGCTATGCTGCTTGCCACGCCAGGAACACATCATTGCTTAGTGAGAGCCAAAGAAAACTTCAGGCTAAAAATGTAGGCTAAACCCCAATTGTGTTTTATGTACCCGAAGACCTTGGTCAAATTATTTTGTTAGTAATTTTCAAAATAACACAAGTATACATTTCTAAAAATTGAGAGTTTCTGGATGCAGAGGAACTTCAAATGTATGCAAAGAGGCACACTTATTTTTTCAAAGAAATTTCCCATACTTTATAAATCATGGTCATTGCCAGCTAGAGAGGCAAAACACAAAACAATCCCCTTTTTCTTACATCTTTAAACCACAGCATTTAAGTGTTCCCTCACAACACTTCTTCAAAAACATGGGGCAGATGCTGTTTTACAACTTCTGACCACCTGTGAAAAGAGCAGAAGAGCTTGGCCTACTGCCCTGCGTTCTGCTGCGGTTCAGCCCATACCTTACTCAGCCCCCCCAGATCTTTCCTGACACTTCTGCTGTAATAATGCCACAAAATCAGCAGCTCCCTGCCTGCTTTTATATTGGGAGAAGAACCAATTTCACTTTGCTGTTTGTACTTTGTCCTACCAACATGGTTTGGATTATATAATCTCCAGATACGTGGGTGGGATTTGGAGCGTTGCCTCAAAACCTGCCACTTCGGATGCATTTAGAAGCTCAACAGCACATTTCTCCAAAGGACACATCCGTGTAGTGCAGATCACAACTGAATTTATTCTATATCATCAAAGACATTATCAAAAAATATACAAGCTAGATTAACACTAAAGAGAAAAGAAATCCAGAAGACATGTCTGCTCCTGTAATTTAAGACTGGTGCTACTATAAATGAGAATAGCTCCAAAGAAGTTAATGGATTTACACCAATTTACACTACCCACTAACTTCAGTGGTTTCAGTCTAAATACCAGCAGATCAGTCACAGTAAAATGCAGCCACCAGAGGCGACATGGACGTCACTGCTGCTGGCAGCCCTTTGGGAGACTCTCTGGACTGGCTGAACTTTCAGCCTTTTTTCGATGAACACTCAAGCACATCGGTGCTTCCAGGGACCCAAGCACCAGGCAGGCCTTCCTGGGGCCTCTGCCACCCTTCGGGGCAGCTCCCAGGCCTTCAAGGAAGCCTTCCCGTTGTAATTGCTGCAGGCAGCCTGCTGTGACTTATAGTAACAAGCTAAAATGATCAAAAATAACAAAGAATAAACTTGAAATTCACTTTTCCCTAGTACTGACTCACCTAAACAGGAATGTTCTAGTTATTCAAGTTGAAGACCCACGAAACGGAAGCGTGTATAGAAAATAGAGGAGGTTCCTGACATATTTTACAGAGCAAGTGAATGTAGCTGAACGGTATCTGCCTTTGAAAAATCATTATCATCGTCCCTGTTTTCTGTTTCGCAGCCTTTAAAATTTGATGCTGTCTCCAATCTGTCTGACTTCAAAAGCAGAAAATCATCTGTCCTCAACACAATTCTATCTGAATATTGAAAATCTCTTCTGAGTGTTTCTAATGTTGACGGTTCTTCTTGCTCCTATACTTTCTCTTACAATTCTTCTGTGAGATACACAGATAAATCAAAAACAACAGACATTGAAGAACAGTCAAAAGCTATTCCTGACATCCTCTTAAGACCCTACTCACCTTCCACCAACATTGACAAAAGGTACCCTAAATTATTTTGATTTACTGAGTATGTAAATATATTCTGAATACTCCCAGGCCCTTCTCTGCTTCACAAGATGACTGAAAAAAAGGCAACAGCTTTTGAGGCTACCAAATCTTAAAGACAGGCCGTGTTCCTAAGCTTTACCATGCCTACGTTGTGTTGCTCAGCACCTATGCTCCATCAGTTATTGGCACTTCTCACAGTATTTTCCTTGGCACGATAAAAGGAAGGGCTGATTTTACAGTTAAGGCACATGCTGCAACTCCTGAGTTCAACTCTACCACAAACCCACTACGCAAATCTGCAGAAGTAATTCTCCAAGCTTCCCAATCCTAGCTTATCATCTCACATAAAATGCTATCTCTTTAAAAGAGCATCTTCAGGTTCATAGAGCAGTCTAATTTTTTCTTACATAGCTAAAGAAACCTAATTTCAGGAGTAGCAATTACCAAATGAGAAGGCATGAGCATACAGGCCCCCCCACAAGAACCCCCGCTCCTCCTCCCAACCCCAAAAATATCTCTGAGCAGAAAAGAGAGCAGCAGGTACACTCTTCTTTTACCTATATCTTATATTTTGAAGTACTTAGCAATGATGTCATAAATTCTGTAAAAAAGCAGGTGGGACAAATAACATGTATCATAATTTTACTATTTGATGGCGTCCCTGCTAAGCCACTTCATTGTTCACTTTTGACTCTGAGCTGACATCAAGAAATGATGTCTTGGAGTAGCAATAAGAAAAATACCCTTGAAATGTTTTTTTTTTTTTTTTCCCCCAAGCAAATTTTACTGCTTTTTTTCTGACTGTTGAAAGATCTTTCTCTATCCTCTCCTCCCACATCTCTCCACTAGAAAAATTTCTTACACATTCAGTAACAGGTTTCTGTGTCTTCACTTGTCTTAGAGTAACACAAGTACAATCAAGTGGAAAATCATTCCCTTCAAGCCACCACAGAAAGCAAGCAGGTTCAACAAGCAGTAGGGAAAAAAAAAAGAACAATCAAAACAGAACTCCATAATAAAGGGCTTGCAAAATATCTCTATTTGCCTCCCTTTCACCAACATCAAGCTCCAATCCTCACTGGATTTCTCCAAATAACAATTTAACACCATTTTAAAAATCAACTTTATATTGAATTTGAACTGCTGACAGTGTTCTCTAGTCATATTAATTTCCCCACTGTAATTTGCAGTAATGCTGCAATCATAAAAGAATGCAGAGTATAACTGTAAGAGGTGGGAAAGGTGAAAGGAAAGATCTCTGATTTCCAAAGGATTTTTTTTTTTACTTAGGTTTTCACATTCCTTTTGAAATTCAAACCTCATCAGTACAAAAACATGGCAGATTAAAGTCTTTTTTTTTTTAATAATCATAAATCAATTTTGTATTGACTTTTGTGTTCTACATATAAAGGAACTATTCAAGTAACACTCCAAATCACAGGTTTATTTTGTATTGTCATAAAATTAGTTACATTTCCTTACACCTAGCTTGTGAACACTAATATACTGGAGACCAATGGTAGAAGCCATCTGTATATAGATTATTTTTAAACTACATGAATTATTTGCAACCAACAGCACTGCTGAAACTTAATACCGAAAGCTACTGTTTACAGGAGCATCTATCTGCCCAGAAAATGAGTGCACAGCTATACATTTTTACACCTAGATTTTATTTCCTGGAATGAAAATGAAACTGTCTGAATGCAAGTTTTTGACAACTATATATAACCTGTGGAGCTTTATAAATTTGGCCATCTGTAGTGAGATGACTGATTACATATCAATTTTCTTCACAATTATGCCAAACGAAACTCTCAACAGAAATAAAAATTTATATATAAAAATGAAGTGCACAAATCCACAAATGAAGTGCAGAAGCCTTCAGAAGACACCTAGTACAGCCAATTTCTGGAAATGACACTTAAAATTCACCACAGTCCCAGTAATCCTTAGTGCACTCACCAATTATCATCCCAGTTTTCCATCCATTCGCTTTCTCATTTCACCAGGGGAAAACCTAGCCCTGAGTATCTTTTATTCATAGAAGGACACACGAGTAAAGGCGTAGGAGATGCTACACCCTGCAGAACTCCACATGCATGCGCGGGGCTGAATCCCCCGTGAGCTACCTCACATTTTCACTGCCCGCAGGCAGCCAAAGGTTCGTTCAGTTTATTGGAAATGTCCATGACTAAATTTAAATAAAAAGAGGAGCCTTCCTTGCCATTATTATTTGATTTCTGGTCTTGCTCTGCTCTCCTGAGGGGATGATTACTCTCTTCATTAAAACATTCATATGCGCAGCTCTTATTTTGAGAAGTGGAAATATTATGACACTATTGGAAAAATTAAACTTTCTGTTCTCTGTAGTGTAAAAATAACAAGTCACATGTATCTGGCAAAGCAGCTCTTCAAGGAGGATTCCTTTATCACTGGGGCTTCAGTATAAAAATAGAAGGATGATGTTTTCAAATGTATCCTAAGTAATCACTTCTACAGCTGATATGATCATCCCCTTTTCTCCAAGTACAAATAAGTTTGTTTAATTAAAAGTAGTTGATCATCTCTCCACTATTACCGTCTTGCTTCACTTAAGCAACATTAACGATTCCTCCTCCTTACGCATCTCCCCTTCCACCCAAGCACACACTCTAGGACATGTTCCGTTCAAAATCCTTTCCGATGCTGGTATGCTTGGAACTTGTTTTCTGATCACATCTCACTGGTTCATAAAACACTTGGGATACTATCCCTGCAATCTGTGTCTACACAACTATGGGCTAGAAAATGGTGGCCAAAAGATTCCGTGCCTCCATCCTGAAAAGCGGAATATCCGCATTTTGCAAGTCCCTGTGCCTCAGTCTGAGACATAACTGAAAATGGAGAAAACCTGAGACAAACAATCCAGTGAACAGTTAGCAGGTCAGTAGAAAGTAAGTTTTCAAGATGGTCAGTGGGGCCGAGCAGCAGCAGGGGACCATATTCACAACAAGCTCTGCGGTGAAGCTGCACCTACGGCTGCATCCTGGAGGTTACCCCAGGAAACTCCTCTTGGCTGGGAGCGCTCCCAGCTCTGCGAAGGGGCAGCCAGCAGGAGCGCAGGCTCGAGCACGGCTCCAGCAGGTCTTGAACGGGCGCTGTTAGCAGAGCTGTGAGGCCGGCGACCGGCGCGGGGAGGGCGCCCTTGGCGCAGGCCTGGGGACGGTGCAACGGGAAGGAATTCAAATTAAAATTTCCCCTGTTCAAAAAATAACCATTACAATTAAGTTGGAAGTTTTGTCAATCCTCGGCTTGGGCCTCGGGGGGTTTGTTTCTTTAAGTTTTACCTTCCAACATTGCTGTTTAAAACAAGTTCTCCGCTTTAATTGCTGGAAGTTGCTGCCTAAACATTAAAGCAGTTTATGTCAACAACAGCTTCTGCTGCAAGCGTAGAAAATATTTTAATTAATATAAATCAATGAAGAAGCCAAATTTGTTTTGAAAGAACAGGAAAGTTATTAATAGAATAAAGTCAGAGAAGGTGAAGTCTTTAGTTCTAAAATTCTGAAGAATATGATGACCAGAAACAGCTCAACTAACATTAATTACACAAAGTTACTACGGAGAAAGATATGTTAATATGCATTAATAATATCCATTAATGGATATGTTAACACCCATTAATAATATACCCAACCCATTCACTAATACATCTAGTAAGACATTTTTACCTTTGCGTTTCGTTTAAAAATAAAGCTTTGCAAGCACAACCTCATAAATACCACACATGAAAATGATTTATGTTCTACTACAATTTTTTCAGAGATATATTTCCTTTTACCAAGCACAACCATCCCTTCTGACTGACACCCCGAAAGACTGCACCAAATACCATGAGCAACTATTCACGCTATATAACACACACTCATTTTAAGGCAGCTTGCATACTGGTAATGATACAGTTTGGGAAACCTTGTTTTTGTAAGAAATCTTACCCAAAAGCTTTTATACAAGCTTTGCAGAAGTTTATCACCAAAAACTTCAGTGATCACAACACCCTTCTTTAGAACTAGCACAGAAGGGCAAACTCAAACATTTACATTGCTATCAGCAATGCTACTTGAAAAATACCTGCTACTAGAAAATAGATTTTTCTGTAAAATTGCTCCATAAGCAGATTTCTAGTAACAGTTTTATCCATCATTTTTATCCTTTTAATGGAGGATATAGCTCTTCAGAAGAGGTAGGGCGCAAACTTTCTTCCCTCAGGAAAACTGTTGCATCTTCTCCTTCTTCCCCTGGTTCCCATACAGAAATCACTGCCCCTGCAAGCGAGAAGAATGGGGAGGGCTACAGCAAGAAAGCCTAATATCCCATTTTAGTATATGGAAACCATGGAAACCACCTCTTTTCAGGTGAGATGCTCCAGTAAAAACTCACACTGGAGAACTTTTATTTTGCTTGTTTTGAAGCAGGTAGTAAAGTTTGGTTTAGACTCTTGTTCAGCCCCAAGTATCTTGTACTACACCTTTGTAGCTCATTCCGCATCACAGTCAATATTGCACATTTAAATGGTAATTCTTAATTTTAATTTGCATCGAATGAACAGATATTATATTACTAGCCTGCCATACTGTAGCACTGGCTAGAGAATTGGCTATTGTTTTTAATCTACAAAGCTCTACAGCATGAACGACTCTGTCAGGAAAGTGGCAAATGGTGCTATTTTTAAATAACTGAAACATCTTCAGAGTTTACTATTCCAGAGAGAGATGTCAGTGGTGAAAGGGAGCAGAAATACCTCAAATACCTCAATCTTTCTCCCAGCTTTAGTGCCTTCATCTCTTATTGTTTTTTTCTTTGCCAAAATATTTTAAATCCTTTAGCCATTGCAAAAAGTTGTTTACCTACCTTCCCCCCCTTACAAAAAAAAAAAAAAAAAAAAAAAAAAAAAAAAAAAAAAAAAGGACTATCATCAGATCTTGGAGTTTGCTCAGGAAGAGTTTTCCATTAGGAATGACAGGCTTCTTGTTGGGCCACCGCTTCTCCATCTTGCCTGCATTCCCGTGAGCCCATTAGCTCTGAGGAACTACAGCACATTAAGCTAAGAACACAAACAAGCAAACAGAAAAGCCCCGGGAGGGCCTTCTCCCCTCCGCTCCGTTTTGTTTCTGGCAAAAAGCAGGCAGAGGCAGCTCAAGGGGAATATCACCACCAGCACCTGCAACCTACAGAAGCAGCAGGATGAATGGATGGAGTCCCCAGGGAGCAGAAGCTTGCTGCAGTTTGGGAAGGGGAAGGGAAGAAGGAGGTTCCTTGGTCCCGCTTTCTCAATTGTTTCTCTAACAAACGATCCCTCGCACCTCCCTGACACTCAGGAATAACCTGCAATGACCAAAAAGGCCAGCAAAGAAAATGTTGCCCGTCCTGCTCATGCAATGAAAGGCTCTGCTCCTGGCACCTGCAGGGATAAGATGCCTCCCCGAGGCACAGCATATCTCTCTGAACCTGAGTCAGGATGGGATTCTGGAATTTGAAATGCAATTCAAAAAATAAATACATACATATGTTTGTATGCGTATGTGTGTGTGTGCGTGTGCTCTTTTTGTTTTTTTGACCAAAACTCACTCCCACCCATCTCCATTTTAACAAGCGCAGGACAGCAAACAAGACATCAGAGAAAAACACACAGGACCAAAAAGCCAAAACAAACTAACAAATTGGAATTCTCAGGTGATTTAGCAATTAAGATGGTCAGTCACTGAGGAAAAGGGGAAAACCTGTGGGTGTATCAGCATCTCCTCCCTTCCTTATTTACTTGCTTCCTTGAACTACTATTTCTGTGTAATGTGGGAACAGATATGACAAAGACAAAATAACTTAATTATTTCCAATATTAAAGGACATAAAGCCATTAAATTAAAGAAGCTACTAAGGAAATCAGGTAGGACATAAGAGGAGAACAAAATACTACAAATTGCCATTTAAAGGGCTTTGTGAAATAACACAAAAGATGAGGACAGCGTGCAGGCCCATGGCATTTTCTTGTAGCCATTTTTTTTGCTAGCTTGTTTGTATCTAATAGAGAGAGAGAACAAAAAAACCCTCTGGCCGTCGGGGAAAAATTTTACACAAAACACCAACCTCAGAGTAGTCGTTCCAGGTTTACAAAGATACGGCTGATTAGTCGGAAGATCAAATGACTAAAAGCACATCAGGGAAAAAAATTACAAATCAGATTTCAGAAAAACAACAAATCATACATTTAAAAAAAATGGCATCTTATTTACCACAATCATTCTTCCTGAAGCTTGAAAGTATATAAATAACAGCTTTTCGCTGAGATTTCTATGATATTTTACTTTGAAATACCAGGAAGTCTGACACTTCAGAGGATGAAGGACTTCACTTGAACATATTCTTCATGAATAATGAATAAAATTCAGTCCGTTGATTTGGCTGCTTCGAAAGCAGCTTGCTGCTTTTGTTCCCTTTACCTGCTACCCTTCCACATGTAACAGTAAGGCAGGGAGTAACAGTTGTGTCCTGATGCCAAAGCAGGATTTTTTTCTTTAAATATAAAGAATGTAACAGCTATCTGGTTTACACATACAGATATATTATCTCAGTTTCCTATGATTTTTATCTCTGCAACAGAATTAAATGTCAACAGCTTGAGTGAAAATGTTTTAAATTATTCCTAATATTTTTTGCTCCTTACTACAAAAATACATTAAGGCAAAATAAGCAGCAATGAAATAGTTTGAAAATCCCATTACGAGTTTTTTTTTTTTTTTTTTAAAAAGACCTCAGGATAATTTGGGCAAACTGTAAATATAGGTATTACTGAACTTCATAATAAAGTAAACAAACGTTATTGGTAAAGTACCTCCGCACTAGCCAACACACACACATTTATTGAGAAGTGTAACAGAACATGAAATTCTGCTCTAAAATAAAAGATATGATTGATGACTGATGCTGCAAAAAAACCCTAAAATATGGAAAGCGTTAAAATATAAATATAATGAGGAGTCTGGACCTTTATTTTGCCTATACAGATATACTTACATATCTGTGACCTGCCATATTTAATAACTACACCGCATCATAAAGACCCCACCAATATCAATTTCATTGGTCAACAAAAGTTCATGTCTGTTATTTGATCCTGCCCAAAGGGATCACTTCACAGCCACCATTAATGTCCACTGTTTAACCAACTCTTGAGCAAATTTATCCCCTTCATGCTCGATACCACCGCATTGCTCACTGCACCTGTTAGAATTATGAACTATGAACTACTCAAATAAATGCCGCGGAGCTCAGGCAGGTCGAGCACGTTAAAGGCTGGGGAAGCGCAGTCAGGAAGGCGCTGCCGGGGAGGCGAGCGTCACGCTTGGGACACAGACCGCGTGAGAGACTTGTCAGATTTACAGCGAGAGGAATATCCCTCTCTGAACCCTGAAATTCGGAATTTTGCTCTGAACCCTAAAAGCACAAAACCATGGAAGAGGGTTGCCAAGCGCCAGCGCTAGGGGGTACAGCGATCACCCTGCCACGTGTGGCAGCCAGGTATCAGGCACATATATCCTCCTTATTCCAAGACAGATGCAGACAACTTTTTTCCCCTCATCTTTTCCATTCCATAACATAATATCAACATATCCAAAGAGGGACTGGAACCTCGTGAAAATAAAAGAGCCATAGCTCAAGCGGGCAAATCTGAGCGTTTCGTTTGACTCATGCCTGTTAGCGCACCAAAAGGGCAGGAGCAGCCCAAGTCAGCCCATCAAGGCCGCTTCCCGCACGGTGCGAGCGGCGGAGCGGCCGCGCGGCGCCA
>VZSV01000002.1:7307273-7332178 GCA_013398735.1 Nothocercus julius | reverse complement strand
AAAAGCTATATACCATCTATGATTCTAAAATATGTAAAAGCTATGCTGATCTCTCATAACTTCATTTAAAGCCTCAACAGGAAAGGGCAGTCAGACATTGCTTATGTCATTTATTCTTCTCATAAGTTACCCCACCTTTAAACAAAGAGGGCGGAAAAAAAAAAAAGCTATTTTGAAATCTCACACACCAAACTTCTCTTAAACTATTCTCAAACATATCCACAGCCAACTCAACTAGAAACTCGAATGGAAAACTCAGCTGTGGGTTCAGCCAGTGAAGAGCCTCCCTACCTGCAGCAATAAGGCCTCGGGAATCACACAACCCAACGTGCAGGAAATCAAGCAAAGGTGGCCAGAGGCCTGGACGAATCCCTGAGGAGCCCCTTTGGCCTCGACACCCCCAGTGTCCAGAGGCTATGCGATTTTCAAAACTTAAGAGGCCTGAGCAACCTTCCCTAGGTGACCCTGCTTGAACTAGGGAGTTGGAGCAGATGATCTCCGGAGGTGCCCTCCAACCACCACTGCTCTGTGGTTCTGCCAAAGAGGGATGCTACAAAATCATACAAAAGCCCCTCTGGTTCAGATCAAGTTTGCAAGGAAAGTAACAGAAAACACAGGTTACCAGTGACCGTTTACAATTAATATACATCTTAGAGAGAAGAGTCCTCATAGGCCACAAATCATTACTGACATACTAGCAGTGAAGTATCATGTACATCACATGTATCATTTACACCGCATATAATGATTTTCCAAAATAAGACCAACAAAGACATTTTAAAATTAGTGTAATTACACAGAGAGTCCAAAGGCAGGAGTTCATTTATATTTTTAAGAAAACTGTAGCATTTGTTTAGATTCATTTATTTTTCCTCTAAAAGGATATAGCTAACTTAGCAGATCTAGTTTACATATTGATGTACAGCTTAGCCCTATAAAAACCATATTTACAGACAAACACAGCTGGGACACACGTCAGAAATGCTTTCCTGTCACACCCAAGTCACCTTATAAAACAAAACATATATTCAGAATTCAAAGTGAGTGCAATGAGGAGATATATATATATATAAAGGAAAATTAATTAATTCCAAAGCACTATCAAAACGCACTCAAGAAGAGAAGATAAAAAAGCCTAAATTACCACCGCGTGCATGTTTTCAATTTTTTATTGCTTTTATTTTAGCTATGTGATCTCAGCGTAGTTGCATTTAATTGTATGTTAAGCTTTTCCTGATCAGAAGGGCAGTTAAAAACACAACCTCTCTCCAAAACAAGGCCGAAACATTGTTAAAACGCCCAACTTCCCTGCGAGGCAGTTTGCCAGGGAGCCGTCACAAATGCTTGCACAGTTGGTCCCAACTATGCGGCTGCGTGATCCGAGGGGAACTGCCCTCTGGCCCTGTGATCCTCTCTGCCCCGGGCACACACAAAGCACACGAGATGCACTCCGTAGAGCTCCTACATGTCTGAGTGTCCTGACTGCTGCTAAAAATGGAGCAAACAAAGATCACAGGTGGCCTTGTGCACTCCTGAGCAGCACACCTGCCCTTGCTTCTTTGGCACTCTGCCTTCCCAAGTCTGAAGTGACGGTGTTTAAAGCAGTGTTTCTTAATGCCCAAACTTGCAAAGACACAGAAAGCCACAGCCCTTTGCTTCCAGATCGCCCCCATCCCAAGATACTGCTGTCCAACGATGGCTTCCCAAAACTGCATTGCACCAGATGTGAGATGGGGATGTCCCCAGGTCCTGCTGCCAAACCTTCCACGGCAGCCGAGTGCCGAGCGCATCCGACGCAATTTCACCTTTCCAGAAGCCAAACACCTGCAACCACCGGCCTCCCCAGCCAGTCACCAGTGCACAAGCTGCTCCCAGGCACTGCCCGTAGCCAGGCCATGCACATGAGTTTCAGCTCGTCTGCATGATCCCTCCAAAGCCAGTCACAAGAATTCCTGGAAAAAAAAAAAAAAAAACTCTGCTTCCTCCTACTTTAAAGAATTAAGTAGTAATAACCTGGACTGGTTTACTGCTGTCAGGGCTCTCAGGTTTTCTTGTTTTACAGCACAGCTGGTAGAGCTAATTCACCACCATGAAGTGCAGACTGGGAGGAGCTGGAGTGAAGACGAGCCCAGTGAGGACCACGTTGTGTGTCAGGGGCCACACGCAGCTTTCCCTGCACCAACGTCGGGGCAGCAGCGAGCCAGGAGGGAAAGGGCAGGATGAAGCCAATTCCTTCTGGAAGAGTGACAAAAACCACGGGCTGAGAAGTGGGACAGACTGGCCAGATGAGTGACTGCACTTGCCATCAATCTATTACTTAATGGAATAAAAGACTACAGAATAATAATATAATTTACCACCCTGGTAATGATTAAATTAGGCAGTAAGAGGTGTGATTGAGAAATCACACTGCCCACAAGCTTCTGGTAGGATTATTTTGATGAGCACTGAAGTCTTTAGGGAAAAAGAAAATCAAACAGAAGTTGCAGGGGCAAATGCATATACATTATATGTCATATAATGTATTATCAAAACCATAATAAAATCTAATAACTGGAAGCTGAGATAGACATTTGGACAAAATTTATTTTTAGTGTGAAAATTACTAACCTTTGAAAGGAAATTATCTATTCATGTGGTGTGTCTTCCACATGTTTAAATTCGAGGGTTGAATGTCTCTCCAAAGTATATTTATATTTTAAGGATAAACATTTTCGGCAATTTTGTTTCACTACAACAAAGTAAGAAAGGCGCATAGGAGGATAAGTGCTGAGATTTGCATAGTGCCAAATTAAGTCTTATTTTACCCGAGGGAAATTCTTGCTCCCAACTATCCTAACATGGTGTTTCTACAAACTCTGTCTCTAATCAATACTGTGAATTTAAACACATTTTTCTATAATGTGAGCATACACTGGAGAAGCCCATTTGGGGATAACAACGGTACCTGCACTCTCCCAGAGATGGAGGGATTTCCTGCGCTCACCGAGAAGGTCAGAACCTGCCACGTGCTGCGGGGGTCTGAAAAAGAGCACCCCAAAACAGCCAAGCCAGGGGCCCAGCAGCAGTGAATCACAAAATGATTCGCAGCGAGTAATCTCCATGTCAAATCCCCAATGGAAAAGTCTAAGCTGAGGGTAGGAATTACATCCAAGCTTCAAGACCTTAAGAATCAATCAGCAGGACAGTCAATAGACACTTTCAGTAAGTTCCTTCCCATGAACCATACTTGTTGGTTGCCATACTTCACTGTGGCAAAAAACCATATTTCTTAAAGTCAGCAATTAGCAACTAATTATTTTTTAAAAATAAAGGTTTCAACTAATGGATATAAACAATCCTTTACATTATACATTCAAATTGATATTTTATTTGGAGAAACAGGGCATATCATCCTCATTGCCAGTACACGGACACAGTTGCTGACTTGTAATAATAATCTGTTTCATAGCACAATGTTTAACTGCAGGCTCTCTCAAAATCTTTGCAAAGCTGTTAGCAGCATGGTCCTGTTTCAACTAAAGGCAACAGAGAGTTAGCATGGGTGGCATATTCTGCAGCCTCTTCTTTTTCCATGGTAAATTAATCTAATCTCCATGAAACATAACTCCTCTTTTAAAGCCTGTATCTGCTCAGACTCACGTAAGCAGCAAAAACTCCACCCATAAACTCTATGGGCTCACAAAATCTTACACCCTAATTAAAAATAACAAAAAAGAAAATGTAAATGGAAACAGAGTCATGGCAAGAAATAAAATTATAATGAAGCTGTTTTTATCTAGAACATAATATGAATGTTACGCTACAGAGTAACTGGAGGCATTTTCTATTTGTATACTCAGCCATTTTAATACACATTAAGAGAAACAAGACACTAAATATTGACTCTAAGAATAAAAATATCTTCAACCGATCTAGCCCATAACGTAACATATGTGCAAATGTTCCAGGAATTAATGTAAACATCCAGGTAATTCATAACAGAGCACATTTTATAAACACTGTTCAAAGCTGCTTTCATTCTATAATATTTTTATGGTGATATTTATTTTCCTCTTCCAAAGCCCTAAAACATTAACTTAAGGACAATATGTAAAGAACAGACTAGACCAAAGAGGAAAGAAGAATAAAAAGATCCTCTAAGGTGAGGAAATCTTCCAGTGTTCTTTTTTTGGTTTCCATGTTTTCCAAATGGCAAACTCACAGACTAATAAATGAGTTCATAAATGAATGATCTTAAATATCATAAATAGAAAAAAAGACCATAAACAAAAATGAGATCATAAATAAATAAACATTAAAAATGCAAGCCAATTTAGAATCTCCTTCTTTGAAGAGTTCCCCATTTTTTCATTTCCAGAAACAGGGAGAAGAGCAGGCCGGAGACCTGCAGGTTACACTTCGAGTTTGGTCACCCCAGCATGCGCATCAGTGATTAAGGCAACAGACTCATCAGTGCACTGCAGATACCCATCCCAAACAGCTTCTTTCTGCTTTTCTTATTTTTAATAAACAAAAAATATTTTGAAGACAATAAACACCCACCACATGCAAAAGGAATTGTTGTCTGCACATGGCTTCTTTCATCCTGGTTTGAAAACATGCTGAGATCCAAAGATAAGTGCAAACACAGAAGGCAGACTTTGTCACTGTTCTTAGCTGCATTTTTGACATCTGTTTCACAGCCTTTGGAAAGCTTATTCCCATTAATCTATCATGAGAAAAGACAGGAGATAAAATTCCCAGGCTGGGCAAGGCATTAGGAGACTTTTCTAGCTGACTATACATTAAGGAAGGACTGTAACAACCAAATTATATTACCGTGAATACTCAGAAGATGCTGTAACTTTATTCCTGCTCCTGTCTTAATGGTGTTATTTTATGTTGCAGTCCTGAAGAGGAGACCAAATCTACCTTACCTAAGCCCTAACCACCAGACATCTGCCATACAGAAACACAGACTCAAACTGAAAGGTCGCAGCCTGGTCTCATTCAGCAGAATCAACTCTGTGTTTCCCAGGCTGAGCCTTTGAAATCTCTATGCATTAAAAAAAAAAAAAAAAAAATTACATGCATTACACCATTTAACAGATCTTGCCAACAAACTATGCACTTCACTATCAAATCTGGGTAAAATTAGGCTAAAACAGAACAGATCTCACCATAGAGAGAGCTTTAAATGATTTTAAAATATAATCTCCGCAGTATTTATACATTAAAAAAATCAGAACAAATAATTGTCATTCGGTTTCATTAGAGAAGCATCAAGAGCTGTTTCAAAGTTAAATGTTTATTTAAAGTTAGGCTCCTAAATCAAAAAGGGTCAACATGCTGGTCATCTGCAGCTCCCACTGCAGCTCCCGCACACCTCCACTAGCTGCGCTTCCTTTATTTAAAGGACTAACTTCAGGCATCCAAGCTGGAAAACATGGCTTTTACTTTATATGAAAAGATTTCAAACCCTTCTCAAACACAAACAAAAATACTGGAAACCAGTACAGATTCTGGTGGAAAGAAAGAAGAAAATGGAAGGAGAGTGTTTTGGTAGAGGAAGAACGAATTAAAACATTTATTTTATGTAGCCAACTCATTGTGGAGGGTTTTCAAATGTAAAACAGAATTTGTCCTTTCTATTTCAGTTTAGGACACTAACAGTCTATACTTTTTATATTTACTTAAGAATAAGAAAGTCACTCAAGACCATCAATTGCCCACAGTTACTCCCCTGCCCTTAAGTAACTGAGCCACTGACCCAAAATTTTAACTTTATAGAAGTAAATGTTAGAGACGCTGAAGTATGAAGAAGAGTCCTTGATAAAAAAGCATGTTAGTGCTAACTTTTAAATCATAAGGATAGAAACTCAGTGAACAGCCATCTGAAAAAGCAAACTGATTGGAGCTTCTCTGGATGAGCTTGCAAAACTCAATAATCAAGCAGCCCAATGTTATCAATCCGGCTGGCCAGAGCAGTGTAGGTGGAACAGTATTTCACCTTTGGGATTCTACATGGAAATCTAAGATAGAGTAAGCATGGCGGTCTTGGCCCAAATCCCTTGAAAACATCACTGAAAATCATTTAATTTAATCTGGAGAAGCTGACAGTTCCTGGTAGGACACATGAGACTACTGTGCTTCTCTGAACAAGCATCATGGTCGATGAACTTTATAGCCCAGCTAGTTGCTGTAGAGAGCAGCTCAGTTTCTGTTGGTTTGAGGAACAGTCATCTCACACAGCAAAGCAGCAACAACTAAGAATAAACACCAAAACCTCTGATTAAAAAAAAAAAAAAAATTAGATTGCAACAAGCTACGAGTATTTGCAATTACTGTTGTTACTAGGTTTTGCCTTGCTTTTAACAGGCTCCATTCATTCTTTGAGAACATGATGAAATCAAGTTTGTTCGGCTTTCCCACACAAGTTGGGGCAGGCACATTATAGGGATTTAATGAAAACATTGTATTTTCACATGGAAATTAAACACAGTACCTACAAAATACCTCCCATTTCAAGACAAAGTGAGAGAACAGGAAGGATTTTAGGAGCCAGTGTACCGCCTACTCATATAGCCAACGTTTTATGCAGTAAAATATTCATAGCATATTTCTCCAGCGATGTAGCAAACCAAGACAATGCCATGCATTTTATGGTTAAACCAGGGGAAGTAAAAACTAGTGGGCCCAGGGTGGACTATCTGTAGGGTGTTGCCAGTACGGTACCACTGTATAGGCACAAGCCATGTGTTGCACAGGGGTGTAATTAGGAATTACCACACAAAGAAAGTCTGAGCATCTGGCGTACACTGAACCTGGAGCCGGGCACTGCCCAGAAACAGGAACTATGTCATTTCCTCAACACATTCCGTTACAGAATTTGAAGCAAAGAGTTATGATGCTAACTTTTACTAAAGACCATAACATTACTGAACAGTATCTGCTTGCAGCATCACTTCATAAACATATGTTAGAAATATGCTAAATACATTATTTTTTAAGAAATTGATTTCGTACTTTACAGCAAATTTGAGTAAAAACACTACAATGTTCAACCCAACTTTTTGGCCAGATTGACAGATTTTTGTATATGGAATCAAGATATGCAAATGCAAAAAATAGTATCCAACAATTCACTTGTGATTTTTGAACATTTCTGCTAAAAAGAAAGGACAATTTTGGAACTGTTAATATCACAACTGGCAAGAGTAAACTACCACATTCTGGCCCACTAAGCCTTTGCACCACACTTCCACAACTGACTTAAAATGCAGTGCTACATAAAAAGCAAAAACAAGTTTGAGAGACCGTAACTGCTCTTTGTGAATCAGTAATGCTCCAAAAGCTCTTGTGGAAACTTCTGCTTTACACAGGAAGCAAAGTACTCTAAGTAAGGCCTAGTGTGACAGTCATCTGCAAACCACTCATCCAGCCAAATGTAGTTCGCTCTTTCACTCATCCACCGAGGTTCGGTTCTGCGGCACTTCTGGAACTTCAAGAGGAGCTCCAACAAGCAAACACTTCTTCGGAGCACCGGGGCTTGGCCATATTCCCTTCTCCAAATTCCTGGGTAGCACACTCCAGCATTTCATGGGACTTACTGGCATCTTTTCCTCCATCACTGCCAAACTCAAATACACTCTGTGCTATAATAAAACATGTGCTGTTCTCCTCTGGTTCCACTGTGACATATCCCATGAAGCAGAAACAACAATCAAAGTCAGCCATGAGCAAAGGGTAACAGGCCTCTCCCTGTTTAGTTTTCTCTCTCTTTACCAGAGAAGCGTGAGCAACACTGCTGTGCAGCTGTGGGGTCTTGGGATGGCCTCCCCATCCCAGGGACAGGCAGCCATCCTAGAGACTGGGGTAGAAATGTAGCAACAAAATTCCCAGGATGGTTAAAGCCTGCGACAATTGGGTGATGAGTCAAGCTGACAGACCCACAGATCCCTATCTTCCCTCCTATTTCTTTCCTTTTAGATTAAAATTAATCACCACACACAGGTACAGAAGTCTCCAGAAACCCAGGAAAAACTAGAATTCAGGGAAGCCAGTGCCCCACAGGGCCCTTCCTGCTGCTCAGCACGGATGACGTGCTCCTGCCAGGCATCCCAGAGCCCTAGTCACACACAGGAGGACAAGATGAAAGGAATCCCCAACAGGCACCAAACCTCCTGCTGCTGGACCCGTCTGTTTGCCGCAGGGAGAAGGCGGCACACCAGCACAAAGCCAATGGCTGACGCGCTTGGCTCGCATCTCCGCTCCGTCGTCTCTCCCGCGCGCCGGCCTCCGCGCTTCCCCAAGCGAGGAGGGCTGGCCGCTCTCCAGCGGAGCGTTGTCATTCCAGCCGCCTCGCCAGGCCTTCCCGCCCCGGGCACAGCAAGCTGCCAACCTCAGCCCGTTCCCTCCTCCTCCCCCATGCCCAATCCTCCGCTCGCCCCCTCCGCCTCTAACCAAGGCGGCTACAGGCTGCCTGCAGGAACGTGCTGCACTCACTACAAACATCGCACTAGCAAACGGTTTGGGCGTTAATCCGTCAGTTGACCAACTGGTCCTATCAACTCCACCAAAAAGAGCAGTCACAAAAGAGAATCAGCACAGGCGAAGGTCTGGCCACTGCCCTTATGCTTTACTAGCTTGCTAAACGTCTTTGCTATCTTACTCTGATAAGGAAGGAAAAAGTTCACAATTCACTCGTGAAAGGGAGCTTAACCGGAGAACCAAAGGACATGAGAGAAGTGCAGGGTGCACTGGTACTTCAGAGGCAGGAGTCTCACCTGCTATCTCACTGACCCAAAAGCAAGAAATGTTTTACCTCTTGCTCCTCCTTTATTGCACCAGTACTGAAATTTTAAACAAAAATCAAAGGAAAGAACGAATTGAAAAAAAAACTTGTGACTAATAGATAGCCAAGGCCAAATCAACAGTTGCCTTTATTTCAGCTCCAAGGGAAAACAAACTTCAACAGGGAGCAGAGCAAACACTGGCAAGGGTGACCACTTGCAGGCAGGAAAGGTCACACACTTTGCGCAAACATGTTGGAGCAGAAGATTTCGCTCCGGACAAACATCTCCCACTGTCAAACATCCTCCCATTTCTAAGATACTCTCTCCTCTAAAAAGACAGGATATTTCAAGTCTTCCAAGCGTACATAACTGGCTACCCAATACAACATTACGATATTACCAAAAGCCAGGCTGTTAGAGAAGGCTCCACGGTTCAAACCACATTAAGCAGATCCCCAAGAACCTGCAGGAATTTCAGAGCTTGCTGAGGCTCCCGTTCCCTTCGGTTACACACACTGGATAAGCCAGGCACACATATGAAGCCTTCGTCCCTGCCTCAAAGTGCCTGGCCAAAGGAAATATGACCACTGAGTTAGAATATCTTAGGATATTCTAAGATATCCAATGGATAACCCAATGTTCTATAACTTCTGTTTACAGAAGATAAATAATCAGCAAAAAAGTAGCTTAACTTAAAAGATAACAACATATATGTGATTCAGAATGACAATTTATAGGATATTCTGTGCATTGTTACATTTTCCAATACTGCAGCAAAAGAAGTCAGGGCCAGGTTTTATTTTTTTTAAAGAAAATACATTTTCATAATCAAATCACTTCAGATAATATTAAACATTCTTAATTTTGATTATAACCACATGAGTAATTAAATGTGAGAGCAGTACAACTTCATTTTAGACATCACATACCTAACAGGAAATGGCAGTTTTGCAGCAACGACTCTGACAGCAGTACCCATACAGTATTTCCTATCTCTCTACGCAGGCGCAACCCAATAGTAGCTGAACTACTACACAGAGCAACAGCCTCTCTGAGGAACCTGGGGCACACACAACCACTTCGCATCACATGGCCTTAACCACTACACATCTCAATGGGCTGGAAACCCGAAACAGAAAAAAAAAACTGTTTTAGGCTGATTAAGTAATATTAAATTCACCGCTAACAGGTATGGCAATATGCTACAGACTCGCCTTGTGCAGGAGGTTGATTGCCTGTGATTTACACAGTTATCGCTTGCTTGGTTGTTGCCCATACTTATTTGCACAAACCTGAAAAGCAGATCTTTACAGAGCTCCAGTATTTGCATTTAGTGCTACCTAAGGTCAGGCTCACTTTGTGGCAGCCTCAGCAGTAACACGAATGACTAAAAAACCCCTCTTTCTCCTAGTCAGCTTGCTGAGGAAGTGTTTTTAGCTCTGTCGATGCAGCAACATGCCATAACGTATACATTATCAATCAAACCAGTACAAATGCTATTGATACTGAAATCGAAGGGTTAACAGGGTCCTACTCTGAAAGTACTTCTGCATTAAACAAGTTCTGGTGTGAAACGTGCTCCCTCCACATCTGCTCACGCTGCAGATGAGAGCACTTCACATGCAGGCCGCTGCCCATCTTTGACACTATTGCTCTGTGCAAGTAAACACTGCCAGCACCATGTACCTCTGAAAAGGCTCTCACCAAATCCTTCTACCACACAGAGAACTCACATGGATTGGAGTGCACAAGGGAGCTCCCTTTAAGCAAAGGCACAGATATGGCTCATAAGAAGATTTGGAGGATCTCTTTGATTTTTACAACTCTCCAAAACAAACATACATAAAAATTACAAAAGCCCAGTAGTAATTTAAGAATTTTCAACACTTCGGTTATCATGTTCACCCATACATTTTTAACACACGATAACCACTTTCACCTTTATTCATGAAGTTTCTACTGCTCTCTACATAAAGGCTGGATATTTTATGTGAACTTTCAAACCTGTAAAGATCTCTTCTGATGAAGATGACAGCGAGCTGAAAGATGGAACTTCACCGTGTCTCCACCTTGTCTGCCCCTAACAGTTCCCAAGAGAGAAGCAGCAATGATTCAACATTCACAGTGGTGAAAAAGAGAGACTGCTCTTTCCTCTCACACACGGGCCCAGGGACTTTACCAACGAACATACCAGAGTGCTCTTCACCTGCATGGTAAGGAAGCCTCTCCAATTTCCCTTTCACAACATGTCAGATTCCTCTTTCCATTTTGTCAAAATCTTAAGGACAGTTCTGATCGCTGGTGCTGCCAGGGTCTGAAAAACTGTTATATCCCCATGAAACAAGGCTAACATACACAGTGAGGATGCAAATTCGCTTTATTTCTAACGTGCCACCTTTGGGGCACTCTCTACGGAACAGCACTCTTGGCCTCTTAACACTCACAGAATCAACACACTTCTTACCCGCTCCCAGTCTCCAGTGGCAAACCCAAGGTTTTTAATGCTACATGGTACCATTACTCAATAAATATCCTCTTCATTTCACCAATATTTTAAAATTTGGAATCTATTGCACATTTTTGAAGACCAGTGTTTACATGACAGTTAGCTATAAGTTACACAGAAAAAAATCACTTAAATCTGTAGCTTTGTCTTGGTTCTTTTTATTGGTTCCATAGAAGGTAATTGGCTGTCATAACTTTTTTTAAAATATGAAAGTAAAACAATTATACCAGGAATTTTGCCTACCAAAGGCACAATATGGCAAACAAAGATAAAACTCATCAGGCTCCAGCCTGCCATGGTCTCAAAAGATATCAGTAATCAACTTCAACACACGCGTGAGCAGCTTTGAAAGGAGACCCCGTGACAGGAGCCTGCAGATTAAAAAGGCAGATTCAAGCCCTTAAAAGGGATTACAGTGTGGAGATAAATGAGAGCAGGTGTCATCACTTATCAGGAATTACCCTCAGCGTAATTTAGAATGTTCAAAGGTCTGTAAATAAATAACTGTAGGAAAGGAAAATAATCGGTTAAAGAACTTCATTACTCAAGGATTAAATTTCTCCAGATTGATGAAAGAGTTCATAGCTAGACAAAACATACAGACACTCCTTCCAACAGATCAATGTCTGCACAGAGACCATGGTTATCCCTGAAGCTTTTCTGCTCTCCACACACTTGCAGTTCTGTTCCGATGCTAGTTTTGCTAAAAAATGAACACGGTCCTACAGCATAAAACAACAGGCTAAGGCTGCTTTTGTTGGCGATGTGTTTTCCACTAGGAAACAAAGCAACATTGCTAATCAATACAAACATACAGAAGCACTTTCTCACATGTTAAGCACTTACAGCTCAGGCATACTTGTAGAGAGGCACAGATGTAATTTTGATAAGGGTTTCTCTAAAAATAACACAACTGGAGTTCCTTGCTTAAAAGGCCATTCAATTACATACTTGAATTCTATTAAATCAATTTTCAAAGAGAAGAGGAAAATAACCCAGACAAATCTTTTACATATTTTGATGCTACAAGATAGGCTTTAACGATCAAGTTTCTGTATCTTAATTCCACAGTGCCGTGCCAGCAAGGTTTTTTAACTGAATAATAAGCATGCCTTTTACAGCAGCAGCTATACCTGCTCATGAGACTTGTGCTCCAACTCATGAGACTTGTGCTGTTTTCACTGGTATCTCGTGTTGCGTTTCCTTACGGTCAGATCTGGATTTCTCTTTTTGTTCATGTCCATGTTGTGAACAGAGGAGTACAACAGAAAAATGAGAAAACAGTATTTGAGAACAGGAGCTCCCCATCATTCTGATTTAACAATCCACATGCAGAAGGGAATTTTTTCATATAACAATGGAGAAACAAAAAACAGGATCAAAAGGGTCAAGAAGACTACAAAGAATCACTTAAAATGGAAAAGGTTGTAAGTTGCTAGACCTTCCATTATGACTAGAAGCTTTTGAAAAATTATTAATTTCAGAAACCAGAATGTTTTTCTATGCAGAGCAAGGAGAAAACCCGAACATATGATCCAGAAGGCAGACTATTCTTCTGTAGTCTATGGGGATTTCTGCAAGCACTCAGCATGAGGTAAGGAAGCCCAACAGAATCAGAAAAGCAAAAATATAACAGAAAATTTCCTTGTGAGCATGAGAATTAATTAATACATAAAGAATATTCCAATGACAATACAAATAAAACTGGAGTTACTTCCTGATGGGCCAAGAGCCAATTTAATTTTAATCAGGCTGATAGAAGAGTAGCCTCATGAAGAAAATGGGTATCTGCATTAGCTGATAGCATAAACAGAAACCAGAATTAACAATGTCAACACTTGTTTATAATGTTTTTCTTGAGTTAAAGCAATATCTTCCACTCCATAATGAACTGAGATGGTAAATGCCAAAAACTCCCACCTGCCTGGAGTTCAGTGCCTGCCCATCACTGAACACTTTTGAGTTAAAAAGCAAAAGCCACCAAAACATCTCGGTGCATTGCCAGAGGTACTGCCAGCAGATTGCCCTGCACAGCCCGGGAATGCAAAATACAGAACAAAACTAAGACCCCAACGCTGGCAAAAGACTCTGCACTAAAATGCTCTGACATTTGTTGTGTGGAGGGGAAGGGAAACTGAAAACATGAAACTTGTGAAGTTTCACTTTTGCTGCCCTGTTTGAAAACACTGTTAGCACCCTGCCAAGAAAACTGGGCTCACTTGGGGAAATCTACTACAACTAGACAAAAATAAGTGCTTTCTTCTAGAAAAGGTGTTTTCTACAATATACTGGACTGGATTACTCAGACAGCTTTATTACAAAAGTTATGTCCTGTAGGATAAGGAAAATTCAGAGATTAAACCAGAGTTGAGATGGGGGCTAGCTGGGTGAAACTGGAGGAGTATATCAAATATGATGGTACCTTAAGATTATACAACAATTAAAGAAAAGCACCCCCACATTGTACTGCACTTACCAAGCAGACATTCCAGGAAGATGCAGTACTGCAAGCTGACACTGCAGTCAGGCAGTGATGGTCACACATCTGTGGCATTAATGTTTTGATGCCCTTACATTTCCAGGGAATAGAAGAAACTTGACAGAGACCATACTTCAAGAAGGATTAATGTTCAGACCATTCAGTTTAGGATAATCAATAGCTGATACTCTAAACCCTTATATTTATGTATATATATTTATATTTTATCTAAAGTCTATCTAGAATCTTGCCTAAAAAATACTTCTAGTACCCCCTCCATGATGGCAATTTTTAGATGATTAAAAAATAATTTCTGTAGAGATCTGTTTGCATATCTTTGTTGAAGTTTAACGAGAAACAAAACAGAAAACCTACAATATGTTACTTGAGGAATATTTTTAAAGCTGCCCCTTACACAGTTCAAAACTGGAGGTTTTAACTCTTGCCTATTTTTTATAAAAGCTTCTGTCATAGAACTTCTTTCCTGTGAGGGTGACAGAGCCCTGGCACAGGCTGCCCAGGGAGGTTATGGAGTCTCCTTCTCTGGAGATCTTCCAAACTCACCTGGGGTGCGACGCTGTGCCTCGTGCTCTAGGTGTCCCTGCTGGAACAGGTGGTTGGACTAGATGATCTCTAGAGGTCCCTTCCAAACTCAACCATTCTGCGATTCCAAAAAGTCCTCTTTGGTCATTCCTGAAATAGCAATAAAATCTCTGTGTTGCCTAATGCTAGTTTACAAAGTCTGGATATGACAGCAAACAGACAAAAAGTGATATAATTACTGTTCTTGGATCTTTGTTACTGTCCTCATCTCTTTGCTTGCTCCTCTCTACTTCTGGTCACCTCCTATAACTTTACTGATCTCTCAAGAGCTCCTTTCTGTTTTTTGGGGTTTTTTGTTTGTTTCCCCCCTCCTGAAAGAAAAATATTTATACACAAATTATGAACAATCTTTTGGAGTTCTGCAGCTTCTCTTGGCTAAAGATGAGAAAACTAACTGATCAGGGACCGCCAGTACAGACTTTCTGTGATTAATAAAGCTGTAGAACTAATCTAGTCCAGGATATTCTGGAAGATACCTTTTCTAGAAGAGAATATGTACATTTATCCAGAAGTTGTGGTTTCCCTGCACGCCCAGGTCCCTTGCCACTATGCTATCAGTGCTCACAGAGCAGCACAAATGAAACTGTTCAAACACGTCTGGTTTCCAGTTTCTCTTCCTCTTCACACGCTGCTCTTCAGCAGAAGATAGAATAGGAGATTAAAAGCATATGTCAACATAACAGCTTTAGAAAATAGTTGGCCTTGTTCCTCTTCCCTGCCTACCCCCAAAACCAAGAGTAGGAAACAGAGTTGATGGTTTCAATACATTCACATCAAAGTGCTATTTAAGGACTTAGAGAAACTTTGAGAACTTGCAAAATTGCCCTGTCTCAATTGACACAGCAGCTGCAGTGGCCCAGCAGAAGGCCCCAGGACGTCACATTTGCGTAGTGGGCGCACAGACTTTCGATGTAACCCCAGCCCAGCAACATAAGCGTCCCACTGCTCCCATTGCAAAGAGCCCTGGCATGTGCCCCCCTGCCTGCGAAACACGGGAGCATCGGCCAAAACCATCCCACGGGCAGACTGGACCAGCAACTGCCAGATCCAACCCAGATGTTTCTAACCAGGTAAGGTCCGTTGCCCAGCACTCCGCAATTAGGTGGTTACTGTAAGTTCATCTCTAAGGGGAAAAAAGCCACTTTGCTCAGAAAGCAAGCAAGTCAAAAAGAGCATTTAAAGCTAAATCCATGTTCACTGGAAGAGCAAAGTTGATGGTCTTCTCTAATACGTCCCAAAGAGCTAACCTACCAAGCCTGTAACGCCATTTTCACCTTGCAAGGCTGTGTCCTTCACACCTTGAAAACATGTCCACAAGAAAACTAAGGATGAAGCACCAAATAAGGGAAGGATCCCTAGTTCATGATCACAGCTATTCCTAGGAAGGGTTTCTCACCTTTTTCTCCTCTTTTCCTGAGAACAAACAACTAAAGGGGACCTATTGTATGGTGTTTGGGAAATGAAGAAATGAAGAAATAAGCAAAATAAAATCTTCAGCGCTTATCTGCTCTATTTGATTTACATGTTCCTGACAGGAAGTTCTATGTCCCAACTGCTTCCACATTCACACAGAGTCCTTTCTCTTCTATAGAGAAAGGAGAGCTTTAGATTTTGTGTAGAACATTTAGTTTCTATTCAATAAATCTGACAGCATTTATTTTATTTCAAATGAAGCAATTTCACTACAAGGACTGTATTGACTCTTCACTTCTCCTGAACTGACATAAAAAGATGTGACTTCAGGAGATACCTAGATACATCACCTTGGAAAATAAAAGAGGTAGATTTTCTCAAATGGCACATACTACTGCAGTTCCGAGGAGGTCAATAAAGCTTATTTACAACAGATAAGCATTTGACCCAAAGTGAGTTTTAGAGCTGAGAGGATGGTATTTAAACAAGCCATTTACAGATGCTGAAATTCCTGTGACAGTCTGTAGTACCAGTGAATAAAACTACATTTCCCTGCCCATTCTGCATATGTCTTCTAACATGTTTCAAGTGCTTTCAACTCTCTCTCATAAATATTACTTATTGACATGGAAACTGCTTTTCTTGATAGACACCCATTGTTATTTTTAATGCTACCCTGCAGCATGAAGATATTCTCCTCAGAGAATAGAAACCTTTTAGAACTAGGGAATAAAAGGATTTCCATGAAGGGAAAAAGCACATACAATAACTTTAGAATGAATCTTGTTGTCAAGATTCAGACACTGTATTTGTCAGATTAGGTAATGTCCAAATCCCCTTCAGCTTTCCCTCTAAATCTCATCAATCCCTTTTGTTTAATCCCATCTTTCTGGTGAACAGAGAGGGATGAGAGGACAGCTCTACCCTCCTCACTGCTGACTGAGCTTGGAAACACAAATCATCCAAGACTCAATTATTAACAGGCACAGGTATGAATATGTAAAGTGTTTTTCATCACCACCACCTTCATCTGCAAGTAATTCTTTGATTCTCAGTTGTTTACTAGGTCAAAATACCACCATAGAGATCATAAATGCTTTTAAATAAAGGAATGAAACTAATGGAAATAATGGTAACTACCAACATATTAACTGCCTGTGTAATATACATCTGCATGTGCCTGGTGGCAAGTGCTGCCTGTTATCACAGGGAGACAGGGGCTTCTTCCTCATGTCCAATTTAAGTTCCATTCAGGAAACACACCTAAGCACTTCTGTTTATTTTATGGGAGCAGAAAAGGCCATCATGACCCAGTCCTGAATAACAACTCCATCCTGCTAGGATAAGCCTTCTTGATGCAGAACAAAATCCCCACCGCAAAGGGAGAAAGAAAAGACAAAGCAGAAGAAGAAGATCTAGAGCAGTGGGTGAAAGAAGAAACCAGACACAGACAGTACACCAAGCAGAGGCCACTGCATTTACCATCAGCACCAAACTGTTTTCTTGAAGCAGGTCTTAGCTCTTTTTTTCTCTGTAAGGTAAAAACGGATCACCTGGCTTGTACTTGAAAAAGGCTGTTGAGATGTTTCCAGAGATCACGCAGGTGCGAGTCAGATTACTTTCCAGATTACAGAAGACAAGAGTGTTAAACCTTTATCAGCACGTAGTTTCCCTTTTATTTCTAACAGATATAAAAAATATATCCACGTTACTTAAAGAAACTTTCGCAAGTGGAATGAGGTTAATTAAGAATATTTACACATCAGATGCCACATCACTTCCCCCAAGCGTTCTGCTGAAAAGACAACTTGTAACCATCTTGTAGGGCCAAGCCCCATGTTTACAGCTCTACTTTCACACAGGCCCCATGTAGAAACGGACTTACCATAGGACTTAACTGCAAGGTAAGAACAGGCGCAGGTGCTTTAATACCATTACAATTACAAGAGCTCTGCAGCTTGCCATGGATTGAGCATGCAGCTCGGGAAGCTTCTGCTCAGCAGTGCCCCTAATACGTAACTACACTGCAGCACCCCCACCACAGGTTAGATGGAGGTAACTTTTTTTTTTAATTATTCCTTTGATAGATTATCCTTAGCAGCGCATTGCTGATGTACCTGCATGAGAATCGGCCTCCCTGGATGAAAAACAGAATTAGAGTGCCCAACAGGGAACTGAGCCTGGCTCAAGAAGGTCAGCATGTTCTCGAGAACTGGGTACTTCCAACTCACTTCTGTCACAAGAATGAGCCAAGTGCAGTCGAGCCGAACGGCCCCTCCAGCGACCTCGGGTGGCGCGGCCGACCTCCCCCGCGACGATCGCCGCGGGTCTGTTAGCGCGGCACGACCGCGCCGGCAGAGCTGCCGTGGGCACCACGGCGCGGCCAGCGAGCGCAGCAAGCGAACGCGGCGCCGCCTCAGCAGGGCTCCACGGCCAACCCGCCTCGGGCACGCGAAGCATGAGCAGGGCTGGGGAGCCCTCCGACCTGCGGAGCCCCAGCCCAAATCTTCTTGTGCAGCGGGGCTACAGGCCACGGAAGCCAGGCGGAGGAGAGCGACGGTGCACGGGCCCTCCCGCCGCGCGGCACACGAGGCGCGCGGGGCTCCGCGCAGCGCGGGCCGGGCGCGCTGAGCCCCACCGGCACGGCCTGCGCGCAGCAGCCCCCGCCAGGGCACAACGGCCTCCTCGAGCGCCGCTGCCAGCCCGGAGCTGAGCCCCACACAGAAACCAAGGAGACGCCTCACTCCCGCAAAAACGCGTGCTTAGAGAACATTTACATACAGCGGGACACACTTAGGCACCGGCAGAGTTTCAATTACAGAAATGATAATTGCGAAGAATTTTCTTCCATGAATTACAGATCTTAATGCTGCTACTAACTAAATCCATTTTCAGCTTTTCATTTAGAAGAAAGCAATATATATGCATTCCACTTCTCTTAAAAAAAAAACATCTCCCCCAATTTCAGAATATCTTTTAAGAATTGCAACCCAGGCATTGCAGTTTATTTGTAATCACAAACCCTAAGCCAGCAGATAAACTCCTCATAACGTACCATCTTCCAACAGTCATGGAAGAGAAGATGGAGATCAGTATAGTTTGTTTAATGCTATTTAAACTCCAAAGATCCAGGAAAAATAATGAAATCTTGCCCACATGTGGATAACTGTTGTGAAATCTGAGAATAGGGATTGCATTATTTGCTTATCAGTAACACATGCAGGAAAGGTGGGAGCTAGCACTGCGCAGCAAATGTAAAAATGCAATTCTCGAAAAGCACAGCAAAACAGAAGGGGCAGGAAGATTAGAGGCAAGGACTCAGCACGACGGGGGTGCCGCAAGGTTGGGCTGAAGGCACAAACTCAGCCTATGGTAGAGGTATGGGAAAAAATAAAAAGGGGAGAAAAGGGGAAGTGAGAAGGCAAACCTTTGCTTCCTGAAGCTCACGAGCAGTCCAAGGCTGCAGCTGGGTTTATGCCAGACAGTCGCGCCAGGAGGGGAGGACGTGGAGCCGGCCGTGCCGTGCAGGGCACGGCGCTACCAGTCCCGCGGGGCCCGGGCCCAGCGAGGCAGCCGCTCTGCCCTCACGACCCACACTGCTCATCTCAGCTAGGCCCGCACTTCATTTCGAACAACCGCTCGGCTTTAGCGTCCCAAACACACCAGTACCCACGTGCACCCGTTTCGGGGGGATCCATACAAGATCAGGCACAACAGGACTCTTAAGGTCCCTTCTTTCACTCCCCACAGCCATCACAACCTCACTAATTCTGAACTGGAAAGAGGTCTATGATTCTATTCTAAAGCTTATATTTCCAAAATTCCAAAATTAAAGTATGCACAAGGAGGGGAAAAAAAAAAGGTCAGATTTGTTGAAAATAATAAGAGCAGTTGTTTAAGTTCCCGTCTTCCTGTAGTAATATAATGCTGCAGTGTTTGGATTGCATAAACTGTGACTCAAATACTTGTTATAAAAATGTTTGCTATAATACTTTTAAAGAAATATGACTTGAGTTTGAGGGCCTACTTTTCACAAAATATTTGTTTCCAGTTAAATTTGACCAGGCAATGTCCCTTTCACTTAAATATCCATTTTGCCAAGGGTGCATCCTAGATATAGCATTTACATCACTGCCCATATCTGAGGTTTAAAAGGAATATTTGATTGCTTTAGCTTTCAAGGGCAGGCTCGGCTCACTCTTCTCTACAAAACAACTAGTTAAATCTCTCTTAGTGCAGAGCCTGGATCTCCAGGACAACCTCAGCTACAGGAATCCTCCTCATACCTAAACCCTCTAGAAGGAGGACACGCAGCCTTCTGTAGAATTACACCTCTGATTTCCTGCTGTCTGATACGGAGAGGAGAAGAGTATACGAGAAACTAGGCACATCATCCCGACGGAAAGAGGACATTTAGCTGCAGGCAGCACAGCACTTACAGCCCCTTCACAGCCTGTCAGCCCGCGCTGATGGGTTAACCCGAATGGGGATTTGTGTGAGGGAGCCGCACGGCAAGGCCAGGAGCGGGAAGCGCCACCGAGCGCTGCGCAGTCCCGCAGAGCGCTCGGCTAGACGGGAGGCAGAGCCTCCCAGAGACTCGTGCGCAAAAGACCTTGTCAGTCGCCTGCGAAGCTGGATTTTATCTTGATGCTTACCCTACATCTAGGCTTCAAATCTACCGCTTAAGATCTAAGTAATAAGAATGAGCTACATAAGACCACACAGCAAGAATTATCAAAATATTAATCAGAGCAAGGGTTCTTGCACGTTCGTTTCAGAATCCCTTTTCAAAAAAAAACACTTAGGCCAAATGCAAATAGATCTACTATTATTATTTAATATTCAATAATATTTGAATTTCAAAACATGGACATGAAAAAACATGTTGAGAGGTTAGTTACGTTCCTATTTTAATAGTGGTAATGGGAGAATTTCAGATTCCCAGGTCACGCTGAGCACCTCACAGAGGCTGGGGAGGCAGGAGAGCTGGGTCTGGCTGCAGCTGAAACTGTGTGAGCAGCCGGAAAGGAAACACCTGCTACCAGAACCTGAAACTGCAATAGAGACAGAGCAGAATAATGTGGTGTATGCCAGGAAAAACAGTCTGCACTAACTAGACTTGGCCTTTGGAACGTTATCTGTTGATTTCAATGATATTGGTTCATAAATTTAGTTAATAAAACCAAAACCAAAGCATAAAGCAAAGATTGCCAAAAGCAATAAGCAACCTTTAAAGAAGTGTATTCTCTTTCAGGGAGAAAGATATGATGCTATAAAATACTAGAAACATTTAGGAATGGGGAAAAAAAAAAAAAAAAAGTATCTTTATTCCTATCCTCCACAACTAACGCAGCTAAGGCTTAGTGCCCCTAAACAAAAAGAAAATGAAACAGATATAAAAACAGACTGTGAAGACCCTGATTTGTGACAGCAGTGACACAATCTGTGGGACACACACAAGGCTGCACTCCCACAGTAAATGAAGCAATTGTTCAGAAGTAGAAATTTCTATTAGAATTGATCTGAATCATCAAAATACTTCTTTTCTCACCAGCTTTTCACACGGGGTGTTTTAACAGAGGTCTCTAAAGAAGAGGAACTGGGGTAAGCCAAACTAATAGCCACTACAGTTTACGGAATATAAACTGTGTATGAGATATTATTGCCCATAGACAACATTTTTTCAAGCTAGAAATACAGATGTGACTTAGTACTTTGAACACAGGGCTAAGAGTGAAGATCTCTGACTACTCCTTCAAGGTCCCTACATCCCTTGCTTCATTTTACAAAACACCCCAGCTCCCAAAGCAGCTCCAATGTGTGATTACTGCCTGCAGAGCTCACTGACTGCAGCCCAAGAGCTTCCCTTAGCCAAAACAGGGCACTATGTCCTACGTTGTTCAGCATCCATTACACTCCCAAACTCTGAATCTTAAGTAATATGGATCCCCTTCCTCAGGAAGGTGAGGAAAGATGACAAAGAAACCACAATATTTTGCGATATAAAACAGAAACATCGCTAAATGCTAAGAGAAATGCAGCAAAATCTCGTAGTTTCTAAATTACTCTCTCGCTAGAGAGTTCACGCGTAAGCAAGAAAAGTACAGGGAAACATTTCAAAATACCTTTGCTGACCAAGTAGAACTTTATTTTTCTCATACCAGATCCTGAGTATCTGAAGGCAATGAATTCTTTCCAGCAACAAAGACAGCGACACGTTTCTCCAGTACTTGCAAGTATTCAGGAACATTTCATGAACACGACAGCACAGTAACAAAAAGGAATTGCCTCTCAAAACACTAATCTGAAGACATAAACTGCATACCTGAAACAGCTATTAAGGATGCCAATAACTTGCTGATTTTGTACCAGATCTAGAAAATGATCCCTGTACCAACAGTTTGACATCTTCCTTTAGCAACAGTGCACCTTATGATGGTTTGGGTATCCTGGCTTGTAACATTCTGACTAGCCATTCAGACAAGCACGCAGGAATAACGCAGCAATCCCCCCTTTTAAGAATACCATTAGAGCAAGCAAAAGCAGCTCTTAAAATTTCAAAGTCTTATGTTGATTTCTTCACTATTGAGGTAAACCCTTCCACTTCCAATCTGATATCTTTGGGATCTCAATCCAATAACCGCAGGGATATAAGAATCATATTGCAGAGAAATAAACGAAAGCCCCAGACACAAATTTATTAACTAAAGCTGAATATTCTTTGGAGGATGAGCTATGAGTCTTTGAGGGTTGACTCCCTCCTTGTATAGGGAGCCCAGTATCACGCAGGCATCAGTGCCTTCCCCTCTCTAAACACTATAGCGGATGCAAGTATGGAAGTGTTACATGGAATTGAAAACAATTCACTTTTAATCCAAGGATTACTTCCATCCACAATTTTGTTTAGCATTCAAAAACCACATGCTTTTCTCTAACATGTCCACAGGGACAGTAATACAAATGCCACTCACAGTGACAAAATATCAGTATGTTTTGTTCAAGCCATTACAAGCTAGGGAGACAAAAGTGTAACTTTTGCAGTGCAAACAGCATCTACGATGGGGTAGCAGTGGTATTTCAGTAGAATCCTTACAGCAGTAAGGATTCAGCAGAATCCTTACCCTGACCTAACAGAAACAAAATTATTTTGCAAAGAAATAAAAACGGAAGTAAATAACACCAGGTAATGACAAGCATACATTTCTGCTGACCTGAGAAACCCCCTTAGTTCAACAATAGTTGTTCTAATAAATCCTTTACAGCTTTTACAGTTTTCCAGCCTGACATGATATTACAAACCATGATGAGAAATTCTTCAAGTAGTTTTGTTATTATTTGTCATTAATGACATAGCTCCTTGGCCAGAATCTACACCGAGTAGCCAAGGACCACCCTTCAGGACAGTGCTGCTGCTAAGAGCTTTCTCCCACTGAGGTTGCGGGCGCGCTAGGTTTACGAGATTCCTCCCAAACAGAGTTTGGTTTGAGGCTCTGGAACTGCAGATGGGAGTGAGTGGTGCATGGTATAGGAGCCAGGCACTCAGCAACAGATACAGTTTCAGTTTCGCTATGTAAACTAACTTGTGAAATTTGTCCCACTTTGGCAGAAAGTTGCAGCTTGGGAAATATTAAAACATCCAAACAACTCATTTCAGCAGTGCTGGAATATCTGCTTTTAAAGATGGATTACTAGGAGACATACTACATAAGATATAGAAGAAGTGCTAACTATTTCAGTGAAAACAATACCTAAACGCAGTGCTAGGAGTATGGTATCTAAATAATATATTGCTAAGTTTAAGAAGTTTACTAACATTTATTGGCTTTTCAAATATGTTTCAGAGATCAACATCATTCTGTTGTGACAGATAATAAACACTCTGCAGGATAAAATAAAAAAAAAAAATTGCTCCATGTGTCAAGACTGCACATAGAAAACTAACATTTGTTTAAAAAATCCTCTTATCCAAGTTATCCAAGTTCAAATGCAAATAAAAGAAGCTAAAACTTCAAAATATTTCTACGTAGCAAGCCCAGAGCAAGAGCTATACGCTATTTATGTTCTCGGCATGTAGAAGGCATTTTGTATTCTTGCAAAGCTACTACACGGGAAGACAACGGGCCTGTGCCTAAGCAGCAGCCGAGAGGCAGGCCAGGACGCCGGTGTCCTTCACGTGCGCACGAGGCGCAGCGGGCGCGCTCGGCGCCACGCTCCGACACCGGATGTGCCTGGCAAAGAGCCTTTTGCGCCACTCGGAGAGCGGCGCGCAGCGCCCGGCAACCCTGCCACAGGTTTGGTTTGCTCCTGCACAACCAAGGAGCCCGACCTTGAGCAAGGCCTCGAGATGCAGCAAACACCCCTTCCTGCAAGCCTGAAAAGCCCTCGGCGAGCATAGAATATCAGGCCACTCTGCTAGGACACCACAGAACAGAAAGATTCGCTCCATTTCTTTCTAACACATTATTCTTACAACATGTAAACCCAAGGAGGAAGGGAAAGATCTCAAAACATAGCCATCTTTGTACCTTCAGAAACCTATAATTTTAAGTCATGTCATTCTGTTTCAAGTATCAATTTACTCAGCCAAGACTGGTGATCATGCGCAGCTTACTTTAAATGAAAGTCTTAATCATTTGTCAGAGCATTAATAAAACTGGCCAGGAATAAGTTTAAATGTGATTAGTCTTAGTGTGTGCGCATCTAAAAGCTTGTACAGCTAAGTATTAAAATACCCATCCTTAAAGGATACAAATTAACTGATTTGGTGTGAACAACATAGTAAAAGCGACGCTTTAAGCAGGTTTTGCACAAGATGACGGTGCTTAATTTTGAAGCAAGGAACAACATAAAATAAAGAGCTGAAGCTGATGAGGAAGAAAGAAGCAAGCTCTGAGTGTGCATCACAAGCACCTGCAGTAAAAAACAACATCCAGGGATGCAGGCTACAGCAGGCTGTATGTTTAATTTTTTCAAATGTAGGATTGCGGTGGTAGTTGGCTACGCGACCTCTGGCAAACGCTCAAGGGGGGATGCAAATGAGTACGGAGCAGCACATAGGCCATCGCAGTAGGACATCTGGCTAAGGGAACAAGAAGGTTTTTGAAGGAGGCTCTTCTCTAAATTGGAT
>VZSV01000002.1:7253027-7303368 GCA_013398735.1 Nothocercus julius | reverse complement strand
CGCCGGGGGGGTGAGGGGCCGTTGCGGGGGGTCGGTTAGGGGCCGTTGGGGCCGTTGGGCGCCGAGGGGGCTGTGAGATGCAGCCCGCCCTGCCCCTCGCCCCCTTGCCCTGCCTTGAAACCTGGACCGCTCGCCGAGAAGCGCCTTGAAGCTCCACTACAGGGTTTTTGTTGTTGTTGTTTTTTGTTTTTTTAAATATAAAACCAAATCTGTGTGGACAACTCGTGCCTGCCGTGTCTGCGCTCTGCCCGCGAGTGCGGCCCTGTGCTCCGTGTACCCCAGGCCGAAACGTCTGTACGCGACCACCGCGAGGAGATTGTCACGGGTGACTCGTGGCTCTTCAGGAACGTAAGAATTCTTTAAGAACATCCTTTAAGAAGGTCCTTCAGACTGGCAGTGCCAGAGGAGGCTGGCTGCGAGGAAGGGGTGGTACCCCCACCTTCCACCAGCTCTATATTCCAAGCTTTCCAGATCAAAATCCTTCGTTCAGTATCTATGTAATAAAAAGATGGAGGTTGTGGTGGCTTTTCCTTTTTTTTGTTGTTTTTAATCTCCATGATTCCAGCAAATCTTATGACTAGTGGATGTTGAGTCACAGTAGTTAAATGGTCACACTGATTTGATGAAAGAAACACACATTTGTATGTTTATAGAAAATGCCTATGTGTTGGGAACCGCTGATAACAGCAGTTTGGTTCGGCCACAAGGCATCTTGTGATAGCTGATGTTTTCATCCAGGTCTGCCCAAGTCAGATGATTTCGTTAAAGATTTCTAAGTTTCTATGCATTTTTTTTTTCTGACCACACATTACAAAGAGAAAAGTTGTTAATTTGATGCACACATACTCCAGTGGGGTACAAAAAAAAATTCACAATTTTTAAAAACTGTTTTGAGGATGCTTGTGCAACTAATTTGGTGATAAGCACCCCGAGGGTGTATGTTCTGCTCTGCATGAGTTACATTGTGCCTTTGCACAACAGCAACACAAGATGGGTATTTTTGCGTGTGCTAGCATCCTCAGTAGTTTGCAAGCACACCAAAGGAAATTAAATGTTTGCTGTCACTCTCATTCAGAAATGTTATTTTGCAGGATGTAACGTTAACTGGTGCTTTTCATCACTGTTTAGGTCATTGCTTCCTGAGGTATCTCAAGTGACTCTCTTTCCTTCTTTTAAGATCATACTTGTACTCTTCAGCTTTTAGTCCCTCGCCGTCACCCAAGGGTTCTTACACAGTTCCTCCGTTCAGACTAGGCCTTGGTTTAAACTGTGCTTATCTCAGCAGCGCTGATTAAATCTCAGACAGGCACGGCAGAGATCTAAATAAACAAAATTTTGTAAGAATAAATCTTTCCTGACATTAATATATAAAAATTAGAATAAAATACTACTGAAATATCTAACTTACTGCATCCCACAGAGGATCTCAGTAGGGTTGGAGAGACTGCTGTGGAAGAAATAGCTATCTGCTTGGGGTCTCTGATCCGCCCTGTTAAATCCTACCATCTTGTAGGAATTGGGGCATTTTAGTAGCCATTTTTATAGCCTTTCTAATGTGTAGTCTCCTCAAATGACAAAGCAGTGATGTCTCTACACCGAGGGCGCTAATGCTGTTGTCTTTTAAGCACGTTCTTGGGGACTTTTTATGGAAGCCGCTGTGTTGCCCTCCTGGTCCCACCTCATTCGAGCATTTTAGGCATACAGAAAACATTCTGTTAAACTGTAATTTTTTAGAAATTTAGCACTGCTACCTATAAGCTTTAGTAGCTCTAAGTGTGTTGGACCAAATCTTTAGTCAGATCTTGTATTCTACACATATTCCAGCAGTCTAATAAGCTTTGACAAAAAAACAGGCAATAGTAATGGAGATGTGTTAATTGAATGCTTAGATAGCAGAACTAAATAAGACAAATTCCTTCATTAACATAGAATAGTTTAGACTTTCATGTGTATTTAAAACAAATATTCTAAAAGTAAACATTTAAAATGTATTTAAGTATTTACAATTAGCCATCATTGGTTGTGACCATGTAATCACCATGTAGCTACTTATTTTCCTGCTTGCAACCTTTTGTTCTGATTTCTTTCCAAGATCTTTATTCCTCCTCCTTTCACTGTAAAAGCTTGCTGGGGTGCACTCTAACGGCAAAGCTGCTGCAACACATATTTAAAGATAGGGTTGAAGAAAAGGAGCACTGCTCTGGGGTAATGGTCTCCTGGGGTATCTAAGAGCTGAGGCAAGTGTGTGTGTGAAGTAAGGGTCAAGAAAACACGTTTGCTTTGCCGTTACGATTTATTTATTTCATTTATATTAAGCATATAAGGTAAACGTGATTGCATTATTTTCTAAATGTTGGGAAATCAAGAACAGCTCATTCCCGTGTTGATTAGCTTAAATGTCATGTGGTACACAAGATCTTTTCTGCTTTTGGTTGATGACAGACCATTCTGCCCTTGAAGTTTAAGATTATGTATTTTCATGAGTTTATCCTCCATCTGAACAACTTCATGCAGTGGAACACCATGAGGCTAAGCCTTTGAGGAGTGCCTGGGTTTACAAAGTGCTTATTCCTACACAGTGATATTTCTTAAGTCCAAAAGTGTTTCCACTATAGAGAAGACAATGATGTTCAGTAGGTTAAATATTCATGATGTGACCCATAAAATATTGCTCTTGAAATCTTCCTGAACTTTGTGAAAAAATGTCACAGAGCCAAAGCTCCAGATGCATGTCAGTGTTTTGCTTCAACAAGATGATTCTTACATGTTTCAATCAAATAATGTGGTAAACATAGACAGTAACATGGTGACAACCAGATCCTTTGGTTGTGATCAAGTCTCCAGCTAGGTTCCCTGTGATTTGTCCACCATCCACTTTCCCCACGCTGCCACCTCATGGTTGCTAAGAGTCCTACTAGTCATTTCGGCATTAGTTATTTCTTGAAGGCCAAATATTGTTGGATTTATCCTAGAGCCAATATGGGATTTGCAAACTCTTATTTGGAAAAGCTTAAAAATGAAAATTCCTGTGCACAAAGGTAAAACTATTGGTCATCACAATAACAGAATTTTGATGTGCTCCTTTTTAGAACGTTTTAGGCAGCCCCTTAACTAACATATTTTGTTCCTGCTAGCATATTTGAATGTAAATCTCATGTGTAACAGATAAGATACTTAAAAAGTAACGTATGCTATGCCAAAGGAAAGGATGGGAAAGTCAAGTCACTTTTTGTAATGATGAAAGGCAAACATATGTAAAAACAATCTGAAGGTATGTGTGTTTCTGAATCCTGCTTGGTAGCATCTCAGAAACAAATACTATGGAAAAATAAATGAAAAGAGATATAGAAAGTACTGCCTGGTATTATATTTACCCATTGCTCCCACTACTTTAACTTATACAGAAGGAAAGATTTTATTCTCTTCTAATACGGAGTTTAGAAATACGCACTTAGCCATCTTGGCCATGGAGGGCAGCCATCACAGTTAGATGTGCAATAGATATTTAGCTTGAAAAAGGTACCAGGTAAAGTCCTGGAGAAATATCACTATTAACTCCTCTAAAATACTATAGTCAATATAATCCATGGTTATGTTTTATTTACTTACCATCCAATTGTATGTCCTTTATTTTTCAGGGTTTTTTTAATCCCTAGATCTGGTGCAGTATCAAATCAAACAAATATGTCTGTACTGGCTCTTTTCTTTTTCAAGTACAGGGATATGTTTGCTGTTTTTCATGTAACAACTTGCAAATATCAGATTCCTTTGAATTCCTCACTATTGAACTTGGAATGTCTCTTGTTGGCTCCTGAGGTATCTGTAGATGTAGAGTGGAAGTTGTGCAGCTACCACTGCCATGTAGGACATTCTGCTGAGTGTGGGTGTCCTGAGGCTAGATTATCTGGTGCCACCTGGGTGTTGCTGTTTTGGTGTGTAACGTCTTGCTGTGGAATAGTATGTACTATGTGTTGCTTATTACAGACAGTGGAGATCTTTTTAATAAAGTTAATGAAATCTTGAGAGTGATTCAGCTCAGCTGAATCTGTCTGGTCAGCTTAATCATACTCTAAATTCTGTTGACTATAGTAACTAAATTCTTATAAACTATAATATTAAATTTCAAATGGACTAAAAGCGCAGCAATGAACGCTATGGAGAGGGATGTTAATTATTAACCCTGTAATATTATTTGTTTTTATATATGCTTATTTTTGCAACTCCAAATTCAATGGCAGCAGAAGACTTCTTTCCTGAAGACGAGTTCAGGACGTATCCTGCTCGATTCTGACCAAACCAGTAGTGCAGTGACCTTTGCTGTGTCCCTCAGCAGAAGGCATTTACTTATCCCACCCTGGACTGCACTTAGGATGCCCCCACCTGAACGTTTGTATGGATGGGGCAGGTTCCTCCTCGGTTTAGGGTTGCTGAAGCAGCTCTAGGTCTAGCGCAGCTCCGGCCACGATCCATCCTCAGAGGCACTGGGAGGCTGCTGCAGTACTCAGAATGACCCTGCACCTCTCCACAGGACTGGCATCAAGCCCCAACAAGACACATGGAAGCTATGACTGCTTAGGGTCACGTAACTTACAAATATTCAGTGATACACAATGGAAGTTCATTCCTTGATGAATGGCACGCCTGTTTCTCAGAGACCCAGTTATGTGAATCAGAGAGAAACAGGTAAAGAGTAACCCAAGATTTCTGTTGAAGACACAGAGAGACATTCACTCTACCTGCATCATGTGTTCAACTTCCATGTGTAAATTGGGATCTTAGTCTCCTGCTAGGCAGTAATTCAGGGCACTAAGTCAAGGCCATACTCTGAGGTGTGTAATTAGGGGAGGATCCTATCTATTTTCATCAACTATGCAGGAGGAATAGGATATTCAGGAATAGTGATATCCCCCACAGCAGGAGTTGGGATACTTCCCTAGCCGTACACAGACCATATAAAAGTGTGTGAAGGCCAGTCCTCTGAGGCTTGAAGTGGTTGCAGAAATAGGCAGTTTTCCTCTAATTCAGGAAAGATTGTTCACTGTTTTCAGTGAAGCACTTTAAAGAATTATACTCGAGTATTCATAATATCTACCTTACCATTCTTTTTATACATATATATATATATATATATACACACACATGACGGAGCAAGATAAGATCTGTCCTTGGAAGCACCCATAAACCCACACATGATGGATATGAGGGAAGATCACCCATACGGTGAGAACTGGGAGGGCAGGAGTCAGCTTAGCAAAGGAGGAAAAAGACAGTAACCAAGCCAACTGCATCACGGACACTTGTGCTTTATTATGGGGGAAGGCAAAGGCAATTGGATTTAACCATCTGGGTGGAATTTGGATTAGCTCTGGCACAGTTTCATGTACTCTTTATTCATCAGTGAATGGACAAACTATGCTGGGAAACTGGTGGGAAAAACAACATTGTCCCTTATGCTACTGTCGCAGGCAGAGCGAGCGTAACCCCGTGCAGCCTCAGCCTGTGTTTTTCCCTCTTCGCTGTCGTCCCAGCTGGTTCGCTGGTGCCAGCGCGTGTCTCCTCGCATCAGGCTTGGCTGCGTTGCTTGGTGTGAGGTCTTGGCGTGTGGAGAGCTGTAATTACCCACCAGGACAGCTCAGTGACTGTTAGCATGGGTGGGAGTGCTCCCTCCTGAACAATAAAATCGCTTGTATGGAAAAGCCTAAGCAAACAAAACAAAATAATGTGTAAAAACAGGCAGTGCTGCCACAAAGCACGTTGCCAGCTGGAGAGTCTGTATGGAGCATGAATAAGAGGCTAGTGTGTTTTAGTCCTTTCTCGCTGTCAAGAGTTCTGCTCTATAAATGCATTAATCCGTGCGGATGTCACACAGGTCTGGGCAAGCGTAGCCTCCTTAGTGCTAGGCAAGTGCAGCTACTCCTCACTTACACTAAACATGGGATGAGATCTGAACCAGGTCCAGCAATTTGGATGAGCATATTCAAATAGAACTGCTTTCTCTCAAATTCATCTTTTTTATAAACAACAGTATTTACTCCATCTCTCAAATCTAGCAGTTCTGAGTATTGGTCACAGCAGCTTGCAATTAAGAGCATGTGTGTGAAGTCCAAGTTTACAAGTCCTGTAAAATGAGCTGATACAGGTTAGTAGTCAGGGAATTCAAGTACTCAGAAGAACAGCTCAGCAGAAAAGCATGCGTCTGTCCATAAATGTGCTTAGACTGAGCCCTCTGTATAAAGGGGTGGCAGATCGTCAGGGAAATCACCTTAGCCTACACTGCCGTAGGAGAGCAATCTTTTTAACTGAAATAGTAGAGGCTGTATTTGAAGAACTCGTTAAAAGTTTGAGATGCTATGAATCCAGCTGAACACAGCCATACAGACCCACGTCAGGAATTACCCCTGTGAAACACATTCGTAGGGTGAGTAAAGCTCTTTTAAATATTGCCATGCTGACATGCAAACAGCCTTCCATTAATTTTCAAAGGAAGAGTTAAAAAGTGAGGAAATTCTGAATATGAAGATTAAAGCTCTTTAAGCTTCCAAATGTTCAATAGAGAATGGCCTGGCATAAACCTTGTTGATTTTTAGCAAAGTAGTACGGTTGCAAATACTTATGTCAACATTTTTAGAACTGTAGAGAGACCAAAAATATGGGAAATCACCCTGCTTAAGACAGACCCCCTAAATTTATGTGTATATACCTAGAAAATAGAGATATAAGACATAAAGAACTGCAAATTCATTAATACGCTTAACAGCAGATACATAATTTTAAGTGTGTACTTCAGGTTAGAGTCCCTCTTTCCTTTGAAAAATAATAATGTAAAATTTAAAAGCATTCATTTAAACGTGGCAAAAGATTTTATTTCCTATTTGAACAGTGGATTCTGTACTCTATCAACGGGCATTGGAATCCATGTCCTCCAAGTAGAAACAGTGGCCTACAGAAACTCTTTCTATTAATTTCAAAGTCCTTTTTCCTCTCAATGAGGAAAAATAAAGCAAGTAACAAGTATATTAGCAAAGTTATAGAATTTAAATTGAGGTTGCAATATGGACCTTTAAAAACATTTTTCAAATGTAGCAAAGCTGGTAAGATTGTTAGAGCTGGTTTCCATTTCTATGGAGAAAAGGCAGTTGCCTCCTTTAAGCAGAAGAAGATTTCTTTATTTTCACTTCAGTTGCTATTTGCAAGCTTTCAACGTCAAACACATCAAACACATCCCTGAAGGGAAAACCCAAACCATAGCCTACCATGAAACTCTGCTTATTCACTTACTACCATTTTCAACTATGTAATCACAGGGCAGTACTACTTGCTTTGTTTTTGAGAATAAAAAACCCAGTAACTTGCACACTAAATTCAATTTTTTGCTCCATTGGAAACAGTGTGTGAGAATCTGGGAAAACGCCATGATCCCTGTTTCTCAGTTCCTTCCAGTGAAATGGGAATAACATCATCTCACCCTCTCACAAGGTGTTTGTAGGACTAAGCTGTAGAGAAGGGCAAGTTGCTCAATGCACTGCAGAAGAGGGAACCAAATAAGCAATGAAGGAGGATCCTGCTATCAGCGGGGCTGTTGATGCAGACGCTGTCTGTACCCGGCATTAGATGTGAAGCAGAAACGCTCGCACGCTGTAGCACATTTGACCACTTGGGAAGCTTCATTAACTTTTCTGTCACCATCACTCTGCAGGCAGATGCATCAGGTGAGAGAAGGAAAGCCAAGGTGAGGATAGGAAGTTCAGTGGTTAAAACAGCCTCTTTCCTCTGTAAACAGAGTTAGCAAAAATCACCAAAGTGCGGGAAAAGAGGCCTGGGAAAATTAGTCACTGACCTAAAAACACTTCCCACTGGATGTCAATGAATTCATTTCACAGTTTAAAAAAAATAGCGAAGCAACAAGAAGTAAAGCTGATAAAGAAGCTGTACCATATGGTGAAATAAAGAATAAGTTAAACTAGCAAATATAAAGATGAAAACCAAGACGTGTAAATAACAAAATACACTGATATTATTGGATAATTATTCTAAATTGTCAAAAGGCAAAATGACTCATTTAAAGATTTTTTTCAAATAAAAATGAAAACCAGAAAGGTTTCCGAATTCTTAACGAGGAAGTGACCGCCCATTTGTTGGAACAACTAAATACAGCTTTCTGCTGGAGAAGGCGGATGAAGCCGTGCTAAGCGACACGTCAGCGCCCTGTAACATCAGCCTGGCCTGTCGGCCGGGGCAGAGCCCTCAGCAGATCCCCGTGCCCGAGGACGCCCGAGTTCCCCTCCAGCCTCCGTCCAGCTTTTAGGGCAGATGCCCCAAGCCAGAAGGCAGGGGTCACAGGGAAGTGCCTTCATTTGGGTAATTGATTAGCGCGTCAAAGGCCACGAGACTGAGGCTACTCTCCTGGAAAGGTAAGACGGAAAAATCTTGTCCGTTCCAATCAACGTGCAGCTCTTATACACAGGGGACGTGGTTCTACTCAGGCATGCCCGGGAGCAGTGCAAGCAGGCAGACTCTGGGGGTACAAAACCTAATCCCACTGTAGGACAAGCGAATTCAAACACTTGGCCTGAATAAACCCAGAACCCGGCTCGCTCTCAACCAGAGTAAGGCCTGAAGCAGAGCAGTACTGCACAGCCTGGCTTAGTGCATTTCACACAATATCCATAAAGAAGATGCACGACCAGTAGAACAGGGTTCTTGGGTCAAGTCTTTGCACATAAAGATCTGTTATCTTCATTAGCCACCTAACTCAGCTGAGCTCCAGCGTGATTTCTAGAATTTCTTCAAGCAACGAACAGTGTCCAAGCCTTGTTCAAGCTTCTTGTGCAAGCTGCTTAAGGGTCAAACTAAAGTTTTAAGATTTCACTGCTGACAGAGCATTTCAAAGTTATTTGTGACCTGGCCAAACACTTGTTGAATACAGTAAGAACAGGAGCTAAGCTGCATATCCACAGATTTGAGATTCTGGAATCACAGAAATAAACTTTACCAGGAGAAATACATATATGCTACTAACTAAGCCCTTTTTAATATGCACTTACACTCAGTTTTTCCTTCAATTACCAGTATTTAATGAATAAAGCATATCAGAGATGTGCAGAGAAGACTTTTTCTGATCAAGCTCTTATTTTGAAATGCATCTTAATTGCACAGTCCTGATTTTGCATTAAAAGTCCAAGGAGAACATAGGCATTTTGATGATGGAGCAGACACTACACTCACTCAGCTTTACTTTCTGCATTAGGGGTGACACAAATGTAAAGTAAAGGGATCTCCTGACAAGGAGATCCAGTTCCTGACAGGGAATACCCTGGTCACCTGGTTTTACACTTACAATTCATTTTTACACAAAGCTCTTCAAGAGGCTGAGAGAGTCACAAACCAGATGACACTTTCATCATGCCCACCGGTCTCTTCAGCTCAAAAGAGGTTAATGACAGATATCCTGGGCACATCTGATGTTGTTACATCCACTCTGGGATTTTATTCTCTTGGGCTGCGAAGTCGCAGCTTTCACTGCCATTTGGTGCTTGCCATGAGGGTTCTGGTTGGTTGGTTGGCGTGCACAGGCACGTGTGCGTTTGCCCACGTTTCACATGGAAGAGCTGCAGCTCATTCCATCACAAACCAAGCATTTCGAGCCAGGTGCAGTTTTGCAGCTACAGAGGGCAGCGGGAGGCACTTACACAATATCCCCTACAAAGCCAAGGCAAAAACATTCCTGAAGAAAACCCTGAGGTGCTGGTGGGCTGCAAGCAGAGACCTACTCCTTCTCTGGGGGATCTTCTGAGGGAGACAGACCTTAAGTCCATGTATCCATGAGGAGCTCAGCTCTCTAACACTTACGTCATTGGCACTTCCACTATTGATTTCAGTGAAAAGACAGGAGCCTCGTATTTGATGTACATATATATGTTCATATGCATGCTCATATGTACATATATATGTACATGCATATACATATATATATGTACATGCATATGTACATATATATACATATACATATATATATATGTACATGCATATGTACATATGAACCCTGTTCTGCTCATAATTAAACTACGTGGGCCATTTTCAGGGAAAACTTCCTCCACAACAGTCTATTTCAAAGGAGTAATTTTGTATTTCTATATACAGGGAATCACCAATCAAGAGATACTTGAGCAGCATTGCTACCATACCTCCCAATACAAATCAATTTAATTCCAACCTGCCATCCTGTGTTACCAAACTCCATAAAACAGAACGATCAGACGTAGAGGACGTAACTCACAGAAGCTGCAGGCGCAGCACTGCACCCCTGACAGGATGGCACAGGTCACAAACATACGGCTGCAAAGGCAACATCCATAACCCAGCTCTCTGTAAGCACAGGATATTTGTGTGCATTATTAGAAAGATGGAAAGCGTAGCCTTAAATACACGATAACAAAAAGGTTTCTGGCTGCAAAGAGAAGCAATCACACATCCTAAAGCTGTCAGTATCCGTGGCAAGTAGCATTGCAAATGAAGACAAAAATAACTTCAAACATTTTCAGATCTGCACTGATTATTAATTTATGTTATTCATCTGAATAACTTTTGAAGTTATCATCTGGATTCCAAATAAACTAATAACTATTTGGGTTAGACTGCAGATTTAGGTTGGAAAACTTTATTGCAACGTACAACTTGTAGGTTGTACATTGTTCAAGTGTGAACCCTTCTCAACACCAAATCTTGTCTAGAACTGAGAATTTATGTTGTGAGATTCTTTCATAACTAACAATGAATCCTCATTTATGCACAACTGCCACCACAGTTAATTTACTGACAATCTGAGTATTTTAACAAAAGAGCCTGGCCACCCTTGAGAATCTTCTCCTGGAATTGGGTGTGTTGGACTTGATTCAGTCCCAAAGAGTAGCACAACCACATGTTAGCTTAAACCTTGTTTATATTCTTATGCAATTATCCCGAATTATGTTTCTTCTGTAAAGATCCATCAAAACATTTAATTCCAGAATATATTTAAAAAGTTAAAAACTACTCAGGAATAATTACATTTTTACTAAACCATGTGTTTTCTTAAATAAGATAAAATGTTCTCTACTGAGGAAGAGTAAAAGAATTTTTTTTTTTTACATTTATCTAGCACCTAATAGCCCAGAACACTTTGTACTTTAGACTTGTGTACGTATTTTTATCCACGCTCAAAGCAGAGAAATTCATGAGAAGACAAGTTATTTGACAAAACATATTGCAGCAAGCTGTAGTCCAGATCTAAAGAAAAAGAAAGGGATTTAGAATGAACATATACTTTATACCAGCATGCCTACAGTTCTGCTCCATGACAGTTCTCATATCATCCGTGAATTTGACACTTACATACTGTGTAAGGGGCTTGAGCACATAAGCAGAGGTATCTAAATTCCATACTCAGGAGCAGATATCTAGAATTTCATCACTACAACAATTTATCGTTTATTCTATTAGTCTTGGTCTTTCAATCTGGCCCTTAAGGTAATACCTACCTCTACTAACATTATTAGAAACTGAAACCGGGTTGGTGAGAGCTGCTGCAGCCCTTGGGTACCTGCAGCACAGGTGCCTGTTAGGCTGCGGAGTTGGTCAGACTCCCTCTCGGGCAGCATCACCGCGGCGTCCGAAAGCAACGTGCAGCTCGGGTCCGGATGGGAAACAACCCTTCGGCCCGTTCCGCTTCCCTGCCAAGAGGACCTTTCAGCCCCTGAACTCGGAATGATCATCAGGCTTCACGTATCAGACTCCTCGTGACACATCACAACACTCCTCCTGCATATTTGTCTAAGACGGTAGAGACTATGGATTATTTTTCCATGTTTGTTCTTCCAGTAAAGTCCCCACGCACTTTGTGGGCTTTTTATTCATTTGGTTTTGTTTCTTTAGTTTAGATAAGTGGGTTCCTAGAAAGGAAGGTTTCAGTCTTCTCGTTTAGCATCTGTTGATTCCCCTGGAAAAGCTGCTGCCAGACCCAAGCAGGGTTTCTCCTGCGAAGATGGGATGATGTGAGCAAACAAACCTGCTGATTTGGGCTAAATGTCACACAACAGCTACCAGCTGATCACGTATCAGCTCTGCTCCCTGAATTCGCAAAAACTTTTTTATCTTGCCTTATCTTGCTAAAGGTTCAAAGCATATGAATTCATCAGGTATTATAAATGACATTTAAAATATATGTAACCACTGTGCTATGGAGAGCTCTCATTCATCCAGTAAGTTTATTACCAAGTGCTTATTTTAAACACCAGCTCCTATTTTTACAACACTTCTCTGAATTGCTATAATGTTTTATTGTAATAAGATTATTTTTACATAGGCAATTCCGTTAAGTGTGTTTCACATTATTGGGCTTCTAGCCAAGATCCCAGATAACCCTAATCTCTAAAAAGTGGCCTACATACATACAGCCATTGTGCCATTTCATAAAGGACACTAATTGACTTGTATTTTCTGTTTGATCTATAAACAATTTCCCTTGTACAACTGCATAAATCATTATAAATTAGTAAAACAATTTTGTTCCGTGCATGAAGATTTTTCCAATTTAAAAAATTAAGTTTACACTGACACTGTTAATCGTGTTTTCCTTTGCCCCAAATGTAGCAAGTATATATACACATATATATATATACACGTATGTGTGTGTGTGTACATATATATACATATATATATATATATATGTGTGTGTGTATATGTATATATATATCTCTACAGTGCATAATACCTCCAGGTAAACTCTAGCTGTGATTTCTTATAATTTTAGTATTTGAATGAGGATTTTTACATTAACAGTCTACTGTAAGCTGAGTCTCTTAAATTCTTTATACTGGCAGATTAAATTTCCTATTTCCAAACCCTTCATAGGAGCAGGAGGGCAAGTGCTTGGACCAGATTTGAAATCTTCCATGAAAGTGCAGAGCACAGCTTTGAGATTTGGATTAAGGGGGATCCATTCTTGCTGGGAGGAAGCTTCTCCTACCTTCAGTTAAATACATACTTAAATTTGAGCTACTTTTTTTTTCTTTACCTCAGTAGGTTTGGAAAAGCCCTCTGACCTTTCTGTAGCCATTTCCTTAATGTGAAGTGTGTAGGTTAAAGCATAAGAAATTCCATTGCGAAAGATGGAAGCCGACAATCTTTCAGAGAAAAATGCAGACTGGAGCATTTCTATGGAAGTCAGCTAGGCCACCGAACTGTGAAAAAAGACTCTGAAAAAGCAGCTAAGTCAAGTCCAATGCAAGGCAATTGTTGCAGCAATGAGAACACCTTGTGCAGGTTTCCTTATTCCAGAAAGACAGGGCTTCGTCTATAAAAATGAAGTCTAAAACTTTGCCTATAAAATTGACAGGCAAGCTGAATAGGAAGAGCTAATGTTAAATGTTGTTTGAGCTTAAGGTTTCTTACCTTGGGAATGATCCGATCTGAGGAACAGATACACAACTAGGCCTCGAAACAGCTGGGACATGGAATTAACTTTCTAAGGACTGCAGCCACAAACTGCAGGTATCATCCCCCTCTGAACCGTCTCACTTGCAACACAAACTCCAAACACGAGTGGAGTGTTGGAAAACACGCTCTGATTATCAGTAGAAATGCAATCAGGATAAAAGAATACTCATTTTGGCTTCCATTAAATAGGACTATCAGTCAGGAAGACTATAAACTGAAAAAAATGTCAATAAATGGTTGTATCTGCAAGACAACAACTATCAAATCATATATCATTTTCATTACTAGTTACACTGGAGAACTGCAGGAAAATTGAACTTCCACCTTCTTAATAAACACAAAACACATTTAACTGTAGTAGACCCTCACACAGCTGCATGTAAGAAATTCCCCACTTCCATAATATCCTTCGGCTACCCACTCCTTATCGGGCCAGCAGCTCAGGCTTTCACCTCCACCACTGCCAGTGTCCAACAGCTGCAGGAATCTCCCGCTTCCCTCTCCGCTCTTGTTCCCATCTTGGGCTCGGCCCTCTGACCCGGAAGGCCGGATTCCCACAGGGAACGTTCCCACACCTTCTCTGCTCACCTGCCTTATATTCAACAATGACAGCCATGTTTGCTTGTTTTTTTTTCCTAATAAATCACATATGCTACAACTGGTCTATTTCTAAAGTTGGTTGCCTAGTAGCAGTCTACAAGGGGGCCAATAAATGCTTAAGAGTGAGAGAGCAGCCGGCAAGTACCTGAGCAGGGCCCAGGGCCATGCGGTGTACGGAGGGCAGAGAGCAGCCCCACGGTCCAGGTCAGCAAGACGTTCCGGACGGTCGTCAGCATGTGCCTTGCCCAAAACGCGTACTTGCCTTTTAAACAAACACGGTACCTCTACAGAAGTTTGTGCTTTGGGTGAGCAATCAAATCCTTCTGTCTGCAGGAAAATTGATGAAAACGCATTTTGATGGTTCACCTGGAGTCACTGCAATGAGGGGGTTCTCGAGAGTCTAACGAGAGGTCTCCAGCCTGATTTCCTCATCCACAACGATGCTGACGTCGCATGCGCACTAAGTGCACGAGCACCATCTCCCTTTGGCAACCATCTACTTCCCTGAAACTTTTTCTGAAATCTGAGATGTCAATGAGAAAAGACCATCAGGTTCAAAAGGTACTAGAAGGAACCAGACACAAGCATGAGTGCATAAGTGGTTATTTCTTCAGAAAGATTAGTATATCAAGGAAATGAAAATCATCTAGAAGAAAAGACACAGAACATAAGGGATAGATAGCAGCAAGTACCTGGGAGTGACAGGGAGACAACTACAGCTGACAACTTAGAGAAGACACCAGAACAGACACTAGATAGAAATTTTTTGAGAAGTTACAGCCTTCCATTCTATGCCCAACACAACAGAGCTCTGACCCCTGTGCATTGGACTGATTCTTGCTCAAAACCAATACAGAACTAAGCAAACATAGGTCCGACATGCAAATACCTGCGCACTTGCATCACTCCTGTTAACACCACAACTATTTAAAAAATGCGTTCTTTCTACCCTGATTTTCTTCCTCTTCCTCTCTGGCCACATGAGCAGAACTCATTTCCACGTCAAAAAGGCTAATTAGGTTAGGCCTCAAACCAGAGCACCAGCAGGAGGTCTGCTTTGTGAATCACAGCGCACTCTGATTGCCTGCTTCTCTCTACAGGTCTGCAATTCCAGGTCCAAGTCCTTATCTTTAAGTACCTGAGAACTTCCCTGGTAGAGCAGGGGTGAGATAATTTAGGCATTTTCTTGTTTGCGTGGCAGCTCACAGAATTTGGAGAGTTTTTACTTCATATCACACAATGGAGCCTTTGAAAGTCTGGTTCTTAAAAACTGATTTCATCACCAAAAACATCCCAAGAGGCATTAAGCTCAAAAATGTGTCTGCAGTTCTCTTATTTCAGTAAGACTTAAGGCACAGATCTAAGAAATACCTACAAGATTATTATTGCAGGAAGAGCATTACCTTCACAGAAGCAGCCCCTATGGATTACAGCATAACATCCTATTACCTTATTAGCACTGCCTTGCCCAGATGGGCCTTGTGTGACCATACCCAGAGAAACAGGGGCTCCTCACCTACCTCTTACGTTTGTTCTCCAGACTGCTGGTGCTAACAGCTCTAGTGCAGCTTCTACACAGAATTAGCACAACCATATCTGAAAAATCATGGAAATGGCACCACTAAAAGCCTGACTCAAAATCATTTTGAAAACACAAAACAATAGTTTTCTAAAGATTTCTGAACTGTGACATCTTTATAGTCATAACTCCATTCACAAGATGCATTAATCACCCTCAACTCCATTGATATGGCTATTAAAGGAGAGGAAAAACCTCAGCATTTATCGTAACAAAGACGCTTCCTCTGTCTTTTTATTTTTTTTTCCATTTAAGTCATACATAACACAATGAAGTTGTTTTTTTTCCCCTTAAACTACACATTGCATTCAACTGTCACATTCAGGCTTTGTCCTTACTACAAAACCTCGTTCTTCGTAACTAGTTGCAGTAAGGAAGCTGTTTCAAATGTGGGAAAAAACAGGAACTTGTGAAACATGGACTAGAAAATAGCTGACAGTGAAAGAAAAATAAAATGACTTTTCTACCTGTCTTCGCCACTCTGCATGAATATTATAAATCCAGTTTAAAACTAAGCAATTTTCTCCAAGTTTTAAGTTAAGGGAATACTAGAACTAGCCTAAGTTTGTCTGTGGACGAAGTGAGGTAGCCCAAAGCAGAAACAGGTCATACTACTTCTGTCTGTCTCTGAAGCGGTACCTCATTCAAAAAGGGGATATCACCCTGGATTTGGCTATTACACTTACACCTGCAGGATAACAGTACAGACGGATAATTGCATTTCAAAAGGACAGAACGAAAATCCTGGAAAACCCGCTGGGAGATAGGGCTCGCAGTCCTTAGGTCTGTATCAATATAGTCATTACTGCAAATAGATCTTGTAAAATCCACAGGAACTAACAATCTGAAAAGACCCTGCTCACACACAATGCACTTATTTCAGTCCCGATTTTCCCAGCTCACAGCAGCTTGGGCTGTCTTAGGCAATAGAGGGGCAGTTCTCATACTCTGAGGGCTTCTCCTCCATTGCTCCCCAAGCACCCTGCTTAGCTGCAGAAGAAAGCAGCTATGACGCCGGGTTGTACCTGCACAGGAAGCCGGCTGGGACATTCCTCGTCACCCAGGGCGCCGCGAGGCCGAGGGCATTCCTGGGAGGACCATTCCCCCGAGCTGCACGAAATTCTGCTAGAGAAAAAACAGCCCTGCAGCCTGATGTGAATCTTCCTGCAGATCCTCCAACTATGTGTTGCAAAGAAATTTGGAAACTATTACACAGATTCAGCAAGGGAGAAAATAGTTTGGTACCAGAGGGACGTAATTTTCTTACAGAAAAAGAACCACAATTATTTCAGCCTTCTCTGCTGGTAGATGAAAAATCTCCTGGTTCTGGTGGAACACAGCTTGGACAGTGTTCAAATTCTCCTTGTAACAAATTAGCCCAGATTCCTTTAACATTTTGGTATTACGGATGATACTGTGCCCAAAAGGTGTTTTTCTTACGCCACAGCAAGGACCCTAATGCACAGATCCAAGCTGGAATCAGATTGCTGTGGAAATTGTTACCAGTATCCAGAGCTCAGAGGTATGTTCTCATTAGAAAAGTAGGTGCTTCCCAGATCTATCAAAAAGAGATGGTGACAAAGCCATCAAATAGGAAAATTTAGACAGAACATCCCTTCTCTTTAGTTGTTGTCCTAGCAACCTTTTTCTGAGAGTAGAAATAACAGCAAGGGGTGGGAAAAGGCATTAAAACCAACACCACCCAAGCTGTAAGACAGAAGGTGGTTGTGATACTATGATCTTTCTGGAGAAGTTTCCCTTACTGACAAGTCATCAAAGCTCAGAGGCTACAGGTGTTGAGACAAAGAAAGAAGCAGGTCTTTCATATAGAAGAGGACACAGCGGATGCTTCCACCTCGCTTTGGTAGAGCTAACCAGGTAACTTACTGCTTCTCAGCATCAGACCGGGTTACTGACAGTTAAAAAAAAAAAAAAAAAAAAAAAAAAAAAAAAAAAGCATCAGGAATTTGTTGGATGGGGTCGGGAACGCATAGCAAGCGCAGGAAGTTTGGTAGACACAAAACGAATTGATCTAAGATCAAAGACACAGAAAATCTGAAACAAATTCTGTCAGCTCAACACAGGAATAACTTTCCTCTTCAACAACTGTGATTTGGGCAAACCTTTATGAAAACACTCATAGAAGAGCTGTATAATTAAAAAGGCTGTGCATTAAGGATATTGAATGCACAAGGATAGGCAGGAAGGGCCTTGTATTCCTACTCTGAGCAGTGAAAGAGATAAAGAATAGGCTGAACTGAAATCTCTTCTGTTACATGAGAGTAGTAACTTGGCAGGTGCTTTTACAGTAAAGACTTCTAATGAAAACAAGCAACCCACTCTTCCTTCTCACCCCTTTCAGCTTGTGCTGAACACAATGAAATGCTTTATGCAATTATTTAAAGCCTGAATGCTTAAAAAGATGGATTTTGAGCAATTTGACAGCTAGCAGTCAATGCGCATTTTAAACAAAGCTATTTTTTTCCAGATTATTGCATAGTCCAAAGTGAAATTTGAGGTGGAGACTGAAAAAAAAAAAAAAAAAAAATCAATATTTTCTGAATAGATTTCTCTGAACATGACTTGCTATCTGCCAACTGTTGCCATGATTGCAAGGTTCAAGATAAAACAGAGGTGATGAAAGCCATTTGAAGCTTTCTGGAGGGATTTTGCCTCTCAATCAAGCCCATGCACAAAAAGAAAGGTGAACAGTAATTTATTCAGGAGGAACTGTTGTTTTTGGAGGAACAGTCAGTGTGAATCCTAAAGAACATCTCCATACACTTCATTCTGTACAAGTATTTTCAAGTCCACTGGACTTGGGCATTCTTCCCCATGCTGCTATGCAAGGGCATCAAGTGTTGAATGTGTCTAATCTTTTGATTTGCTTTCTCCTCCTCAATGCCCTCGTTCAGCTAAGAACTAAGGAATTAAAATGGGGATAGAGGGCAAGTCCTCACCTGTGCGTGTGTGTGGTACTCACAGAAAGGAGAGCCACTGACACTGTGTCTCCCAAAGTAAGTCAGCGATTGAGAACTGCATCACAGACCTTCCACGGGCAATCTGCATGTTTGCACTGTAGTTTCAAATAGAAGGATATTTTAGAGAAGGCAAGAGATCCACATTTACACACACACAAAAAAATGAGACCTGGCAATCAAAAGGACAGGTTTTGGATTCCCATCCAAATGCCAGCCAAGGCCACTGATGGAGAAGCTTTGAGGACAGTGTCTGATAGATCTGGCAAGTCTCTACAAAGAGATTGTTTAGCCTTTGAGTTAGCCTTTGAGTGACCCAAAAGTGGTCAGAAAATGAAGAGGCAGACAAAATGCAGGGTGCAATTTCCTCCCTTCCATCAAAATGTATTATCAGGAGAAGATCAGTAACTAATTTAGATAAAAACCTTAGGGCTTACCTTATGCTTGAGGTTTGACATGCTCATTATAAACAGATCTTTTACTGGCCTGCTACCCAAGGCTGGGTGCTATTATTCAAACACAAACAATTTTGCTTGGACTACAGGCAACAGGGCTTCTAAAACGGTGTCAGCCAAAGCTCCCAGGGCCTCTGAGAGCTAGTTCAGACACCCACCAATTTTAGCTATGTTGCATGGGGAGGAAGAAGTAACAAGTAATAGTGCCGGGCATTTTCATTTCTGAAGCTCTTGAAGAGAAACACAAGAAAGTACAGGACACAAGTCTGGTAGATGGGAATCCAAAACAAACCTTCCATGCTCAGACACAGTACACCGGCATGTACCAGGGATCCCAATACGGACGTACATTCAGGAGCATCTAATATTTCACTAAAGCGGCCTCTAGAAGAGCCTCAAACTATGACCTAAAGCTTGTGAAGGCTCAATAATTATACTGCAAGTTTAAAGACAAAAAATAAATTGAGGAAATACTTAATGCCATTTATTATGGTTTCCTTTATAATCTAAGATTAATTCATATATCCTAGCACTGTGCATCATTTTAAGTCTCTGACATTCTGCTTGAGCAAAGACCCAGGCTTAAGCAGTCCTGTTGCACGTAATTATCTTGTGCTATTTCCTTACTGAGGTCTCCTCCTATTTTTCATTTAACCTCAGTGAAGCTCTCACAGAGTTTTCAATGTATATCTCCCAAACCATTTTAGAACTGGATTTAATATTATACTACTGTACTATTATATTACACTTGATTTACTATACACTATTATATATTTACTATTGTATTTGCTATCAATACATTTCCAGTATCAATTTAATAACAGACTTCTGGCATTTATGCAGAGCACTCTGCTCACCTTCAGCAAAGCTATTTATTTCCTTTACCACAAGATGCACCTTGGTTCTGACTCACCAGCCTTGTACCTAGTTCCTATTTGAACTCGCTCCTTCTCACTTTAAACACACAAATGTGGTTTACTAGTTATGTTAACAATAATTCTATACCAAGCCACATTATCAAGAATCAAAGAACGTTTATGAATATCATAAACATTTCTTTTTTCCTAATCTTAATCTAAATGATCCAGTGGACTTTTCCAAAGCAGGATGCTTTTCCTTGCTGCAGATAAGCATATGAAACCAAGTTTTCCAGAATGATCAAATACTCTTAAAACATTTGAATTTACTTTTTTCCCCCACCTCTCCTCTGAAAAGATAGACATTAATTAAATCTTGAATAAGCATTAGCAAAGATATGACTGTAGGCTGCACAGATACAGAACACACAAGGGTGCCATGTATCAAAATTTCTGTCTACAATAATACCAGATGTGACAGAGAAGATGAAATCATAAAATAAGTTTGTACTGGGTGGGCATCCATCCTGCACCTACATTTCTTTCCGTTTAGTTTCAAGTTCCTTGGGGAGTAAGGAGGAGTGTCGACCTGTAATAGAAAAGAGATTCTAGTGACAGAGCCACAACAAACAGTTTGTTGGACATTACTGCTGCAGTTTATTATAAAGACTGCAGCATGGCCCTGCCGCTTTTTAAACTACGTGAGGAGAGCCAAGTTGTTCTTAAAAATATAGTCTCACTTAAATACTTTGTGGGCTTTTCAAAAACAATCTGAAAAATTATGTTATTTCAAATAATTTAGGAAAATTACAGAGCAGATTGAAAACAAATCAGTTTAAATCAAGTGAAGAAGTCTTAATAACTTTAGTGAGGGCAGGATTACATCTTCTTTTTCTTTCTTATCTTGTAAAGCCAACTAAGCAGGAACTAAGTCTTTCTTACCGACTCACCGGTGTTGCTGGTTCAGGCAAAGCTCCCAGACATTCTGTTCATAGACTGCACAGGCCAACACTCCCTTAGGTCATTCCTGAACTGAAGAAACACCCAGGAGCAATCTTGTACATGCACTATTTTTTTTCAAAGCAGAATGGAAAATTGGCACATGATGAACTTACCAGAACTGTAATCTTAGTTTAAGCAAGGGTTTATTGTTAAATATCTTCAGCTCTCACCTACAGTTTATTCTGAAACTCTGAGAGTCAGCAAATATTTACTGTTTATTGGAAAGTTTCCTTCTTTAAGTAACCTTTATCTACTCTCAACACTTTCCAGAGTGGAAAGGACTACACAATTATCCTTCTCTACAGATAACTGTCTACAGTTGACCAGAATCTAGAATAGGAAATATTCAGGATGTAAAATTACATTTTGATAAATATATCTCTAATATATCAAATATTTCATAGGCTACAGAAAATTCAAGTAAATAGCAGGACTTGGCAGAAAGCTTTTTTCAAGTATCTGCAATACACTCAGTAACATGTCAAGGAGTTGATGTATGCTTTCTTTTCTCCCTCCCCTTCCAGGCTCTCATAGGTCTTAAAGCATCTCAAATAAACAGATGTTTAAATGAAATCAGACACTACGCAGGTTAAACAACATGGTTCTATTAAAAACTATCTTCAACCATGGCACTCCGTGACAGCAATACAATACTTTTTCCACAAAGCAACTAATATAAAAATATGCCATAAAATCATTTGTAGACTAATATTCTAATACATACATATAATCATAACATTCTTTTATAAACTCTTTCCTGAGATACCTTGAGTAGTTTGATTTTGTGTATTACAGGATGCATTATCTTTATGATTCATTTAAAACAACTGTAAAATATTCTGTATGTGCAGGATGCTATCAGGAACATGTAAAAGGAGTAATGTGGAGATATGGCAAAGAAATAGCTCTTAGAAATTATGCGCTTCTTAACTTTGCTACACATTCTAACATTCGGCTCCTTGGGAGGTGGACGAGAGCAGCACAGAAAACCTGAAATCAGAGCTAAGAATTGACAAAAAGCAGGAAAGCATTTCAGGAATGTTAGAAGTTGGAATATAATATAAATGACACAAAGAGAAAGCCATAATTCATGTCGGCTATGTATTGCCTTATAAAGTAACCGGACATATGTTAGTCAGTTCACAGTAAAATAAATATTTCTACTAATCTGTTTTGGAAGAGCAAATGTCTTTTAGGGTTTCAAGCTCCTCTATAAGTTTCTTGTTCTGAACTTCTAGTACTGCAACACGACTCTCCAGACATTTTATGTATTCTTTCTTCCGACGTCGACATTCTTTAGCAGCTTCCCTGCAAAAAGCAGAAGTAAAAAGTGCAAACAAAAAAGCCATTTGCATGCTACTAGAAAGCTCAGCAGAGTATGGAGACTATGACTGAATTCCAAATTTTGGAACATCTCCCAAATCACTCTGGAAACACTAAGCAAAACTGGATTCCACAAGGGCCTCAAGTGTCTCTTTCTCAAGTTCATATGGCAATCTGTAGAATTGCTTCCTCTCATGCCTTGGTTAAAGTTCGTAATAAACAAGGTCCAAATGAAAGACAGTTATTCTGCTTTATGGCAATAAAGATCTTTGAGGGCCTTGAGTTCCTCAATGAGAGTCTTGTTTTGGTTTTCAAGCACAGCCACACGATTTTCAAGACATTTGACATATTCTTTCTTCTTTCTGCGACATTCTCTGGCAGCTTCCCTGGAACCAATACAAGGCAAATGACTACAGGAACAGCCACAACATGGCAAACACTGGAAAAATGAAATTACCTGCAATCCCTACAGTTCCATAGTAAGGACAACCACCACCAAATCGTTGCATTACACAAACAGAACAGCAGGTAACAGCCATAAGCAGTGAATGGTTAAACAACAAATTTTAAACAATTGAAAAAACAAATTCAACACTGACAATGACAGTGATGGAATCAATACACAAATGAACTAAGAAAAACAGCGAGAAAGAGATGATGCATCAGCTTGGACTGTACGGAACAGGCTCCACTCCTTTAACATTTGAAAACATGAATTGCCAAGGTTGTGAGATGGGACTTTCCCACATGCAATAGAGCTGGCTTAGACACCAGGCAGTGTTAAAACTGAGCAGAGGAAAATCTAAAACTACAACAAAGCAGCAGTTCTTCTGAGTCATTTAAAGTAAGGACAGGCATGAGAGCAAAGCAATACCAGGAATTCAATCATAAGGCAAGTGGTTAATCAATCTATCTGCACAGTGGACTATTTCTTCTGGCAGGCATGAATCGAACTCCCATTGATGTCAGCAGCTTCGTATTCAAAAAGCAAAAGCCCTCTAAGAACAGCCAGAGAAAAAGCACAGCAAAAGACAGATGTTTACTGCATACAGTAAAACCCATGCAACTCATTAGAAAACACACCACCAACTCACACACTATGCTAAATGACACACCTATTTAAATCAGTGTAGCACTACACAGGAAATTAACCTAGAGGCCAGCTATTTAGGAAATTCCATAACTACCATTCCATTCTAGGATAAGTCTTCTTCAGAGCATCATTAACAAACAGCTGCCAACAAGATGCCATGCTAGTCATTTACTATCAAGTGAAAACATTTGTTCAGCAGTAAGTCTCTCTCCAGATCATCTGAAAGACGAACCATAATGGACAAAACTAATACTGATTTTTGAATTATGACAGTACTTCAGAAGCAAAATCCACAGAGATGAGCACATCTGAGCTCACCAGATGTGAGCACAGCTCTAACTTGATTAACAGCCACTGCTTACCAGTGATATAAGAATGTGGCACGACTGACAACACAGAAGGAATTTCTTGCATCCCTTCCTCAACCACAGGCAATGGCTCATGACTTTAAGAAACCTTTACGAGATTTTGGTTGTTTGCTTTTTGCAGAAGGGAGGTGGTTGATGCCCAGCCTTACCTGTTCTTCATGAGTCGCAGCTCCCTCTTGCGTGTCGCCTCCTCTGCCAGTTGCTGCGGGCTGTGCAGAGCGCCCGGTGACGCTGCCATCACCACCCCCTGCGGCAGGGCCGTGGCGGGCGTGCGGAGCTGGTAGGCTGGCATGTCCCCAGTGGCAGCTGCATCAGAGAATCGTATTTTAAACATTGTGACAAGAGAAGAACTATGCAAAAGTCTCCAAAGTCTCCCCGGAAATAACAGATTTCTGACGACACACTATCCAGGATCCCTATAACAAAATATCTCACAGGTCTATAACGTCCTATTTGATATTTCATAAGCTTTTATTTCTACCCCGTAGAATTGGCCACCTGCCTTGCTCTGGCCTGCAGCTCACCAGCCAGATGAAGCCTGTGAAGCTGTTCAAGGAACACTGTCAAACATTCAGGTATTTATCTCCTGCTTGCACAGAAAGAGGCTCCTGCTCTTTTTGCCACCACAGTCCTCTAACAGATGCTGCTGCGTTAACGGCCAAGGGGAGGGGGTTGCTCTTGCACAGGATCTGGTTTTGAAGCTACACAACAAACAGGAGTCCAAAAATTCAGACTCAGCTCCTGAGCCAGGCAACTTTGAGCTTCCCCAAGTTAAATGCAGATTTGAAGTCTGAGGTGCAATTTGGAAACAGTAACTTTCTGAGGCTCTCACCTTGTTTTTGTATTTATTTATAGGATACTTTGTTCCAATGAGATGTATCCTTAGCTTTCAAATAAAGTGAAAGTCCTAAGGAAATACATGCAGGTCTTTCTGACACAGAAAATTCAAATGAAAAAATGCATCCTGTTTAAAATTATAAGTAAGCACTTGCCTATTATTTTCCATAAATATTTCATATTGTTGCAAAACAATGTGCAACTTTCTTCATTAAAGTAACTAGACACAGAAGATCAAATTTCAGTGTGTGTTTTTTTATACATAATTCGTACTTCAATTCTTTATAGCACTACTCAAATAATGGAAAAAACTTAGAAAGGTAAAATATAGACAAAAGCACTACTGTGAGACAGATGAATAAAGCAATAAAGAGCCAAAAGTTACCTCCAGGAGAAGAAAAACCGAACTCCTAAGCTTCGTACTAAATTACTATTCATGCTTTTCTTTGAGAAAATTTCATGCAAGTGCTTCATTAATTACATTGAAAAAACAGGATCAAACTACTGTGTCAGAATACATTTCTCCACAGATGTGTGTTCCAAAATCATCATCTGCTTAAACAATTTGCAGCTCTCCCCTCTTCCTGCTGTGGGTAAAAGTGCACGTGGAATTACAGGAGGACCTGGACTCTGGAGCAGACCCAGCTTAAAGACAATCCCTGGGGGATGAAGGGAGGGGAGGTGGATGGGTGGATGAAGGCCTTGTAAGATGCCAGGAGCTCAGCTCTTCCTTCCCCTTCTTGCACACCCACCACAGAGCTCCTCAGCCCCCCATTCAGTGCACTGCTTTCCAGCAGTCCCCTTATCTCAAACGGACAATACATCTTCCCGCTATTTGTAAAACAAATATTTTTGTTTTACAAACAAAATTCCTTAGCTGCATCTTTATATCAAATCACCTACATTTATAGACTTTACAACAAGAACTACCTTCCTCTATCTCTTTTCAGTTTAAAAAAAAAAAAAAAAAGTTTCCTTCGCTTGCATTAACAAATGAGAAACCAGTGTAAAACAACACCATCTATAGATCAAGTTAGGGGAAAACTAACTTGACCACCTGGGATCACCTCCTACTTTGTCATCTGTCCTTGATTTGCACCCACAGGAGACCTGGGGCACTTCCTGCCGCGCTGCTGAGGGCCCAGGGCCACAGGCACCTGCACCAGGGCACAGAAAGGCCTGGCCCCTACCTTGCTGGCATTCCCATGCATCGGTGTGAGGAGCAACTTGTTGGAACAGGAGTTTGACCTCGTTCCCATAATGTCCATCCTAATAATAGGTCCATCCTGCCTAATAATTGGCTCGCTTGTCTATCCAAAAGTATGATAGGAGACACAAATAACTGTTTTGCTCATACAAGTCTAGCTAACCCAGATATAGTTGTTAAAAAATGACTAAGCATCTTCTATTCTACAATAAAGCACTTATTATAGCTCAGCTAAATGACATCAGTGTGAATTACTACTAATTCTGCAAAAAAAATGTTGCATAATACCTCTAAATTTACAATAAAATGCCATTTCCTCAGAAAAAAAAAAATACATGGGAAGAAATGAAACAGGGTTTAAAGGAAAGGACACTCTAGAAAAAAAATACCATCATACTGCTGTAGTCCATTAATGCACCCATTTGCTGAAGCAAATGGTACCCTGTAGTCCAGTATCTGGACACACACAGAGGCCGCCCTGCTCCGCTCTGCACTGACAGGCGTCTGAAATCACAAAGAATGGCAGTTTCTGATGAAAATACATCAAGTCCCAGAGGCATTCCTGCAAATGAGACACAGCGCCCAGACTGCTAACAGCAATTCCAGCTGCCTGTTTTGCAGAGGTAATCTACAGCCAGGGGATTTTTTTCTTGAACAAAACCACAGGGGGAAAAAAAAAAAAAAAAAAAAAAAAGAGCTTGGTAAACTGTAAGTCTCTTTTTGTCTTTAGGCACATTTGGAAGTATTAGCAATACTTTCATGGTAGCTATCATGGTTTGTGCTCTCACAACACATCAAGTCTGCAGCCAACATGCCAGTCAACAGAGGAGCACTGAGGATTACAACAAACCTGGGGACAGTGGATTCCCCCCTGACACATCACCCCGGGGCCAATTACTTTCTTTGTCCTTAAAACAGCAAAAGAGTAAAAAGTCATCCAAAAATGTGGAGATTTGAGTTCAGGCTTATAAAAATGAAAATTAACAAGAAAAAAGAAAAGAAAACCCTCAGGCAGCTACATCCAAGAGCACAACTACCCTTGCAAATCATGCTGAGAGAAATGACCACCACGAGTAAAACAGGAGAAAAACACACCACCTTATATCAGCAGGTTCTCAGGGAAAAGAGCTTGCTGAACACTAGAGAGCACTCCTGCACTTGAATTCTTCCATTAGCCACGGAAAAATCTGATCCTGCTATGTGCTAGTGTATTTATTCCCTCCTGTGAGTCATGAGGGGACTGGCTTATCAGAGAGCTTTAAACTTCACCACTAAACCGGCTAAGCAAGGCATGAATCATTATTCCTTTGAGCATAAAACATCACAAAACACAGACTTCGGATACTTATCTTTGCATTAATGAAAAAATAGGAAAGAGCAATAAGCAGGACGCGAGGAGCTGGCTGCAAGCCAGCGAACATTACGGATCTGCCGGGGGGCGGATTGACGAAGCAGAAAGGAACTGACTAAATCACAGCATGACTTGGAGTTGACGTCAATGTGTATCTTGTTTGGAGTTTAACTTTTCCAGTTCCCCACTGCAACACGATTCCAGGAAATCTAATGACGTCAGCCTTTTGAACTCAATTAGCTGAGGAACAGACCATTTTAACAGCGGAGGAAAACAAGCAGGCATTACAACACTCCAGTTTATTGCTCTTTCAAAGCTGTTTGTATTCACCATTTTCTTTAGCAATGAAAGCATAAGGTTTTCTTTATACTAATAAAAGAATGCCTACCTTTCCTCTTACAGCTACGCTTAAGTCTGTTTTAGCTTACCAAGTCTCAAGTGTTTATTGCTAAACCTAAAAGCAGCATCTTCTTTGTTTTAGCAAAAAAAAAAAAAAAAAAAAGCATAATTATAAACATAGCAACATATATCTCCACAAAAACAAGGATTTAAAAGAAAACTCAGGGATTTTTCAGCAGAATCTTGCATCAAGTAGTAAAGATTAGTAATCTGATTCAATTTGTTCAAGAACTTGCCAGCTATAACAGTGATTTTTTTAAAGGGAAAACTGTTAAAATGACGATATTACACTAATGATAATCAATCAAACCTATTTCTGCCAGCTTTTGGAGATGAAAGAGTTACAGCAACAAGTTCAAAAGCAAAAGTCACAAATACTAAGCCCAGCCACGAACAATCAAATGTAAAAAAGCTAAGATTTTTTTTTTTTGTGAGCCGTTTTACCTGTTTCGTCCCCCGTGACGGCCATGGCCGGTGCCGCACGCAGGCAGTGCCGCTGCTGGGGCGGGCGCCGCGCTCTGCGCGCAGGCAGCGGCACGGGCAGGAGCGCCAGCGCCCGCGCTGACATCACCGTGACCTCACGCGCCGCCGCTGCCGTCAGCTGCTCTGTGCGCTGGCCGCCGCGCTCGGAGGGCTCCTTCCTCCCGCACGCCCGACTTGCGTGGCGTGCAGCCGAGCTCCGGGCTTGCCACCCGCTCGTACCTACAGCTACCGCTGCCTGCGCAGCCAGAGCTGGAGCACTGACTGGCAGAAATATCAAAGTGACTCCGAAACTCAGGAAGGGATCAGAGCGATAAAACCGTGACTGGATATAAACTAGCAAGATCTCTGCAGAAGTTGCAGTGAAAGGCAAGGCTCTGCAATAAGCTCTAACAAATAGGTAAGCCAAACAAAGTCCTAAAGACTGAAGCTCCCTGGAAAGCAAACAGTAAGAGAGCCAAATGCCAGTGGCTTCACATGAAACAGTAGGCAGAGCAGTAGCTCTGGGTAAGGGCAACCTCTCCCCTTTCCCCTCCTTTTCCAGGGTAAGTCCAAGACAGATGGCTCACTTATTCTAGAGAAGAGAAAATGGAAGGAAAAAAAGAAGGAAAGAAAACAAACAAACAACAAACAAAACATTCAGTTCAACTGAGTTACTCAAAAAAACACAACTTCAGTTTAACTGAGTTACTCCAGATTTACACCACCGTAAGTGAGATCCGACTCAGACCAGCAGACAGGCACTGCTGGGTATATACAACACTGTAAACAACAACTATGGCCTTTGCTTCCAATAAACTAATTTAGCCTGATACTTCATCCGCTAGGAAACCCTGCCAAAGCAAGCAGTGCGGGAGGCAAGAGCGTGAGGAAAGGGCTCCTGTGGCTCAGGGGCTCCCTCGGGGCTGTGCGGGCAGAGCAGAACTCACGCAAGGAGGAAATAACAGCCGCGGAGCTCTGAAATACCTCCGCTCATCTCACTACCTGTGCTGTGCAAACACACATAGGTCCCAACAGAATAATCTGATAGGACTTCTATACAGTCATTTCCCATAATACTTAAACACTCTTCCTTTTTCTACAGGTAGTAAAAAAAGGCGCTTAATCTGTATTAAGATTCTATCAGGATATCGAAATTGCCTCTTATTTTGCCTATAAATGTAAACTTGTTGATCCAATTGAGTGATCTTTCATTAGCTACATCCTTGGCCTTCCTATATTAACCCTTCCTCCTATCAGAGGTTATCAAAAATAGCAATCATGGGTTTCTGTGAGGCCATCCATCGCTACCCAAGATTCACCAGCAAATACTTTAGAAAAATATAAATACATATAAAATGCTATCTGAAATTTCTGAGACAGATTGCTTCTACCTTAGGTCTAATATTTATTAATTTTTCTGTTTTTATTTTACGTCTCTCACTATAAATAAAGCTTATATGCTCCTTATAAAAGTGGAAAGGCTACTAAGAATGTTTTTCTAATAAAATCTGTGCAATCATGATATAAGGTGTACAGTTAACTACAAAGTGCACATAAATCACACCTATCTTCTTACAGACTTTCTAACACATCCATTCAGATCACCTGACCTCTAACAAGGATTTAGAGACTTGTGAATCCAATTAATTCTATTGTCTCACTCCAAAGAAATCTGCTCCACCTCTACTTGCAGAGAAACACATTTTTAGGTGCATTCACTTTTTTCTTTTCTTAAAAAAAAATATTTTTTCAAAGGATTTTTCAGCATCAAAAGAGCAATTATTTAGTTGAAATGTTATACTTTTTATTATCTCCAAGTTCTTGCTCACTGACTGTTTACTTTATGTAACATATTTCTTCTGCGTCAATAACTATGAACATCGCTAGAGCACTGCACTTTGTTCGGGCCTAAGCAACAGAGAGAACCACCGAAGAGAATTCAGTTTCCCAGATACAGGCAACTTCTCAGAGCATGGATGGAGAACAGCAAGAATTCAGCTAAAAGTACCTAGACACTTCCAGAAGTAAGATATAGCAACTACTCAACAACTATCTCCAAATACACTTTGAGAGTCTGAATTACAAGAAAGACAGGTAACAGACTATACCCCACCACGCAGTCGAGCTGCTGAGTAAGGGGGTAAGAGGCAGCCCGGAGGGCCCTGTACTAGGAGGGCACAAAGAAGGGCCAGGCAGGTAAAATCCCCTGAAAAACTGCCAGGGTCTCCAGGGTGTGTGCTCTTACCGGGCTGGCGAGGCTGCAGGAAACAACTGAGGAGCTACTTTCCACTGTCCCCAGGAGCTCTTGAAAAATCAAGCAGGACATTTTAAAGACTACAAACTAGAGACACTGAAAAGCTCTCCATTTTAAGAAATGTATGTTTATGCACATGTACACAAGTTTTATCAGATTCCTACCCAAAATGCATGCACCACAACCACAGAGTGAATTTGGTTTTGCTGAACGTATTCACATTGAAGTGTAGGGCATTTACAATATGTTTTATGAGTACTGCTTGTTTTACTTAAAACTGTGACTGTACTTCCTGCCTGATGGAAACTCTTTTTTGGATTAGAGCTTTCCACATCATATTCCTACAGCTTCCTTGAAATGCTTCCAAAAACTCTTAAAATGATAATGTATTTCAACAAAGAATTAATCAGAGGCAATAGAAAAACTGAAGTGTGGTTTGATTATTTAGCATTGTCTCCAGAAGTTCAAATATCTTCTAACTTCATGGTATTAGTCTTAATTTCCTTTTTGGGTTTCCTTCACAGCAAACAGAGCAACAGGTTCTTTAACACAGAACCTATTTCAAATACCTGTATTAGGGCAAACTACGCCTCAAACCGGAGCCTACCAACTAGCTCACTTAACTGTGTCTACATTCAGTTGATGACTCTCACCCTCTCCATAAATACAGAGGCAAAGGCCTCTCAGGTGTTTTCAAAGTGTATTTAAAATAGCCGTTTTGGCTTAAGAAAGAGCCTGTATCCAGACCTTCTACTGTACTTCTCTGCATTGATAAAAATAAATAAATCCACAGAAATAAACAAACACTTTTATCCTCTGTGGTAGCTATTGATTTAGTGTCTCCAAGCAGAAATCTCTTCCCCATTTCCCATGGTAATCCCAGCCTTACTTTCCCTCGTCCTGGTAAGAATTCAAGATACCTTTGGCTTTCAATTTGTCTCAGCTGAGGAAGGAAAAAAACCTCTGCATAATCTGTAATAAGGTTTAAAAATTCACCACCCACAGTTCAGTTCATGTGTACACATTTTTACAGGGCTTTATAGATCTCTTCTGCATAAAGACTAACTTCAAGCAAGGATCTCATGTCCAATCCTTCCTAATAACTGCAAGAGTCGTAAGTTGCAAGGAAAATCTGCCCTAACTATTTCCTTGTAACGGCTCAAATAACTTCTGAACTTTTGTTATATGAACACTGATAAACTGCTGAAAAATCAAATCAGTTTAATACACTAAATGAGATGGAATTATGCAGCCTCGGCATCTTAGCTTAAACTGTAACAGCACCTTTACTGCAATTAAACATGTCTTACAAAGCCTGGACATGAGAATTCAAAGCAGACAGTGATTTCATCCTGTCATTTCCTCTTCCTAGCTTTTTTAATCAAAAGAAATAGCTGCTTACTGAGCGCAGAAACTCAGTCTCCTCCTAAGGCTAATTATCTGTCATCTTATATGCACAGATATTTAATGCTGCAATAATACAAAGACAAAAAGCCCTTTGGGAAAGGTGTTTTATACATATATATATATATATATATATATAAATAAAAAAAAAAAAAATAAGATACAGAGATACAGTAAACCTTGGACAACAAAGATATACCTTGGACAACAACTTGGCTTCCAGGAACAAAAAACTGCTGTGTGCCATCGGGTGACTGGGCTGCATATTGCACGATGGTAGCGCCTGGCTGAGGAGCTCCTGAGTTTGTCATCGTTAAGGCCTGCAGCCCCTGGACGCCATCCGAGGCAGGACTGGAAATCTGGATTGCACCTCCCTGAGCTATAGCAACTGGAAAAAGAAAAGAGAGATTAGGCAATTGAAGAAGACACATAACATGCAAAAGCACATCTCCCTTTTTCAAATACACATTGTCAGGAAGGACTCCTGGCCATCCCTCTGCTTCAAGGGTAGCTGTTTAATAAAATCTGTTTAACACTAATTCAGAATTACACAGCTATAAAACCTGATTCATACAATACATGCCACTTGTGTCTGACAGAAAAAGCGACGTTCCATACATGTTCTTTGCTTCCTGCATAGATAATTACTGGTCCGTAAATAGTTTTAATGCAAGAAAATGAAAACAAGAAGACTGATAGCTCCCATCAGTCTAACAGAGCATCCTGTGGTTTCAAACACCCCCAAAAAAGGAAGTTTAATTGCATTTTCTCAACTTCCTTAAAAAGATATCTGGACAAGGAAGAACAATTCACATTCTTTTCTTAGTTAGAGAGTAAGTTTAGGCCTCATATCATGCAATCTCAGCATTGATCATAATTATTTTGATAAAAATCAAATTCCCTAGAGAGGTTCATTATTAATTGCTTTTAAAACTAGCACTGTCCTTGTCAAGAGCATAAACATGCTCTGGTAACTTTCAGAAGAGAATCCAATTCCCAAGAATTAACAAACTTATTTCTCCTGCAGAAGATATTTAAGCCACAATCATTATCATTGTATTTAAAACAGCTTAAGATAGTTGAAGTCATATGCAAGTGCAGATTCAGGATTGCCAGTTCCTTCAGTTTCAGTCATGTTCACATATTTCCTGATGTTCTTGAAGCACCCCGTCATGAGTACTATTTGTAAGACCCAAGCGAATTTTGGAGAAAGACTCTGAACAAAAGAATCTCAAAATTATCTTGAAATGCAACATGACACAATAATCTAGTCTACTTGCAAAGAGCACTGAAGTAGGAACAGCTGATTTTCAAATTGTTATTAGCAAACTAGAAAATACTAAATAATTACTTGAGTCTCAGGTAATATTTCCAAAGTGGAGTTTTTTGTTTTTGTTTTTTAAAGCAAAGTGGACAATTACCAGCAACTAAATTAGCTTTTTATTTTCCTATTTTTAAAAAATAAGTAAATAAATAAACTTCTCTCAAGCAGCACACTGGATAAGTACTGAGGCCTATCTGCACTGCTGCACCAGAGATCAGCGTGACCTCGAGCTCCACGCTTGGAGTAGCATCATGTAGGGACATCACATAGGAACTAGCTGTGCTAGTGAGTTGCGCTGCTCACAAGTTCCATAAAGCATTAGGAAAAATGGAATAAGAGGCTGTTTTTGTCTGGCTTCCAGTGCAGAAAGTGTCCCACTTGGAGAGAGGGCGGAGGAGAGAGAACTAAGGAAAATAGATCAGCATTTCCTCTCTCCCTTGTAACGCCCAGGACAGCAGTGGGTTCCCAGCAGCAGCCCATCTTCCCGCAGCCTTTGTCACCTCCAGCTCGTACAGAACGCGAGGCCGGGCCCAGCGGGGCGCTGCCTCGCACAGTTAGTGCCCAAGAGGATCAGCTCAGAGCATCGCAGAACCACAGCGCTCACAAGAGATGATGCCAGGTCAGGGGCCCGGACAGTGAAACACCAGCAGGGAATCGCAGCAGGCGCTGAGCTCCACGGGCACCGGGAAGGCCAGGCACGTGGCGGCAGCAGCGCCTGGGTCAGTCAGAGCACAACCCAGGGCCTCCTAAGCAGCAACAAATCAACTCCTGCAGCTCCCTCCTGCAGAGAGAGGACTGACTCACTCCTGTCGTGCCAGCAGCACCTCCCCACCCCTCCACTCTCTGCATCTCAGCCACTGTGCAGATGTTTGATGTGATTCAGCCCCACTTGAAATTGTGACTCCTGTGAAGAGCACAGTATTTTTCCTGACAATCCCTGACTTATCCACCACACAGGCAGATGTAAGTGGCATTTTATCTTCTAGCTAGCATCAAAGACTAGCAATACTATTAATGTCATTCTCCGAGCATGATCAACAGCTCTAATGGAGAAAAACAATCCAGATCTTTCCCTCCTTTCCAAAACAGGGAAAAACACCTAAACCTGGCCTTTCCCAAAAGGATTTCTTAATTCTCCAGCTTTTAAAAACCTGCCCGAGGAGAGCAAGCAACCCAAACAGATGGCAAAGATGCTGATTATTTAAAGCAAGTATTAATTTCCCGTGCACTGTTTCAGAAAGGACATCATGATACGCACAAGCAGACAAAAAAAAAAAAGGTGGAGGATGATTCATACATGCCAGCAGCACAAACAACCCTCGCGAGTTCAGAGCATCCCCACGGAGGATGCAAATCACTCTTTCTGTGCTCAATAACCAGCATGACAAAGCAACAGGCAGCGCAGTTTTGCAGTCAGCTCAGGTTATGCAGCTTTTAAGACTTGCCTTATGACAAACTATCAACTCCTGCCACAGAAAGGTCAACATATAGAAAGGTTAGTGAAAGTAACTGGAAAACACATTTCATCTAGCTGGTCATGTCCATCAGTCTGTCTGGTCCCATAAGCCAAAACTAAGAAGCTCTGAGGAAAAAGACATTCAGGAGAGTTATGGCAACAGGCCATCTTGGCTGGCAAAAAGAAATGTAAGCGAGTAATAGCTAAAATTGCTGCTAATAGGAAAACAAAATGTCTTTTGTCAGGTAAGCTTACTTATCAAGTTCTCCCCAAAATAGTTATCCCAGCCTTTCAGAGGCTGAGAGGTCAAGACGATCTTTTCAAACACCAATCTATTTCCATACAGCCTGTCTTGCACAACATAGGAGAGAAAACAAGCAATTAGCAAGCTAAGGAGCACATGATCCCCGTTTTAAACCACAGATGTGCTACTGCCGCAGTGACACTGCCACAGTGACACTGCCACAGTGACAAAATCTCCATGGCCACGGGCACTTGTAAGGGCTTTTTGCTTAGGCTGCTTTGCAAGCTGCCTCACGAGAGAGCCCACGCACATGACGCTGGCCAGGAACAGAAGCACTCGGGTAGGACTGTGATGAATCGAGCTGAAGAGCCCTTCACAGGAGAGAGACAAGGCAGGCGCAGCAGCCTTCGGCACCGTATCCGCACAGAACTCCACCCACAAGATGTTGCATCCCGGACAGCACTCCTGGCTTATCTGACAGCAGGTCCTGCCCTCTTGAAATGAGACTGCTCAGAAGTGCTCAGGACTGCAAGTCTGGAGCCAGGTTTTCTGGGAGAGTTCCAAATCTGACCCCTTTACTGATACTTAGCAGTAGATGCCCATCCTTGCTGCAGCCTGGATCCAGCCTCAGAGCTAACTTCTGTGGCAAGCAGAAACTTCACGGGTAAGGAACAGCACCCTAAGAAACATTTTGATGCAATTCTTCCTAACCATAAATAGAAGTCATAACAAAATAATTGCAGCAAAGACATTGCATTTTAACTTAGACAGGTGACCTAAAAAAAAATATACTAATGAGATAATAAATTGGGTAATAAAGTAATTTCCAGGAAGACAAAGCTCTGGAAACCAAGCTTGTAAGCTGGAATCAGCAGGGCCTATGAAGGCTGACATTGCACCTTGAAGCAGTGCCTAATTAATGCATACTGAAGAGAATTTATTAAATTAGTATTTATAGATTAAATTGTCCTAAGTTCATAGGACATGTTTTAGCCTATGAATATAACTTATTCAAAGAAAGAGCAGCATAAAACAGAACTCTTCTACACTTGGCTCATGCTAAAGCCAAGTTTAAATTAAGATAAATTAAATTTAATTATATTTTTCAAGCATACTATTGGGGATGCTGTCTGCTGTTTGGTTTTTTGAAAGCAAGTATCTGTTTGAACAGGAGAAAAAAATGATGATAATTTCATTGTTCTTTTATATGCTTTCTCAACACTATAATTTATACTTATTTTCAAATTAAAGTATTTTTGGATGAGAATAGTCTCCTTAAAGGTGTTACAAATAAAAGTACAAGTCTGGTTTCCTAGAGGAATCTATGGTTAAGAAATCTTAACTCCTAATATCTCAGAAAGCCTAAAGGTTTGAAGAATCACAGGAACACGGTACAGATAATATAGAGCTTTCATTTTAAGCCTGAAATTGCTTTGTTTGTTTGTTTGTTTTTCTGAAAAGAAACCCAATCCAACCAAAAAACATTCCTTAAAAATTTCAGTAAGAGAACTGAGTTTAGTCAAGGGTATCTGCGAGATTCTGGACTGGAAAACCATCAAGCAGCCAGAGGAAAAGAGCACTTGAGGTACCTGATATCATGACGTAGACATTTATTTATGTCCACAGCTTACCAAAACCGTAAGAAAAGCACTCTAGGAAGCCCAGGCACAACTGCTTTTATGCAGGAGGGAGGGTAATGCCATATGCAAAGTCTGCTTTTTCAAAGTGGATAATTGGGCTCTGGTTGGACAAACTAAAAATAACTCTGAAGAACTCTAACAGTGACTACAATATAAGTCGTAGAGAGCCATTCCATCCTCTTCTATATTCATTGTTATTTAGTAGACTTCCTGTATTCCCAAAAGTGTTTCAGAAAACAATGCTGTTACAATTTTCCTGTCATTATATTATAGAAAGAATATCCACTTTTCAGTAAGTCTACACATGGAAACATGAAAAATAACACTGAAACCGAGGTTTTATTCACTACAAACTTGGAAAAAAAGATACTGGAAATTAATCCTTTCGAAGATAATCCCTTAGATGACAGCCCAACAAAAGTATCAGGAACGATAGCTTTTCAGTGCTTTCAAAATAAGCTCAAAACCTCAATAAACTATAGAATGGTGAATATAACTTTTAACTAGTGTTTGTATGAAAAAAAGTTGACGACCACAATTAGAGTTAATTCCACAGTTAATACAATGTTAAGATTTGAAAATAGGAGAGGGAAGAGAGAAATGGTCCATTACAGAAAGAAAATTCAAAGCAGAAAAAGATTCATACTCCACCCTTACTTGGACACTGGAAAGGAAAAGAGATGAGGCGTTTACAAAAAACAGATTCAAAGTAAAAAAGCAAACAACAAAAAAGGTCGACTCCAACCTTATACTTTAAAAAAGCTCACTAACTGCCAATTTTTGTAACACCAATAATCACAGTAACATGGACTGCAGTAATTTATAACATTGAACACTTGTGTAAAGATAACACTGTATCAACGGAGACTAAAAATTAGCAATCAACAAATATTACTAAAAAAAACAGACTAAAATTCTGTCATACCCATGTTAGGAGAAATTAAATATATATAAAAAAGCAAAAATATCTGGAAATGCAGAGCTCTCCTTCTTCATCAAACACCTCTACTTCATTATGAAGTTTTTTTTGGAAACGAGATTGTTCCTACATATGTACTGCAACACTACACAGGATCTTTGCACACATACTGTATTGCCCTGTGCTAGTCTGATAGAGGCTGGTGGGCACAGCCATTGCAGGAATGCCAGAAGGTGCTCCTTCCTCTTCGGACTTTTCTTCTTCGATTTTCGGGACTGCAGGAGCATCTGAAGACAGCTCATTCAAAATTTTCCTAAAATAGAATGTACACAGAATTTAAAATGTCTATAAAAATATTCATATGAGAAAACTAGTGTCTATGTTTTGTCATAATGTATAAGCTACCTTTAAAAACCAACAAAACCCTCAAAAATGAGAAATTCTTACCGGTATGAAGGCCTTCTTGAAAGTATTTCCCTACGTTTCTGAGAATCAATTATCCCCTCTGATTCTGCAGACTCATCTGCATTTGCAATCGGTGCTACCTGTAATAGCAAAGTTTCTGAAATTCATAACTTCATTCATTCCAAAAAAAGAAAGCAAAAAATTGTTTAAAAAAATGTTGTAAAAAATTTCTTCCATGTTCATTACAGGAAGTTTACGCATGTATTTATCATAAACTACATGATCTTAGATTGCTTTTGACACAGCAAATCAGAAATTATGAGGTTAACATATAGGCACTTAAGATAACATTTTCCATAAAAAAAAATGAAAGTAATCCAGGTAATATTTTTCGGAATGGTATCAAGGATAAAAGCAGTGCAAACAAAACATTTATTGGAATGGAAAAGTATTATGCAATTTAGTTTCCTTTTAAAGACAAGCTAGATATTTAAAATGCAGACTTTTGCACTAATTATTAATATACAACACAAAAATCTCTTTATAACCACAGCACACAAGTATATTTAGAAAAGTTTATTTAAATATACACACTTATTACACTTATTAATACATATGCATACAATTACAAAGTACTACTGTGCAAATTCTAGAAACTTTTGACAAGTTCACAATGTCTCATTTTCTCAAAATTTTATTAGTATTATTTTCACATTTTTTTTTCTTAAAATTGCCCCAAAAGAAATCAAAACCTGGAGCTGAAACATATCCTTTGTCAGCAAATATTACATAGAACTGAAAGCGACTATAGAACAAGAGAAAAAAAAAAGTGCTATTTTCTTGATTCGTTTGACTGCTTGGATCTATGACAGACACAAAGGCTTCCAGCACTTCGGGTTCCTAGTTTCAGAGTGTGGACCAAACCTGTCGAGCCCAAGATCTTCCTAGCAGCATTTCTGCCCATTGCCCTAGGGTGACCTAATCCTGGATCTCCTACCTCCAAGCCTACGGCATTAGGCTTCAAAGCCAAGACAACATTAAATAGCCAAGGGCCTGGGTGCCCTATCGCAAAAACAGAGCTCCGATGGCGAGGAAGGAAGAAAAATCCTCTGTGCCCCATGACAAACAGCAGCAAAACAGGATCTTAGAGCCTTTAAACCTTCCTGTGACAGGAGGAGTTTCCAAAAGCCACTCCTAGTTCCTGAAGACAGCCCGAAGAGCGAGGAACAGTACTTTGGGGAAAGAGGAAGGAAATCATAAGAAAATTTATGTATTTTAAGAAATGAAGAGAAAATGAAGAGACTGCAAGAAATTTCAAAGCTTTTAATCAGAACAAAAGTAGAAAATGTAACATTTCACCTTGTTTGAGTAGTGAACAAGCACGTTCACAAGGCTAACAAAAGAAAGCCACTGCCATTTTTCCTGGACATTAGTCAGACTTATCTAAATTTCAGGTACTGTTGTGCTTCTGACCACATTTAAGTTCAGGCTCGTGTTAGCCTGTCAAATCCTGAAACAGCGTGGGGGAAGCAAGCACAGAAGTCAAAAAATCTAAATCACAAACCTTCTGACAAGTAAAACAACAAAACAATAAAGAACATATTTTTCATGTGCATGTTCAGTATTTTTTGATCCAGAAAGCAATGAAAACAAAGTTTAAATTGCCTTCCTGTTTAGAGCTGCAGGTGTTTGAGGGAGAGGTCATGCAGGCAATAACATCAGCCTTCAGTTTATTTATTTCAGGTGAACTTAGAGTATTTTTCCAATTCTCCCACTGTCTGACATAGACAGAGAGATAGAAGACCACGATAAAGGCATATAAACAGGAGGAAATGCCAGCAGGCAGGAAAAAACAGCTAAGGCGATCACAGGACAGCCCCAGCAAGCTCTGCAGTGGAGTCTTCTCAAGCATTTTTACAGTAGCTATGAAGCCTTCTGGTAGAGTCACCTCATCTGCCATCCACGTGCACAAACGCAACCAAAGTAAAAACCTAGAGCTTATTAGCCAGTAAGAACTGAAGAAAAGCAATGACAGAAGTGGAAATTACTACGGTATGCTTATTTGATAAAGCTCACTCTCTGTTAAATCACAGGTGTAGATTCCAGAGAGCAATAATTATTTTGAACACCCTAATTTTAAGTTTGACCAAACTTTTTTTTTTTTTTTCATCTGCCATCCCTGTTTCAACAGTGATCTAGAATTTCAAAGCCTTACTAGGCCCCATCATCTACACCTACAGTTCACAGATAAAACACTGAACATCTGACCAAGCCTGTATTTTTCTTCCTCTAACCTCTATCTGAGATAAATATAATAATTCTGTGTGGCTTCTCTATTGCAGTTGAAAGCTACTAAGAAGTCTCACGCATTGAAGATAACTTCTCAGAAAGACTTCTGACAATACATTTGTCGCGATGACTGCAGGTAAAAATTCCTGCATCACTAGTATCCAGCCTCTCTTACCTGAGACACCAATTTTGTTTGTAAGAAGCAATTCACCTGTCATTTCACAAACAGATTTTAAGAAAAATGGGGCAAAGGCATTCCTAGCCACGGGGAAAACACGAAGGGAGCCATAGCGACTGTCAGAATTGTGCAGGACAGTCCAGTACTGTTCACTAAGCTGTGAAAACATTTAAGCACTCCACAGCAAGCCCTTTAAAGTTGCAAAGATTTGACAAATAAATGTTTATTTTGAAGCTGCCCTTATTTTTTTTTTCAGTTTACATATACACACCCACAAAAAGCAATATCAGATGCTTTTAGCAGAGCCTGCTAAAAACAGTAAGAAATAATTTAAACTCTAGCACTTGTATTACGTCTAGATGCTCTCCAAAAATACAATATAAGAGATACTTGCAAACTTATGAGTTGGTAGTCTCACTAGAGACAAGATGTTCATAGAAAAGAGCATAACAGAAAAACTGCAAGACACACTAAAATACCACAGTGTTATTTCACAAATTTGCTGTTGCACAAGTTGGAGGGTTCCAAGACAACTTCTTGAAGGTAAACAGGAACCAGCTCAGGGTGCTGTTGGGGCTGCTATCAACGGGCAGTTTGCCACCCTCCACACCTATTATGAGCAAAACTTGCAACACTGGTAGAAATGAAGAGAAGTTGAAGCGGGGTAAAAGGAGGGGCAGGAAAGAGGCACCAAATATGGTTGAAAACGTAAGATTACGAAGCTAAGCTGAACATCTTGCATTTGTGGTGACTGAACGACTTATGGCTTGAATGACCCCCTGGACACGAACAGTTTGATTAGAAGGCAACTGCAGTAGAGTTATGGCTGGAGAGCCTCGCCCAGCACCTGAAACCTGCAGAAATTACAGCCAACACGCTCAGGTAATGTGCCTGGAAATTCCAGCAAACGCTCTGAGATGTGACACTGGAGTGAGCTAGTTTTGATGCCACATACCAAAAAGAAATTGTGTGTGCGTCATCATCATACACAGAAAAAACAGCTTTACTAGTAAAAATTTAGTGTCCATCTTTCCAAATCAGTAACTGAAAGCTTAAAATTTGTCACATACAAAGCTGTGAGCCTTTTTTTCTTTTTTTTTTTCTTTTTTTTTCAGAGACTTTTCTTAATTAAAAGCTATCTTGAGCTATCAAAGACTAAACCTGCTGCCTCCAGCATGAAGACTAGCAAAAATCTCAAGGCTCAGGACAGAAAGACTCAAGACAAAAAAATCTCAAGTGATGTTTCTGCAACAACATATGAGTACATACTTAGCTCAAAAAAAAAGTTCAAAACTTTTTTGTTTTTGCTTTGTTTTGTTTAAAATTGTAAGTCTGGATTCAACTTTTGCTCCTTAGGTAGTTGTCCTGAGACATTTCTTTTTTGAGTAGAAAAATGATTGTCCCAATAAAAAAAAAAAAAAAAAATCTTGGATTTGTGAAATTTATAGTTTTAAAACACCTTTGTTATACATTCCACAGTATCAAAAGAGCTCAAAACTGAGCTGTTGCCAGCAGAACCTTACTACAGCAACAATAAAAATAAAGGACAGATAACTATCTTCTTCAAAGCTAGAACAATTGAAAAAAAGTGGCAGCTCTCTTGTCTTTGGGAATACATTTGCTCCTTTCTTCTGGTAAAGTTTCAGAGCACACACCTTTGCCTGGCCTTTGCCTCTTAGTCAACTGCATCCAGAGGACAAATGGGTTAAGAAATAGTTAAAACATCTATGGATGACAAAATAGCTCAGTACTAAGCCATTAAATTTATCAACAAAACAAATACTGAAGGGAAAAGTTTATGACAGAATTCTCTATGATAGAACTCAGACAGAGAGAAAAGAAATGACAAACAATATCACGGGTATATGACAGAGATACTGTTTGTGTTTTTCAGAAATTCAAAGTGAACTTCATTAAAAAACCCTTATTTCTATCTTCTGTGGGTACAAGAATGAATCATCAGTCATATATAAAAGTCTGGTATTTCCCCCTACCAGGCTTGGCTCTCAGTCAAAAGATAAAAGCATATCTGGTAAAAAAAGAGATCATCTGCTGATGCAAAATACTCTAAGACAACAAATTTCTGAGCACTAGAAGGTAAAAGAGATGACAGTGACAAGAAAACATCACACAATTCTGAATAAAAAGTTGTTAGATAACATGTTTTGCATTTATTCCATAATCATGCTGGAGATTTTGTTTTTGAATGCCACCTATTGAAGGTTAGAGAAAGTTTTTAATGATTAGTAAGATGCATTATTACCAAAAAGACCAGATGTTGACTCAAATTATCTTCAAGAAACAATGTTCCTAGGAAACAGAGACAGGATCTTGTCAGCAATCACTACCTAATTGTTCAGTTATTATAGGAAACTGAGCAGATTCCCAGGAAATAAAACAACTGAGGGCATTTCTAACCTGTAAATGGAAACAATTATTCCTTAAGTGGTATTAAATGGCAACATGCAAATAAGATACAGAAACCTTCTTCCCATTTATAAAAGAAACATTACTATTAAGAAACCGTTATTTGAGACCAGGACCTACCAAGTCTTGAAGACAAAGAGCACAATCATTTTGTACAAGGCAAAGGATAGGCCCAAGCTTTAAGGGAAAAGCTTGGAGATAGGGTGGACATTTACAGAAACACTAAGTTTTCAAAACATATCATAAAGACAATTTCACCAAACTTTTGAGTTTCCAGCCCTCACAAAGATAGCAGTAATCTGACGCAAAACCCTAGTGCTTCTGAAAGACCATTCCGAGTACGACACACACGAAACAGCACAACGTGAACCCCAGTTTATTGCTTGCTGTGTTTAGCACACAGTGCGCCAGGCACACATAATCAGGAATCCAGCTAGCGTTCAAGATTAAAAAACATCATGTTCACTTAAAAACTCCTTATTCCATCTACCTACACAAAGGAAAAAAAATCCAAAACTCATCTAATATTCTTCCAGACTAAAGTATACAACTGAACAAGAAAAAGCATTTTGTTCTCTTTAATTCATATAGAAGATTAAATGGAGAGGAGGATAGAAACATTACTTTTAAAAATGAGTGAAAACAAAAAATTTGTATGCTTACTCATTCCCATTTTAAACAGATAACTTGATTTGATCACAACTTGCTAAGTTCTACAAATACCTAAAAGTTACACAACGGGCAAATTCCTGGTATCATAACATCTGTGAGCAGTATGTTGTGTCTATGATTTTTTTTGCACTAGGTTTATTTTCTATAATTGAGATTTTAAAATTTATCTCCAACCTCATGTTTTATAAATATTTTTATAAATATTAAAATCATTGAAGCATTTTTGATTCACATTTCATTTTGCATTATTTTCAAGTTGTATTCTTCTGCATTAACTGAAATACTAGAACCTTTTGACATAGGAGGCTATCGGGTTGCTCACGCATAAACGCTGGCTGAACACAGCCTTGGCAAAAAAAATTACTTTCTGACATCAGTAATGAGCAATGCTACCTATAACATCAGCATTTCAAGGGCTGTCTAGCATGAAGACTGAAAACAACCCATAGAAGCAGCTCAGTAACAGAGAATGAGCTGGGCCTGTTCAGCCTGGAGAAGAGAAGGCTGAGAGGAGACCTCATCAGTGTCTATAAGTATCTCAAGGGAGGCAGCGAGGAGGATGGGGCCGGCCTCTTCTCAGCGGTGGCTGCTGATAAGACTAGAGGAAACGGCCACAAACTGAAGCACCAAAAGTTCCACAGGAACTTAAGGGAAAATTTCTTAACAGTGAGGGTGACAGAGCACTGGAACAGGCTGCCCAGGGAGGTTGTGGAGTCTCCTTCTCTGGAGATCTTCCAAACCCGCTTGGATGCAGTCCTGAGCCACATGCTCTAGGAGACCCTGCGTGTACAGGCGTGTTGGACTAGATAATCTCTAGAGGTCCCTTCCAACTTTAAGCATTCTATGATTCTATGATGAGGGAAAAGCTCAACTCATTAAGCATGCAATTAGATGATCTGAGAGTTTTGTCCCTGGCAATGTTTGGATCTTGCAATGTTATTTTGGAGTCTGACCTCAAGAGGTTTGCAAGGGGTGCAAGACTCAAGCCTAAGAGCTTCAAAAGATATGAACCACAAGAGCACTACTGGCAGAGTGAAAGCTCACCAGCCTGCATGCACCTTATAAAGGAGAAGGACTCACCACATCTGTGCTCATCCACAAACAGCTCTAGGAGGAAAGGACAGGGAGGTTTGGGTCAATTCCCTAGCTAATGACAAAGAGGAATTACCTCGTTTTTAGGAAGATTTGGTTAAGCTATTTCAGCCACCTGCTGACCGGACAACCTGAAGCACAAACATGGTGAGAAGGCTGCAGGTTGCTAAATGCTCTGGACCTGCATTTGGCTGGGCTGATTTTAAAACAATATGACCAGAAGCGTGGCAAACTTCTGTAGTTCTCAGTTTTTCAGCAGCAAAATTTAAAGTTTAGACATCCCTGAAGTGATAAACCCTAACAGTTCAAACTTGCAGTAGTCACGTACTTCAGGCTTCAGAAAGAACCTACCCAGAAAGTTGCCCCAGCTCTCTAGCATAGTAGTTATCCTTAGCTTTGTAAAATCTGAGCCCTGCCTGGTCCAGGGCAAGTGCTGAGAGGTCAACAACAACTTCTCAGACCAAGACAGCTAGTAATAGCAGGGCCTCCACAAACAGGGCGCAACAAAGCCAAAAAGTGGTTCAAAGAATACATCAAAAATGTAGGATTGAGAAGGAGAGAGAGGAGAGAAATAAAAAGTATTCTGTCAGACCTGAAAAGTCTAAAGTATTTTGCTCTTATATTATCATGTAGCTGACCACAGAGTAAGGCAAACACAATAAGGTCTCTAAGAAGAACTGTAAAATGAACAATTGAAAAAAGAACAGCAGGAGGATATAACTTTTTAGCAGAGGGTAGAAAAGAAAACCCTTATATCCCAGTTCTACAGCCCAGCAGGACCAGCAGTTCCAGAGGGAGACACCAGCGATGCTTCAAAACAAAATGATGTCGGCTCTCCAGATATTATTATCTCACTGAATTATCTTGTTCCTGTTTTTCAATATAGAAAGAGTTACCTCTAAGAAGCCAGAAAAACATAAGTTCATATAAAATATTTTTGTGTGTTTATTTATTTATCTAGATCTGTATATACAAAATGTTATGCCTCCTATGCAGTTGTATGCATTTTGCTAGTCCCTCTCTGGCCAAAGCAATATACCGAAAACAGCAAATGAATATTAAAAGATAACCCATTAAAATGTTTTTCTTCTGACTGAACAAAACAAATGTTGAAAAAATACCCAGCTAAAAACCAACAACAAACATAGTGTCCGGACAGTAGCCCTCAATTGTAACGGATGGGTGTTTTCCACCCTTGCTAAGAGCCAAGTCCTCCCTCCCATCTCCATTTCTGCACATTTGCAAGAACGTTAATGGGGGAAAAGGGATTATAGGCTGGCACAAGCTGCTTCTCAAGGAGCTGCCTGCTCTTACTGGCGTTTCTCCAGAGCCCATGGAGGGGGACAGGAGTTCCCAGCTCTGCAGGGCCTTAGAACCATAGAATCATTATAGCTGGGAAAGACCTTCAATATCATCAAGTCCAACTGTAAGCCCCTCGACACCATGCCTGTTAAACCATGCCCCTAAGTGCCTCATCTACACGTTTCTTGAACACTCCCAGCAACAGTGACTCCGTCACTTGCCTGGACAGCCTGTTCCAATGCTTGACTACTCTTTCCACAGAGAAATTTTCCCCTGATATCTAACCTGAACCTCCCTCTGATCAAAGAGAGGGGCGTTCCCAGACATGAACTGTCTCTTCTCCCGAGTCCTCAGAGAGGAGTAAGCTCCAGGCCGCTCCCTTTGCTTCACTGGATTGGGATTTACCTGGGATCCATTACTCTCCCGGAGTTACTGCTTTTAACTGAAAGACCCAGGGCACGTGCCCACCATGGCTGAAACTACCCCAGCTACTGCCAGAAAGTGCTCGGGTATGAAAAACAGCCAAACGTTCAAGTGCTCCCCATGAGGACCCCTGGGAGCCCTCAAACAGCACAGCAGCCACATCAGGGTCTGGTTCCATATTTAAAGTCCCAATGAGAGGGTTCACAAAAGTTTTATTCAGAGAGTCTTGCACAAACTAACAGATTTTACAAAGAAACCATGCTAGTGCTATAAGTGAGTATTAATATCTGCCTGAACTGTCGGAATAGAAGTAGTAGTAAGGGAGGAGGTGAACACAACAAAACAAATAAAACAGTTGATCCCACGCTCCACTCTTAAAAGGAGGAAACAACAAAAACAAGATTTTTAGTGCTGCAGGTACCAAAACCACAACCAAATGCTGTCAGCAACAAAACAAAGAAAAAAAATCTTCAAATACATTTGGATACCTAATTTCTGTACCAATAAACAGATAAATAAATAAACAGTGCAGCAACAAAAAGCAGCAGCAGCATTCACATTTGGAAATACACTGAAAATGAGAATCAAGTATTTAACGTTCCAAATACATGGGGTTAAATAATTGAAGATCCCTCTCTTCATTTGTACAGGAATCTTACTACATAATATGTGATGTTAAAAAAACTCTGTATATATCTAAACAGTCCCAAAGGTCTGACAAAATGTTTCTAAAAAGCCTTGTAAATGGATCTATAGAGTTTCCTGCATGATGAATCGTAGCACTGGCAAGAACAACATTATTTCTCTCAGGGGCTGAGTATTTCAGAAGATTATTTTTAATGTTTGAGAACTGTTATTAGCTCTTTATTTTTTTTTTCCTTAATTAACTGCCAAAATTAACACACAGAACAAAATGCATTTTAGAAAACCAGACATTGCCATCAGTTGTGCAGCAAGGAAGCAAGAACAACAACAAAAGAAAATTAAAATCGCACTTGCAGGACTAGACACATTCTGTACAAAATCTGGAATTTGTAAAGAACTTAAATTTTCATTCATTTTTTATTATACAAAAATGCCTGGTGATCATTGTAGTACATTCTGAAAAGTTTAGTCTCCTGGAAATGTTACTTTATAACTGCCTTGATACAATATTAGTACCTTGTAAAATACAGCACGCATAGTCTTCAGTTATACCTTTACTATTTTCTCTATTAAATAACAAAAAATAACAAAGAAAAACCTTACAAAACCAGATAAACTCATGCAAATTGATAGTAGCAACTACTGATACAGCAACAAAAAGTTGTAACAGTTCTGAATGTCACTTGTATTGAGTCTTCTCATCTTTCCATGTTTTGGCTTACCTGAGATATGGGGGAAAGCTGACTTTGGCCTGGCTGATTCCGAATCTCTCTCTCTGGCATAGAATCCACTGCATTTCCATCCTGCTGCGATTCAACCATTTCCATGGTCATTTGTCTAAAGGTAAGTACATACAGACATAAATAACACAGCAGAGGGAGGTATTAGGTATCTAGAAAGAAAAGAGCAATTCCAAACTGTTCTATACTTGCAGCCACGACACAAGAACGAACAAAAAACAACTCTGTCAAAACTGTGAGATAAATCTAAGTCATGCTTCCCCATTCCCCTGTGTTCACATCCTCATAAAGCCAGAGGCTTGAAAACCCAAGTACTCTGGAGAGCTGCAAGAGGCAGCTCTGGGAACAGTTCGCAGGGAGAGGTGACAACCGAGTGCTGGAGTCCTATGGCAGGGCGGGCGGGTGGCCGCAGGACTTGGGATGAGCTGTGGCTGTTCCCTAGGACGAGGCTTGGGATGCCCAGCAGCCACAAGCTATGGCCTCGGAGCTCACAGGATACCAGGCTAGGATTCATACTTGAATTGCCTGTGAACTACACGTGGCAGAAGACCCACAGTTCAACCATTCTTCCTGCTTTGCGGGTTTTAGGATTCGGCCACGTTTCATCAGATCAACAAATCCGTGACCCTCAACTAAGTTTGCGAGTTCCAGCTCCACAGGGAGGGCCCGCAATTCCACCTGCAGTGCAGGAACGCCTTTACCTTCCCGCTGTTCTCCCGTACTTCTTGACGCATTTGGTCATAATGGCGGCCGGTTGTGACTGAAGCAGGAACGGGTCCCCCCAGCCCCTTCCCCGCTGCCAGAGGCCGCAGTGGAGCTGCCACCACTGATGTCACAGGCGGGACCCGGCAACGGGGATCCCGTTCTAAGCAGGACCCTTCCAGGAGGGCCCTGCTCGCCCAGAGAGGCAGCCTGGCTGCTGCGGGGCGCTAGTAAGAGGCCAGTAAACCTGGCACCAGCAGGTGCAGTTACGGAGCCAGGGCTCAGTGGGCCAGGCGGAGGAGGATTCGCAGCTATTTCATCTTGCTGGCAGCTATTGAGGCTTCTACTCAGGTCTGACACCAGGATGTAAAATAGGCAGGAAAGGGAGTCTGCTCCTGGCTCCTGAATTGAGTCCCACATGTTACAGGTCAACTCCATTAAACTGGATTAAACATAAACTCAACTCCCTTTGCTGCAGCATGTTACAGAATATTCCATATCAATTCTAGGGGGAGACAAAAAACAACAAAATTAAAAAGACTCTAAACGCCACCATTTTTGCCTCAAATGAAGGCAGGGAAAAAATCAGTTTACCTGCCTGGTCACAAAGGAACCTAGTCAAAATGTACAGGGAAGCTCATTGCAAACTTGTGTTCCTCCTGCAGTACTTTTGTGGACAGATTTGAGATGGCCTCAGCAGCAGGAGCTGGTGACTTCAGCCGCCGCTTTAAGCAGATGCTTTAAGCAGGCACATAAAAGCTACTACTACTGGCTGAAAAAAAAGAAATCTCACAAAAAAGTAGGGTACACTGTACAATGTGTACACAGTGATGGACAATGTACAGTAGGTAAACCCTAGTGAACACTGACCTATTCGTAAGGATTATACTCTTTCAAGTTACTTTTTCTCACTACCAACTCACTTTAAGTGCTATTTTTTGGAAGTTATACAAAGAAAATAGACTCCATTAAAATTTACTCTTCTGGGATCCCAAAGTTATTTTAAACTACATGGTCAGTACAGGATAGTCCTCTATTGCCACAAGTTTTACACGGGGCAGAGTGAAACACCACCAAGTTTAAGAGGAAAATTATTTTGCTGCAATTAGAGAGCCTTTGCAAACAATGCCAATAAAAGTGCTGTAGATAACCAAGTGAGGCAAAGGCAAGACTATTTTCTATTCTCTTTTCCAAAATAAGTCTCAGGGTCAAAATCATCAAAGCTTCTTCAGCTGGTAAGAACAGCATCCCTGTCAGGACAGTAACAGCCAAAGGAGAAAGATGCCCATGTGACCTAAAAAAATACAATTAAACCTACACATACGAATGTTTTGGTATTTTTTCCCCATAGGTAACAAGCATAGCACCCCTATCAAAAATGTATCCCTGTGTTAGAGAAATACCATAAATAAATAAACAAACTTTTATTTCCTCTCCAATATCACAGTTTGTTCTACAAGGTTTTGTTTGTTTTTAATTTTGTATTTAATGTCTCTTTGTGAGCTTCAACTGTGAAAGCAAGCTGGTACAGGGTTTGACAAAACTTAAAATACATGACTCTTCTAATTAAATACCCAGAGACATTCTAAAAATAACTTCTTTATTTCAGCACTACTTCATACATCAAAAAATATTTAACAAAGATGGCTTAATACTAAACAAAACTGTAAGTAAAAGGCTAAGAAATATATTTCAACCTTTGCTCTAGATACTCGTTTGAAGGCTTTTACTCACAGGGATGTTACTAAGAGGCAAGGATGTCAATTTACAACCACCTGCTCGTCAGAAAATGATGTGCCCATCCACAGTGTAGAACCTCTCGCTATGTATTAATTTAGAGGTTTCAGCAGTGCCTGGTGTTTTAAGTAGGAAGTTATGAAATCTAGAGTCTGTTTTGCTACACTGCTACGCGAGCAGCCAGCTGGTGACCGCATCAGTGACGTAAAACGAGAAAGAGCGCAGCAGATCGGCCCCCGATAGCAACTTCCTTCTGCAAAGCTTTTGCTACTAACAGAACACGTTGTTTCTTGCATCGCCTCAGCCCGTAACATCTTTCCCTTTCCCTGCTAGAACATAAACGTCACGAAAACGCTCAAAACATAAGCAGAAGCCCCCAAGCTCCCTGCACGGCTGCGCGCACACGGGCCCTGCCGCACCAGACACCCCAACTCAGCCCTGCCCTGCCGGCCTCTGGTGCCGCCCCGGTGGCGGGTGCGGGCGGAGAGTCCCGGCGCTGCCTCA
>VZSV01000002.1:7198616-7242908 GCA_013398735.1 Nothocercus julius | reverse complement strand
CCGGCCCGCGCCCGCCGCCGTCCCGGCCGCTTTCGCTTTTGTTTCTTCCTGGGCCGCGGGTCGTCCCCCTTGCCCGGCGCGCTCCGCAGCCCCTGCCCGCTCCTCTCGGGGGGCGCTGGAGCCGCTCGCAGCCCGGACGGGTCGCGGTGCCGGTCCCAAGTCTGTGTTTGTGCATGTCCACGTACTCGTGTTCAGCGTGGCGGGCGTGTCTTCATGAGAGGATGTTGTTCCCTTCACCTCGGGTTTATCTGTATATGCGCTCTGTACTTGCTTACCCTAGGGCTCGTTAGGCAGGTTCGGTTTCCCACCGCCTGAATAGTATCAACCCTAGGGTCGATATTCTGCCCTGGTGTGATTTTTACCATTAAAGGTGCTTGCATCAGCACCAGGTATTTAATACCGGGGTCTGGTAAGCTGCACAGCGAGCACCAAGGTAGAACGGCGCAGACCCTGGGAAAGGTGGGGGGGAAACTCTTACAGAACTTGTTAACGTTACATAAAATAATTTTAAACTTGTGTCACCAAGAAAGCTAGCACAAGCTTAGTTCTGTGTTAAGTCATCTAATAGCTTAATGGCCTTATACGTATATGGATGCTTAGTGCTTTGTTTATCGCATATTTTGGTGATACTAAATACAATGTTACTGGTTTGCTGTGATGTGCTGTGAGGAGGACTTTGCCCTTCCTTCCTCCCCTCTGTTTTGTTTGGCTCTGAAAGAATTCATTTTTTTGCTTGAAGTTACTAACAAGGAGTTTTGGGGGAGGCAACTTGTAGCATATAACACTCTACTAAGCAGACCCGCAGAATTTCTTAGGATTCCTAAAGTTTTTGTGGACCATGATAATTTCTGCTTGTGGTCATCTGCAAATGTTCTTCCATTTCTGGAATAATTATATTAAAGCTAATAGATGGTAGTGATTTTTCTTTTTTTTTTCCTCTCTCCCCAGGAAGTGAGCCTAACTGTCATTTACTTATTCATGTTTCTTTAAAGCATATACCATATTGATTCTTTCCAGCTTTGGTGGATGTGCTGTATCTAGTTGTATCTAGTTGCCCTTTTCTTTTTTTTTTCTTTTTTTTCTCTCCTCTCTCCTCTGTTTGGTTAACTTTATGTTTAGTTCATAACTACTTTTTTATCAGGATTGAAGGTAATGTTTTGTTGTTGTTGTTTTTTCCTCCAAACTCAGTGACAGCCATGTGGTAATTGTAATAATTTTATTTCCTGCTGAACTGAAAATATTTGTGTATCACGTAGTGAGTGTTCTGTAAATCAATAAACGGTCCTGTCTGAAAAAGTTTCCAGTTCATAAGGCCTAAGATACTATTTTGTTGATGTTATTTGGTTGTTACTCCGTTGTTATCTGCAGGCAAGGTATATGTGGGCAATATATTGATTACATTTTAAACATAAATTGTTGGATTACAGGGTGAGGAAAACAACCCTCTGAGTTTTCTGATTTCGCAGCAGTTTAACTGCTTGATTAACTAGTTAGAATGTAGTTTTGCACATGTATGGTTACAGGTTAGGTTTATCTTATTTGTTTGTTTTCCTCCCCTCCCCCTCCCCCTTAAAACTGAGAAGTGGCATGGATATGAGAGTGAACTAATGTGTCTGAGAAAAGCAAAGAGCCAGCAGTGATTAAGGCACTAAGTTGCTTGTGTCTATAGTTTTCCATTGCATCACTTGATTTTTTTACATGATAAAAATGTTTGTTTTACTAAAAATCTGTTTGTCGCTAGCTTTTTTTTTCTTCTGACCTTGAAAATTTGGGAAGACGAGTTAAGGGTCACTTGTCTGCCTTTAACATAGGCATAGGAACATTCTTGTCGCTGTTTGCTTTAGTCTCGTGATGACATCTCTCTGAGCAAGAGTCTGACCTGCTTTGTGCATGGAATGTCACACATCAGGTCCTTTTTAGATTAGGTGCACAGGACGGAGGTGACTAGAAACACAGAGAAGAGACCTTCACAATTTAGACTTTTTCTTTCACTAAATCTTTTCCAGCATTTTTAATAAAATCTATTAACGTTACTTCTGTGTTTTCAAGCTATGTCTTATTTAGAAGACTCACTCTGTCTGGCCTGCTACACAGTATGAAAAGCTGCATGGGCCGTGTGTAACGCTCTGTGTTTAGAAGTGTTTTCATCATCTTGATCAGAACTTTCGGGTTTTGTGGGTTTTTAAATCACGCCTCAAATGTCTCTTGAAAGTTTGAGGTGAACATGGGGTACAAGCTGACAGTATACTCTGATAATACATTCAGCGTGTTCCTGCCCTGAATTCTCAGTGCCCAAACTTGAAGTGCTTTTTCCCACTGCACCCCAGATATGGAAAATTCACTTTTCTCGCCTGGCACTGTTAAATGTGTGAGGATTAACTTCATGGGGCACAATGTTGTTAGAGAAATTGCTGTTACATTATAGGCTATTAGTGCTACTTTAATGTTACTCTTCACAGTATTAAAAGTAAGGCTTGTGAATTTAACATTTTGCATAGTAACATGAAGAATGCCATTGTGTCACAACAGGCTGCAACATTTAAAATGAAAAATTCAATGTTATTGGCTTAATTAATGTGTGATGTTGTCTGACATGTTTGATTTTTCTGCAGATTAACACAATAGCCCCACAATGTCCCTGAAACCACGAGTAGTTGACTTTGACGAAACATGGAACAAACTGCTAACAACCATTAAAGCTGTTGTTATGTTGGATTATGTTGAAAGAGCAACATGGAATGACCGCTTCTCGTATCCTTTAAGTGAAAATCTGATGTGGGATGTTTGTGTACGTTTAGCACATCGAGGTCTATGTAATGTAGCATATGTTATGTTGCAGTGGTCAGAAGCCCTTTGTAAGGTTGTATCTGATGCTAATCCCTGGAGTAGAAAAGATACGAAGTATTCTGTGTGAAAAATCACCCTTGTAATATAAAGTAAACCAGTGTGAATTTTGCTTGCTTTCAGTAAGGTTAATATTTACCTTATACTATAGCTGTTTACAAAAATAGATGCAGCAAACCCCTCATTTTCTGCTTGCCTGCTGTTCACGTCCTCGCTGTTCCTATTGATATTATTGTAACTGAAAGCTTGCATTTTGCATTTCAAGTTGGTTTGTATTAAGAGGATTTAAGTTTGAGCAAACTTTTAAAACGTGTAACAGTTCTAATCCACTTGCCCCAGTGTCTCTACATTTATTAGCCCATGTGGCACTGGGCGTAATTGGAGGATTTTTGGAGGCTTCTTAGATTTTCCTCAGAAACCTGACTGATTAATGGGGGAAGAACAATTTACACTTAGCAAAATTTATCATTTCCTCTGTGTTGAGAAAAAGCTGCTTCTGAAGTCTCTCATACGTAATTAGTAATTGATCTTTAGGAGTAGGACTGTGAAGTGGCTTCTCTTTCTGAATGTGTTACCCCTTCTTCAGAATTGGTTGTCCACGTGCCTCTGGTTTGAGTGTGTGTGTGTGTGTGTGTGTGTGTGTGTGTGTGTGTGTGTGTGTGTAAACATAAACCCAAAATGTTAAGTTGGTAGTAGTCCATGTGGAGCTTTGTGCAGTGGCACAATAACCTTCAAGTGGCTCTTTTTAAAGCTTCGTAACTACTTTGAGTGCCTAACATCTTCATTGAGTCAAGTTCAAACAACCAGAGCTTGCTGTTTTTTTGGGTTACAGGTGTATGTCTGTTGTGTTCACATATTGGTGCCCTTGCTGTCCTTTCTAGGCAGTTCTTCACAACTTTTTGAGGACTGCAATAGGCAGTTTTAAACTTTTATAGCTTAAAAATGTAGCTGTTCTAAGAAGGACACCTAAATGGACTTTGAATTCAAAATAATAGTTGAATGCAAATTTGCTCCTGATTTTCTTGTCATACTATTCCCCTTAAATTCTTTTGTGAAAGCTTTACACCTGTGTCTGCTGTTGATTCTCTTTTGAGACTCACTGTAGTTGATCAAAAGAAGTAAGAGAGCACTTGTGAAAAGCAGGCTCAAGAAGCAGACTTGCAAGAATCATTTGGAGTGTAGTTCTTCATATCCTCCTGTTATCTCTTAATTTTCTTCCTGGGAAGATGGCACTGTTAGCACCTTATCTAGCATTATATAGGCATAGTCAAAAGCCTTTTGTAGTATCCTCTGAAGCTGAATGGCCTGAGGAGTTTGTGGGACTAGTACTTCCAACTTAGGTGTTTAGTACTTCTGCTTGTTTTAATCAAGTTATATGTTTTAACATAAGCTAAGCTAAGTAGTCAACAGCTTTGTGGAAGTGGTAGCTTTTCTGTACAGCTGGTGTGTTTTTTTTTTTTTTTTTTTTTTTCTCTCCTCTCAAAAATAAGAATCTGAAGTATTAATTTAAATGCTAGGTCTTCCTAAAATATATTTTCTTGCTTTTAATAGCTTTGCATTCTCTGCAAAATTGGAATAATCTGTGTTTAAACATTGATGTATGTATCTGGGCTTTCCACAGATCAGGCCTAAGAATGACTGAGGGAATGTCATACTAAGAAGAAAAATAAATGAATAAGCACAACCAAAAGGCAGAAAATGAATTTGAACTATCCAATGAAATAACCTGTAAGAGTTTCATTGTTATAGTTTTATTTAACCTATGTAATCTCTCTAAAGTTTAAAAAATGACATGAAAGCAAACTCTAAATAAGAGAAAGCAGAGAGCCATGATTTCAATCTACAGGAGTCTCTTGCAACAAGTGGTTGCTGGTTTTTTTTTGCTTTTTAGTTTGGTTTTGAGACTGCCGAGATCGAACAGAGTATTAAGATATTTTAGGGGGGAAATGATTGTAATGTGCAAATTCAAGGGTTAGAAATAGTTCTTGCCTCTGTACTTCCCCAGAACTTGGCTGTAGTGTTCTCTTTACACTTCCAGTCTTAACTTCATTGTTAAACATAACTTTTATCTCGTACTTGAACTGCTAAGAAGTCAATGAGCAGGAAACCCCAACCGTGTAGTGTTAAAATCTCCTGGAAAAGATCACTTGAAAGATCGTGTGTCACTTTATTTAAACTCTGAGTCATCTTGAGCTACCTTTGACCTTCAGATTTACTCTCTGATTCTCTGCAGAAATAAATGTTTCTGGAGTTGTTGCATTGTCCAGTAAATAAGTGAAAATTATGTCCCTTTATTTGAGGTGTTACTGTAAATTTGGTTCTTGGGAATACTTGAATAACTTTCAGGCCTTTGCTTCTAACTATTCCGTAGGATAAGGGAATGATCTTTAAGAGCCTGATCAGGTTGGGTTACTGTTTGCCAAAAGGAGCCTAACAACAACATATAAATGAACTGGCAATATAACTTCCTTGACCAGGAAAAACTTCAGGATCCTCCTAGTATTGTTTGTTTGTTTCCAGCTGTTAAAGCAATTGTTCCACCAGCAAAGTAAATGGATGAACAGTGTACGGGAAGGGTAGGCGGGCTGTGGCGTAGAGGCAGGGCGATCAGTGCTGCAACATATATATGTGTGTGTGCATATATATACATGGAAACATATATATAGAAACACATATATATATGGGCATACAATGTGTCCATAACCTGTCACGTTCCCCCCCACACCTTGTGTGAATCTTCTCCCCGACTTCTACCTCTATTTTACCAGACTCTTATGAATTAGAAATTTATGAACGGTATGTTTGTTAACGAGTATCTTTAAGACTGGAATAAATCCAAAGGAAATGGCAGGAGCCTGATTCCTTCCACTGACTGTGAGTCCTCATGCTCCAAGAATTTCAGCTGTCAGATGGGTGCTAGTGCTGTGGAAGATTGATGTGACAATCACAGCAATTCTCCAGAAGTTTTGGAGCTCTATTCAAAGGCTTCTGTTAATATGTGGCTTTAGCTTGGTACTTTTTTTTTTTTTTAACCTTTAGGGCAATATTTGTGATCATTTAAGGATTTGAATTCTGTTGTTGATAGACATTAATCCTTCTTCTTCTTAGTTTAGAATGGATTGAGTTTCCCACTGCTGCATAATGCCCTCCAAACAGCAGCTACCAGAGTACTTAAATTGCAAAAGATTTTCGCTCTTGCGACCGTCAACGCAGAGCGAAGGCCCTTAGGCATCAGTTGTGCTTCAGCTTCCTTGACCAGTCTCAGCCTGCAGATCAGGGTGCTGAACTGAGGGCAGACGGCTTTCACCATCAGAGATACTTTATTGTTCTTGCACGGGACAGAGGAACAGAACAAACCCCTTTAAGTTTGAAGAAACCCCTTTGATTTAAGTTTGAATTAAATTATCAGCTATTAATCAATAATTTTCCACTAAAGATCCTGTTACGGGATTCACAACATTTGGGGGTGGGGAAGAGTGGGGACACTTAAGGTTTCACCCAGGGATATGTCTTTGACCTTCTTAACTTTTAGTTCTGGACCCAAAGATACAGTTGGATGAACAAGCTGGTACAGGTTGGGCTGGGACATGAACTTCCTGTGTTCTGTAGCATGTTTTGGTGAGATGCTTCTTTCTTGATGTTCTGAACAAAATAATTCCACTAAAGATCAGGCTCCAATTGTTGGCTCTACTTGATATTCTAGTCACCAAAGAATGCGTGTATGAAGGGGAGGAGGGTTGATTTTTGTTTTTGTTTTGTTTTTCTCCATCTAGTTGCTCTAAATCAGTATTGTCTCTGTTTTGAGCAGTACTTTTAGGAAAAGGTGTGCAAAAAAAGCTTGACGTTCTATAGAATAAGCAAACGTCCTCATGTCCTTTAGTTCCTTTGACAGGCACATTTTTTAAGGTGAACTGGAGGGAAGAAGGTTTTGTCATCTTTCAGTGAGAACTTTCCTTAAAAAAAATTGTGTTAAATCATTGTTCTCCACGTGGCTGTTTTTGTATGATACATAGATTCAAATGTATAATCATGGCATTTGTAATTTAGTAATTGTTTAAAAAAAAGAAACCAAATACTTGGATCCACACGTCAACCACGGTGGCATCACTTCAAGATCTGTTCCACAAAACTTTTACCTGGGAAGTCAGGGGGTGTGAGCAGAGATGGCAAATTGTTTTGTGTCTGAGGGGAAAAAGCTTGAAGTTGGCTTTTCTTCAGGTTTTGCTCTACTTACTGCTTCACTGATCACACTGTTAACCTAATTGATACTTTAATAGCTGTCATTTCTATTATCCAAAAAGAAATTCAGACTTACTGATGATTGAAAAACTTTGTTCATACATCGGGGCTTAAATCTCAAGAAAAATATTGTTTTATCCTTTGTGTTTCACTTAAATTATCCTACAATGTAAAGGAAAAAAAAATTATAAATGTTTGGTGTATTTTCGTGTTTTAAGTGTGTGTATATATATGTACACCTTGACTTTTAGCCCAGAGACATTTATGCTTTGTGTGTGGCCTATCCTGAACCTCTTGGAGAGAGACTTTATACTGAGACTAAAATTTTTTTGGAAAATCATGTACGCCATTTGCACAAGGTAACCTGTGTAGTAGTTACTGCTCCATGTGTGGATATTGACGTTTCTTCGCTTTTGGGAGAGTCTTTGTGTGTTTTGTATGGATGAAGTACAAATTTTATGAGCCTGAATCACAGATGACTGTTCAGGAAGTTGTATGTATGTACAGGCTAAGAAAAATCATTCTCTTATGCTTATAGAAATTTCTCAGTTTCCAGAGTGTCCTGTAATTTGTCATTAGCCTTTTGTTAAGGTGTAAATGTACCCACTTTAATGTCTTGGAAGCCACTTGTATATACTCTACTGAACAAAATTTCTGAAGTATGAGGGAAGTGAAGTAACAAAAATGATGGGGAAGGGGGAAAAATAAATAAAATCCTGTTAGAGCCAATAGCAGTACTTCTGTACCTGTACAGCTGTGAATCAACTCCTGTGTTATCACCTAAGACTGATTTCAACCCAAATCATGATTCTTCATGTTGGATATATAGGAGTGATGAATAGTGGCTCCTTATTTAAATCTAGTTTTCTTTTTTACTGAAGCATAAGGTGCCTGCCTCTCTGGTGTATGTATAGGGCATGAAGAATTTCAGACTCTGGATACTTCTGCTTGTTTGCTCTGCTTTGAACTTAGGTATCAGTTTGTCTCAGACTGAGCACCTCAGTGGGACGTTATGCTGGAAGGTGACACCTTCCCAGACTAAATCAGTTCACCAAACTGTCAGATAACCCAGTTAGAAAGTTCCTCTCAGCTTGTTTACTGTGCTGAATGACCTCACTGGGAATAGCTGGGCAGCACAAGCACAGGTAGAAGCTACAGGAAGCAGTGGAAAGCCTGTATACACCTCAGTTTGGCTCTCCGCCGTTGTTCTGTGAAATCATGTTGGAAACCTTTGTGAAAGGTACTGCGGAGGAAAGGACTTGTGATTCTGTCTCATCTCGTGGCAGTCCTCTAGTACGTAAATTTTGCAGAGGTTTTGTTGCTTGGGACAAAATTTTGAAATCATACACTAGAGATAACTGGTGAAATTCCTGGAATCTCATCCTTCTTCGGAAATCATCCCAATTTGTTAATTGTTAAATTTATTCCTATAAAATGAATATATATTGAAAAGTTGAATACGGCAACTTCTTAGATGGTAATTAGTTTAAACTCCAAAAGATTTGGGTATAGATTTACAGAACTCGAGACATGTTTACATTTGTTAGGTCTTTGTGCATATATATCTGTGCTTTATTAAATTTGTTTTACTGACAGACTTCTTGATAGCTATAAGCTTGTCCCAACCAGTAAGCTATACTGATTTTGAAGTGTTTATAGCTAAAGTGAGGCATCAACTCTAGTGTGCATGTGGTTACATGGTCTTAAAATTGCTCTATAACAACGGGGAAATGATTACATGAGCCAGCATGATATGAGGATGAGCCATGCTTTTTCATGCTCTTCCAAAAGTACTCCTGTAGGGACATGTATGAAATAAAAGAATAATCCCTATAATTGATTTAAAATATAAAATAAGCTTTGATACTGTAGTTGGCTTATCAAAACTCCATAGTTAATTTGTTCTCAGGTCACTGCAATGACGCTATTTTCAGAATGGTTAAAGCTCAGGTGCGGTATTGATTTTTGAAACTTTGGTTGTTACTCCAAAATGATAATCCCTTTATAACTTTTATAAGTATAAATTTTCTACATAGGGATATACCATTTAAATATTAATCTTAGGGAGTGTGTGTGTTTATCTCTCTCCCCCCCCCCCAGAGAGTTCTGGAGTCTGAAGAACAAGTCCTGGTTATGTATCACAGATACTGGGAAGAGTATAGCAAAGGAGCAGACTATATGGACTGTTTGTACAGGTAAGCCTTGCAAATGAATTATTTAACCTTTGAGTTTATTAAAATGGTACATAGTTTAAGTCTACAAATGTTGTTTAAAGAGAACAGTAATTGAATATGCCCCAGGTCTGTTTTGGAGAATGTAGTTATGGTAGCAGAATGTGAGGAAAAGAAGTACTCAGGCAAGTTTCTTGGGCACTGCTGCTTAACACTGAAGTAATTACACAAGGTAAGATTGCTGCGTCCTGTCATCATTCATATAGCCCACTTGTCTGATGCTGCGGTGCCAAATTTATTGGTGCTAACCATCCTGTCACTGAAGCAGTTCACAACACTGGCTGTTCAGCTGTAAGGCAGGCCCTGTACTGAAGTGCGCAGCTGGATTAGTGTGTTGGCTTCGAATCTTAGATATCTTGGCAAAAATGCACTCCCTTCTTGTAGAAGGCGATATTTGCTTTTGGGGTCTGTTCTTCTCAGGTGAATGTTTGAGTAGCAGGGATTGGAGAGGGAGTGAAACTTCCTCCTTGTTCCTGTTCAGAAACTTTTCTGGAGATGGCAGCTGTTCTCAGTGTTGCTCTTGTCATTCTTGTTAGTAGCAGTGGCTTCCAGGAGGACTCTCCTGGAAGAGAGATGAGTTTTTGCCTTTTACTTAAGACAGGTGTAATGCTTAAATTTAGGCAGCTGTTGGATGCTTCCTGACAGCTTCAGTCTTTCCAAGTGAGCATGGTGGTGTTCAGTGGAATTTGGTAGCTCCCTCGGGACACTCACTTATGTCCCATCTGCTGTCGTGGGGCTTAGTTAGGCTTAGTTTGTTTAAGCAGTCCCTAACTTGATGCTCTTTTGTTCAGTACCTTGAAGTACCTTTACTTAACTCACTCTGTCAGACGTCAGGATGCGCTTGGACAGCATATGTTACAGTTCTTCTCAAGAATAAAACCTAGCTAGGAAGAAGCACAAGGGGGCTACTTTTCTCCCTTTCCCCTCGCCTTCCTTTTTTTTTTTTTTTTTTTTTTTTTTTTTTTTTTTTTTTATACAGACATGCTTGGGCCTTAAGCGAAGAACTGCTTTTACTGTGTAGTCTGTCACCATCGTAGGCTCTTTTTTCCCACCACACAGTAGTTCTTACGCTGAAGTGAAGCAAACTATAAACCTTCCAATTTTCTCTCTCTCTTTTTTTTTTTTTTCACCTTGAATTAGATCATCTGAAAACTTCTTGAAGTGGCTCACAAACTTTGGCGTAATTTATGTTTTAATAATCTTGTCTTTTGTCTTAGAGATTTTGCAAAAATTTAAACAACAATTTTTTGGCTTTTAGTGTGGTCATATATATGCGTATGAATGCACATGCAGATTATTAAAAACATGAAATAAATGGCTGATTCTTGTTATACTGTGACATGTCTATTTTTAGCTTTGTCACGTAGCTAGTAATTGCCCATGCCTACCTGTTCTGTGACTTTCAAACTAACATAATTGTGAAAGTGGTATTTGGAGGGAAAAAATCTTGAAAGCCAAACTGGATGCTCCTGAAGTCTGACTCATAGTTAGGTTAGTTGTTAATTGTTGTTTTTTTATTGGCCCCTGCACATCAGAATGTGAAATGATATTAGAATAGGTCTTCATTTTTGTACCTAGGCACTTGCAGTACTACTAATAAATTATTAGCAGTGTGGTTTTAGTAAAAATTTCTTAAAGGTTTTTCCTCAGTAATTCATGTTTTCTTCTGCTAAGAACTGCATTGATATGTCATTTTGAAGATCCACATAGCGAGCAATTATATAGGTAGCTGACCATTTTTATGAATAAACTATAGTGTTGACATGTTGCTTTAAACTCAGAATGGAAAATTTTAGCTGATCTTCTGTTTTTTTATAATCTAGAGAAACTAACAATAGATCATATATGATATTGCAGTGTCAGTTAAGATATTTTTACTTTTATGGAATATTTTTGTTGCCCTAGGGGATGTTGCTTAAAGACAAACAAAATATGTTATCAAAATTTACATCAAAAAGTCTCACTATGTAGAAGGGAGGTTTAAAACAAACAAAAGATGGTTACCCAAAAGTTTCTTCCATATCTTTGGAGAGCTTTCAAAGGAAGAAGAAATCTGAATAGAAGGAAGGTACCCCTTTTTGTTACCTTTTTTTTTTTTTTTTTTAAGTGCTTCTAGCTCAAGCACCTCAAGACAAAACAGATAAGTTACTTGATGTTTGTTGTAGAGAATAAAAATAAGAAGAAGCTGTCTTGAGGTGCTTGAGGTCTTAGTGTTATTCAAAATTTCACAATGTCTGTGTTGCCAATACTAATATTTGTTTCTTACCCAATAATGCATAATTCAAGCTTATTTTCAAGCTTATTATATAATTTGAGCTTAATTTGATTAACAATCAAATTAAATTAAAAAAAAAAAACTCTGATCTTTCTGACAAGGTTTTGCAAAGTTTGTATCCGCAAGGATGCTGTGGAATGTTGTGTTGTAGAGATATTATTTTGGGAATGCGATTTCTGTGTTTAGAATGGTAGCTTGTGGCTAAATTACACCTCGGCTGATGTAAAAATACCAAATACATGAAAATTACCATGCAAACTGGTACTCGGTTCCAAGAATTAGTTCCCATTCTGCTTGTTAAATGAATGTTTTCTTTCTTTTTTCTTTTTCTTTTTTCCTTTCTGTAAAGTCCTTGTCAAAAAACTTACCTTTTTAGTTTGTTGCGTTACTAAGCCTTGAACCTGAAAAAAATCTCCATAAAGTACTTATGTACTGGGCATTTTTCTGATATTGCTAGTTTAGGTGGAATACTCCTTTGGTATTCCTTTGGAAGTGGAGCTGTGTTGTCTTGTGTCACTCTTCTAAACTCTTTAATATAAGAACTTTTTAATATCTCTCTGAAGTGAAATTGGCTTTAACAGAGAAGCCGAAATGCTTTTTTCCCCTATAATGTGAGTGACTTTGTTCAAGTGAACAGAAGCCCTGAGGTGTCCTGACCCCTCGGGATATCTTTGCAGGGCTGTGGAGTGTCAGGCCTGTGGCCTTCGCACGGAGACTTCACGCAGCGCTCACCAGGGCCAGAGCACAAGGCCTGGCAGCAGTTTGTGAGGTTTTCTGGTGGTCACAGAGCACCTTGAGGTTCTCTGTGTGTCTGGAAGTAGGTTAGGAGCTGTATTGTCCTCTGTTACCACAGCATTATCACAACCCTTCATTCTTTTGACTCTGCTGTCGTCAAATCTTCACAGGTTCCTATAGTGCTTTTTCCTTCCTTGCTTATTATTTGCCTTCCTCCCAAAATGTTCAGATATCACGAGTTTGGAATGGCCTCTGAAGTCTGGCTCTTGTAAAGCATTTCAGTAATCTTTGGTGCTAATCAGATCTGAATTTTTAAAAAGTTCAGCCTTTTATGATGGACTTTAAGCATTAACATAACAAGTATTGTAAACATAGTTATGATAACTGGTATTATAGATTTTTTTTCCCCAGTTATCTTTTCAAGAGAGGGAAAGCATTTCAGTCTGAAGGCTAGTTACTTGTTTTAAAAGAATACTGAGGATTGAGGGACATTATATCACTTTAAAAAAAAAAAAAAAAAACTTTCAGTAGTGAATTCTAAAAGAGTATATTTATGACAGTTCTTATGTATAACTGTGTATGAAACTAATGATGTAATTTGTTATCATTAAAACTCGAAGTGCAACTCTCTGTTAGTTAACAGTTACCCTGAACTGAGTGACATAACTAACAAAAACTGACAAAAATTGACGCTATTTCTGGATTTCACAGATCTGTTCTGAGATCTCTGCAGCAGATGAATGTCTCATGTAAGGCCTAGTTAGTCTTTGAACCTACTGGACAAGGGCTCTGAAACAAGGATTTCACCTCAGAACGAGAGAGGTTTTTCCTCAGCGGATTTTCTGCCTTGTGCTCCTGGAAGAACCATTTAGCTTCTCTTGAAGTGTTTTGAGTTCATCTTTTTATAAAGAAGATTGTTTGATTTCTACTTGTGTGTTGAGAATGTAATTCTGAATACTGGTAGTAAAATAAATACAGCATGAGTTAATTTATTATGCAGGTCTTTAATTCTTTCAGGTTATGAATCACTGGGCTGTGTGTTGCCTTATGTATAATACAGGAACATTTTCTCATATTTTTGGTAATCACTGCATTTTATTTTATTCATTATAAAAATTCCCATTTACGAAACTGAAGATGCGTAAGTTAAACAGGGAGGCTTGTATAAACTGTTTCTCCTCACCCAGCAGAAAATGCATTCTTAGCTTTGGATCTGGATGACTGGTTCTGGTTTCTGTGGAATGGTGAAACAGTGGTTGCATATACTGTTGTGCCTGATGTAAAGCCAGTGGTGTCTTTGATAGAAATACAAAATAATAAACAATACAGATAGGGGAAAATACTTTTCATGTAAACAACAGGAACTTTTTTTCTGCAGTTAAAAACAAACCATTGCTTGGAATTTTAGCAGCTCTTTTGCGTATGCATGGATGAATAATAGGAGTGCGCATGTTGAAAGGCTAATTCTCTATATGTATATTACTTGCCTACCAAAAAAGTGCTGAAAGCTTAATATCTCAATTGGTGGTACTGTTTTAATATGATGTAAGATCATGAGACCATTATGTATATATTACATGATGTATCAAGCCTATCTGTGTTTTCAGAATTTTCTAAAAATGGCAATGGTATTAATTTAAAAAAGGTTATCTTTTGTGCTGCAGAAGATATTCTGCATTTCCAGATTGAAACTGTTTTTTTTATGTTCTTTTACTTAATTAGAATGTCTTTATTTTGGTAGGTACCTCAACACACAGTTTATTAAGAAGAACAAATTGACTGAAGCTGATCTTCAGTATGGCTATGGAGGGGTGGATATGAATGAACCATTAATGGAAATAGGAGAGGTAGGTGTGTCTGAAAGTAGCAGTAGATAGAAACTGAGTTCTGCTGTGCTCCTTTTTCTTTCTTTACTTTTTCTGTCCCAATTTTGATTTTTTTATGTCACAGAATCTGAATAGGTAAATAAACATAGCAGAAGATGTAAGCACTGAATCCCTTAAATCCAATTACAGTTTAGATGTGGAAAAATATATTGTGACCTTTGTGTGGGAAGAATTTAAACAAGTCCAGGAATTGGAGAACTATTTTTCAAGATGTGATGCTAATACTATTTTGCAAAAACTGCTGGTTTATCACATGCCACTACTGTCTAGAACATGTCTTAACAAGGTGTTTTCTTTTTGGAAACCTGTAAAATACTATTTTTGGACTTACATTTCTTGATGTAAAAATTTAACAACTTTTTTTGAGATTAGAGCCTGCCGCAGTACTGCACATTGTGTCTTCTAGTGCAGACTGTCTTGTACTTGTATTGTAGCAACTCAGTTTGAGACTATAGACGAAAGAAAATAGACATTTTATGGATTTAAGTATCATATGTGGGTTTAGGATTTTTATTTATTTTAGCACCTTAGAAGTAATCTGTGGCAAACAGGGGTGTTGACAACTGTAGTGACTAATATTAGGTTGTAAAAGCTGAGGCTCACTTTTAAATATCTGGGGGGAAAAAAGGTCCCAATTAATGGAATATTTTGGCACACTATGCTTTTTAGGTATGCATAAGTGAAGCATATATATTTACTTCATGGTACAACAGTAGCCATGAAATTACAATGATAAGGAAGTAAAATGAAAAGACAATTTTACAGTAAAAGATTTTTCAAAATGGAAAGAAGATTCAGAGTATCGTTAAACAGATTTTGAAAACACCTCTTCAGTCTGAATCAGAACAAAACTACCATCAAGAATGAAATTAAATAGAAAGTTTTCTTTTGAATACTTGTCTGTATCTTTGTTTACTTTGTGTCTGTGCGTATGCACTTTGCTGTTGGAGATTATATCTTATTCTAGCATCATCTACAGTGGTGTATTTTGTTTTCCTTTCCTCTCTGTTTGCTCTTTTCTCTAAAGCGAAATGGAACAGCCCTCCCTCTTGAGGTTTGGAAAGCTACACAATACTCCCTACCCCCTGCAGGGTTAAACTTGACCTGTCAGCAGTCACTATTCTTGCAGCTCTTGGGTTTCATCACTGTAAGCAGATCTCTGCTCCCTTTATTCAGGAGTAGAAAGAGATACATGAGGAAATGTCTGTGCATATTGTTGCACCATTTGTAGTGCCTTCAAAATGTCATAAATCATATTTATCTCTTCAGACTGAAATTTAGCCAAATCTGTCCCCACAGTTGCCTGATGTCGCTATCGGCTCAGTGCTAGAGACCCTGTTAGTTCAGGTGCTTTTGGGGCTGGGAACAGTTTTGGGCTTGCTCTTGGAGCTGGGTGATGCTGATGTATTAGGAATCCTCCCTATTTCCATGTGCTACTAAAATCTGAGGTATCGCCAACAGAGGACGGTAGAAGCTTCCTCTTCGGCCACAGCTCTCTAGCCAAGGATATGTCTTCCAGAGAAGAACAGGTAGTAGACATTACATCTCAGCTTTTCTGAGTGTTTTCCCCTCGTATCTAAAAAATTATGTCACAGAGAAATGCTAGCAGGCTTCAAGATTTTACCAGAGCCCATCACAATGTATTTCATTTAAAACAAACTCACACACACGCACGCACACCTGTAGGATATGAAATACCACAGTTCCCTCCCTGTCTTTGTGAGGAGTACTGGGGATGCCCTGTGGGTCTCTTACACTCATAGACTTCATGCCGTGGTCAGCATGAGGTTCTGCTTATGCTCCTGGATGCAGCTACAGTAGCTACAGTTACTCCCCTACATCTGGGCATCGGTTAGCTGGAGTACTGGGACATCACTGTAGAACTGAGGGATTTTTCTCATCATCTTAATTTCAGAGAATTGTTTCGAGGTCTCTGAGCTTAGACAAGGTGTGGGGGTTGGTTGGTTGGTTTTTAATGGGCAGAGCCATTATCAATGGCACATGTAATGATGACAGAGCGTTTGAAAGAAAACAGGAACTTCCTATACTGCTGTGAGGGAGAAATTTTCCGAGTTTGTGAACAGCTCTTTACAAATTTGTCTTTTTTTAAAAAAAAAAAAAAAAAAAAAAAAAAAACATGGTGGGGCAAAGCATTCTGGATATTGGATCAAATTCCCCTGTTCTGTATCATCAGTCTGAGTGGAGCAGTAAGGTCAGTTCCCCTACAAAGAGGGGAAAAAAAGGCTTTTGAGTTGGTACCTCATTGCAGGATTAGTCTGTCTATGGTTCATTTGACAAGAAAATTACAACAGGCAACTTGAACTGTTTCAAATTGGCAGATCACGTGTGAGAAATCCATGTCAGAGACCACATTTAAGCGACCACATCATGGAATGAAACTACCTGAGGTCAACCCCTTAACCTCGCAGGCACAAAAAGTAACAGTTCTTTTTCTGCAGAATTAACTGCTTTCAGAGCTCCCTCCTGGATGAGTTCCTGCTGTCCTAGGGAAACTTTCCCTCTATCTTTATTCCTATCTCTTCACATGCTAAAAATCACTTACCAGGCAGCTTTGTTTTCATAACATCATCTGTCTTTTGAACTAGAAGCAAATCTTTCTCTTCTTTGGGCCTGCTTCTTAGGCAGCTGAGTCAGCTCTGCCTCCCTCACATCTGTGTGGTGTATTTTAGCATGGGTGCTGAGGGACAGAGCAGGTTTGCTTCCCTTTAACAAAAGAAGAGGATCAGATTTGATGCCTTGTCTGCAGTTAGTTGCCTGCTTCCAGTTAAAACATGCTTTGAAGATATTTTGCTTTACAATTCATAGTGAAGAGACTGCTTGCTCTATCAAGGTTTGCTTCGTGCTAGTTCTTCTGTTCCTGTTCATTTTCAGCCTATTCTGTTTTTCCCAGTCTGCTGATGACTGGTAAGTTTTTGTGTATGGTTGTTTTTCTGTTGTTTGTTCTCTTTGGGGGTCACTTATTTCCCCCCCCCCCCCTTGAAACTTTAAATCAGGTTTGGACCTGCTTGTTGACAAAACTCTTTTGAGCAGTTGTAATGCAAGAATTTATTAAAATGGCATGTTTTGTGAGCAATTACTTTATCCACAAGAGTCTGAAGTCTTCAAGCTTGCTTGGCTGATGGCTCTTAAGATACTCCCAGGACAGGGTCACCATCACTGTTCATCTAAAATTTCTAGTGCAAGTTATTTGAATTTGATTCAAGTCAAGATATTAGCTTGCCAATGTCTTTGCCTAAGCTACGCACTACTGAATTTGGAGATCTTCTGTGTGCCTGGCATATAAGAGCTCTTACGTCTTTTAGACAGACCTTTTAGCAGCTCGCCAGGACATGTTGCTTATTGTCAACTGGCTCTGTTTTATTGTATTATTTTTAGCAATATTGGTGATGGTTTGGAATGAGTCTATCCTTGAGATCTCTACCTAGTTTTAATAAAAAGTAGATAAGATTGGCAGATTTTGGGGCAGGGGAGTGTTTGCAAACAAAGGAACTTTTAAAGGAGGGGAAAAAAGACATTAAATGTCTTGCATTTAAAATCATGAGTTTTTGTTTTTTACAATGTGTATTTGTTGTTAATACATGCTTGTGGTGTTGTGTCCTGACAGCTAGCCCTTGATATGTGGAGAAAACTAATGATTGAACCACTGCAGGCTATCCTCATTCGAATGCTCCTCCGGGAAATAAAAAAGTGAGTGTTTGATTATTTTCTGACCTTACAGTGCTAAGTGTATTGCACTTGTTTACTTTGAAAAGCCTGGGAACTATGACCATACTTCTCCATCTTGCTTGAAGGTAGCTTTTCACCTTAATGACAGTATTTTATGAATTTCTGTAGTGGTTGCTACTGAATTGCAGTTTACATGTGTAGAAAATACACTGAAAAGAGCCAAGTTAATTCCCTGTAACCTAGGGGTAGTGATCTCTTCCTCCTCAGGAGCCCTTTTTACCAGTGGGAGTGGGGAATAGCTGAGATGATTATTCAGGGCCCAGAGGGCACCTCTGCCCTCTTCTTGACCAGATGCTGTTTGCTGATGGTTTCTGTGCTGTTAGTAAACACAAGGACCAGAGCTCATGCAAGGGCTTTACTCAACCAGAAAAGCTGTTGCCTTCTGTGGGACCCAAAGCATCTTTTGGCCATCTGTCAAGAAAACTTAACTTTTCTGGCTTTTTATTGCTCAGCTAAGTGACTAGTTCAGTATTTCACTTGACATTCTTGATGTTTGAATGTGAAATGGTTATCTTTCCTGTTTGTGCTTTGAGGAAATTCATTATTTCTGAAAGTCTTTGTCACTTTTAAACAGAGTCCTTTGTAATTACAGGATTACAGCTGTAGTATCCCCACTTAGGACTCTTAGCTTTGATCTTAAGCTTATACTATTTAATTCCAAAAGGTTCTTTCTTAAAATTGTGAAATCCATGACATATATTGTTTATAGTAGCAAATTCAATCAATATTTGCTTCTCTGCTGTTAGGTAAAATAAGTCTGAAGCTGCCTGGTGACTGGACTTTTCTTAAGTACTTGGGTGCCTCAGTGACTCAGGTATAAAGGCTTAACCTGGGTATGCTGAAGGAATGAGGTAGTCTGCATGACTGAGGTGCCCTGGGGGTGCCAAAAAGACCAAAAAAAAAAAAAAGATGTTAAAATCCTTTTGACTGTGTCTTTCTGAATTCAATTTTGAAGGCATATTTTAGTTGATATGTTGACCTTCTAAGATGCTGTTTCTGAAGCTAGGAAGTGTTGATCAGCTTGCAGTCACTGAACCATGCTTCCCTTGTAGCCACTGGCAATGCTGCTTCCTTTGCATGTTTACTTTAACAATTCCACTACAGCTAATTGAGGAATCCCTCATCAGTGGTGAAGAAAATCCTCCTTTGCTGCATCAAGCAAAGTAAAATCTCGCAAACATTTTGACTATCTGTGTATTTTGTTTCAGGGGATTAAGGAGGAAATCTGTGCTAGATGTTTTTTAAACAAACTTCTCACGTCTGTTAAAAGTGATGGAATGTGTTTATTTGAGGTTGACTATGGAGCTGCCAAGGGTATGCAAGCCAAGACTCACTGGCTGTATGGAGCCTAATAGGTCCTGAAACTGTACCATGGTGATGCTATTTGTGATTAAAGCATTTGGAAAGTTAAACAAACACAAAAAAAATCTTGAGTCATTGTGTGTAGTGTTTGGGTTTGTTTTCGTTTTCTACATTATTAATGATTTTTTGTGCAGTCTCAAGTTATTTCCCCTCTGTTTCTAAAGATACACAATTATTTGTATCAGGTTTGTTGTAGTCATTTTTTGAACTGCATGTCTATATAAGACAGAACTTAGTACATTAACTCTTCTTTTTGGTGTTGTGAAGTATAGAGACTGCTTCTGGAATACTTAGGATTGCTTTTCTATGAAACAATATTGTTGTTTTGCCCTATGACTCCGTGTCAAGTCTTCAAGAGAATTTTAAAGACTCGTGCAAACAGTTGGTAATTGTCTTTAATGCTGAGTTTAGCAATTCCATGATTAAACCATGTCTTTGAAGAAATTATCAATGTTACACGTATCAAAAGTACAGGACTACACATAGGAAGGTGATTTGGTTGAGATTAATAAAATTACTTATTTTATTATGAATAATAAAATATTTATATTTAATATATTAATATTAATGTATTTTATTATTTAATAAAATATTAAAATATTAAATGTTTATATTAATAAAAATACAGAAATGTGTATATATAAGCACACATACAGCCCCACCCCAGTTAGGTGCCTTCTTAGGTGTAGTACTTAAACAGGTGCATGGTTTAATTCATTGAACTTTTCTTTTATGAAGAATTTAAAATAAGGCAGTAGAACTTCATATAAAGAGAAGATTTTGCGCAGTATAAACAACATATGGCGCTAATAACATCATTCTGCACTTGTTGCATACAGAGGTACGTTTGTGCTGGACAAGGTAGGGGGAGCACAAACTTTGCTTTCAGTTTTTATTTTATAAATATATTTAACTGCAATTTAAAGAAGAATTCTTAGTAACATCATAAGCTCGTATACCTGCAAGAAGACATAAACTTACAGAATACACTATGTTAAAATTAGCACAGTGAAATACAAGTAGTGCCTTAGGTTCAGATAAGCAGGAAAGCTAAACTGATCTAGGAGCTTGCTGATGCCACAAGTAGCAGGCCACACTCTTGTCCCTTTCTTGTGCTGCCTTTGGTGCTTATCTAATCCTGTAGTGAGCCAGTGGAATTGCTAATAAGATGGAAAACTCTCTGCTTTTCTTTCTTGGCTTAATATTTCCCTGGATTGGCATGAGGAATCAGTTCAGCAAAGGATTAGACAAGTGCCAAAACGAGGTGAGAGAGGTGAGGAGACTTGTGACCATGAGCGAAAGGGAGCAGGATTTGCCCTTGACGGGCAGGGCAGGGAGTTGTTAAATCACTTAAGCCTGTCTTGTCTGACTGCACTCTTCTTTTTATATAAATATATATATTTTTTTTTAATATAACACACTTTCTTCCCCCTCCCTCTAGCCCAAGCACTCCTTCTACAAGGCAAGCTGAATATCAACTTACGCATTTTTGTTTCAACACAGCAGGAAGCCGACAAGATGACAAATTGTGAGAACTCATATATGAAATTCTTAAACAGAAATAATTCAAAAATGATTGAAGTCTTAGCTCAAATGACAGTGTGATTAGTGCAGACTAACCAGAAGAGACTTGCTTACTAAAGATAACTAACACTCTTTAACTGAACTTTAGTTCTTTAACTGAACCTATTCTTGTCTAAGCTGATAAATTATTTTTATGATCCACAGAAGGCAAATCTACTGAAAGTTAGTAACATTTTAAAATGTTCTAAACAGGCTAGTCTCATTTACAGTGAGGTCTATATTTAATTTGGCTAGATTGGCCTTTGGCTTGATACAACAGAACACATAGTTTTAATGGTGGGAAGTTTATTTAAAACCATACTTATTACTGTATGATTTTGAACATTTATATGGATGTAGTAGCACACTGTGCAATACGTCCAATCACTGTAAGCTTTAATCTTGAAATAGGGGCAAATCATAGTTAACATAAACTGCACGATCTCCTTGAACTTGTGTTTTGTAGTTTTCTGTGGGACCTGGGAGTCCTGGCGGGCTACAGAGTGCTTGTGAGCCAGCAGTGTGCCCGTGTGGCCCAGAAGGTCAATGTGCCGCTGGGCTGCGCTGGGACGTGTGGGAAGTGATCCTGCCCCTCTGCCCAGGCCTGCTGAGGCCACATCTGTGTCCCCTGCTGGGCTCCCCACTGCAAGAGGGACAAGGAGCTGCTGGAGAGAGTCCAGCATAGGGCTACAAAGTGATCAGGGATTGGACCATCCCTGCTATGAGGAGACACTGAGAGAGCTGGGCCTGTTCTGCGTAGAGAAAATGTGACTGAGAGGGGATCTTACCACTGTGTACAAATACCTGAAGAGAGGGTGTCAAGGTCATGGGTTCAGACTCTTCTTCAGTGGTGCCCAGTGATAGGAAAAGAGGCAACGGGCACAAACTGAAACACAGGAAGTTCCACCTGAATTTGAGGAAAAACTTCTTGACTCTGAGGATGGAAGAGCACTAGAGCAGGTTGCCCAGAGAGGTTGTGGAGCATCCTCTGGAGATACTGAAAACCTGCCTGGACACGAACCTGTGCAGCATGTTGTAGGCCACCCTCCTTGTGCAGTAGGATTGGACTAAGTGATCTCCAAAGGTCCCTTCCGACCTTTATCATTTTGTGACCCTGTGATTTTTGGAGGAGGAAAAAAAAAAAAAAAAAAAAAAACCTCAGACCTTGTGTTGCTAGTGATTGCTAGTGGTTTATCCTTTTGTGGATTATCCAGTGGTTTATCCACATTCTCCATCAAATATAGCTTCATCCTTTTGTTTCCTTCTTCCAAGATGTCCTGGGCCATCCCTGCTTCTCAGACAACTGCAGCCAGTCTTTAGCTGTGTGCATCCATATTGACGAGCTTGACTACTGCTAGTAGAAGATATGTTTCATAGAATTTCCCCTCAATGGAACCATTAATTTGTGTCTCCTCCCAGTTCAGCTGATAATCTTTATGACAAATATTGTGGAAAATCATCTTTGAGACTTCTGTAGGTCTCTACGATTTTGTTGGCACTGGCCATCTGCTTTAGACCTTCTTTGCAGGATAGTGCTGTTTGTGAAAACAACCTTGAGGATGCTGCCAAAGTGGGAAGAGTGATAGCTTTGTGTCATGTGTTGTTTATCTTATAAATAGTGCAGCTTTTGATCCATGATGAAGCCCATAACACAGCTCTGTCAGTGCATTTCTTGGCATCTTTGATATAAATATATAATGCTCTCACACTGAGGAAACTATTTAACCTCTTAATATGCTGTGAGAGGGGCAGCGGGGGCGGGGGGCAGACGGATGAAAGAGGGGAGAATGTGGCATCTGTCGTCAAATACCTAAATGGTCCTGGTCATTGCTTTGTATCATTTTTCACTGTATTAAAATGCATGGTTTTAGTTCAAAAAAAATACTAAAAGTATTCAAAATTTTACAGTTTTAAAGGCAGATGATGTCAACATATGACTTTTTTTTATTATTTTTCCCCTTATGCCAAGAGTCTTGTTCTAGATGTGTCATTTGATGGGCAACCCACACCTTTTTTTCCCTCCTTATCCTGAAGTGCTTTTCAGTTGTTACTCTTTCTTGTGGGCCACCTCCTTCCCAGAAGGAGGGACACTTCCATGCTGTGCTCCTGCTCGTGGCCTTCATGGAGCATAGCCCCTGCTGCTACTCTCCGTCCTCCTCAGCTCTGCCGTGAAGCTGTATTCCTTTCCTTTACTCTTATACTTCTTTTTCTAATAATGCATTAACCTATGAGCTCCCTAGTCCTGACCTTTGCAGCCCCTTCCTCTCCTTCAGCATCCTCTAAACAGCTCTAGCACTGTGTGGGCTAAAGGCTGTGACAGAGCCTGTCAACCGCGCAAGGGAAGTTGAGTGTGGTGGGATCACACCAGGGTCCAGACCCCAGCCCTGGGCCCAGGGGCTGTATGCAGAGGTTGTATCTACCCGGGGACTATATGCAGAGGTTGCATCTACCCTCAGCTTGCTTGACTCCTGGGCACCAGTTTGATGCCTGGTGTTACAGCTCTTGTCATCTTCAGGCACTAGATGTCACCTCAGTCATCCCATAACCTGACCCAACAGATCCAGAGTGACAAGAATGTGGTTGAATGTATGTTAACCAGACTTCTGTTCCACTGGTTTGACTACCACGATCAAGGGGGAAGAGATCTCTTACAGCCTAGGGGGAAAAGAAAAGAAGATAAAGACTCTGAATCAGACTGTCCCTTCTGGAGTGGTCACCCCTTCCATCAGCTCAGTTGTAACCAGCCAAGCTGTACTTGCTTTGTTCCCGAACTGCAAGTTGCTAAAACTGCCCAGTGATGGCTCATAATTGGCTTGAAAGCTCTTTTCTAGTGCTCATGAGCATAAGCCTTCAGATTTTAGGATACATCAGTATTTAAAACATATATACATAACTAATAATGGTGTAGACACCTGAATATGATCTGATGTATATAATGAAGACTGCTGGTATGGTTGTCTAGGCAAAGCTCCTATCTCATGGGCACCCTCTGTGTTTTTGTTATTAGTTTTCAAACAAAATGAATGAAACTTCAAGTGTGTTTTCCCCTATTCTTCACCAGTCTGGATGGACTGAGGAAGTAAATTGTTCCCTTAATTGGCTATCCTATACCATCAACAGTTTCTAATATTGTTTTTTGTCTTTTTCAGTGTAAAACTTTATTTACGTGTTTGTATACATACATATATATCTTTGTGAAGGAAAAGCTCTTTGAAATTACAGTAATTAATGTTAAGTCTAAATATACTTTAAAATTCAATGTCTTTTAGTCCTGTTTACAAGTGGGAGTTAAGAAATACGTTTTTTTTTTCTAAAGTATATTTGAAAGGTAGACTTTTTTATAGTACAGTTTATGTTTTTAAAACATAAGTTTTAAACATAACATAACAAAACATAAGATGTTCTAAAGTGCTGTAATGAATGGCACTTATTTCCAGTGTTTGCAAAGGAATGAACACTGATATTTTTGACATGCAAAACACTTTTAATTATTTTTGTTTTCAGCTTAGTGGGTCTAAAGAGAATTTTCTCTTCATTTAAGTTCATTCGTTTCAAATTCAGAAATTGACTGGAAAATTTAAGGCTTTTTTTTTTCAAGTGTATGATAAAAAGTCATATTGAAGGTGCAGCACGTACGTTTTGTTCTGCTTGTTGTTTGGATGTTAGCTATTTGCGAATGAATGTAGTATGCTTCCTAGTAGTATGTGAGTTAGGCAAAAGTTGCTTTCTTGGGACAGGGAAAATGTGCCTTTGAAATAATATTTAAGTACTTTAATGGTTTTTATGTATGACTACCTACATATCTAGCAAATATTTTTAATATTGTACAACCTGCTAATGACTGTAAATTATCATCTCAGCAATTGATGTATACAGGAAAAGGAGCAATGAGTGGATTTTTTATTTTAAGAATAATTGTATAAATTTTTTTACCAATATAAGCAGAAGAATTTTCTGATTTTTTTTTTTACATGATGTTATGGGGTTTCATTATCTTATCAGATTAGTTGCACTAAATGCCTATATTCTCATGAATTTGTGTTTTGCCTTATTTCAGTGACCGCTGTGGAGAAGACCCAAACCAGAAAGTAATCCATGGGGTTATTAACTCCTTTGTTCATGTTGAACAGTATAAGAAAAAGTTCCCCCTAAAGGTAGTTACACATTTGTGATTTATGTTTTTAATTGTCTATGTTAATCTAGTGTCTGCATTATTTGTCCTTAAAAAAAAAATCTCCTTCTTAGTTTTATCAGGAAATTTTTGAGTGTCCTTTTCTGAATGAAACAGGGGAGTATTATAAACAAGAAGCTTCAAATTTATTACAAGAGTCAAATTGCTCACAGTACATGGAGAAGGTAAGAGATTCTTCTATATGCTTGCAGTAACTGTAAGTTAAAATATGAGGTTGCCACTTGTTCTTTGTTGAATGTTTTCTTGTATTTTGAGATTATTTTGATGGCAAGGTTAATCTGAATAGAAACTATTAACCTTGCTTGTGGATATTAGCATCAAAGTATTTCATAATGGTAAATCAACATGCTTTTACGGTCATTTTTGTTTGTTTGTTTTTAGAGAGCAAAATCTATCGGGTTGATCAGTATGCTCCCTCATTTCCTTTTGTCTTTTTAAAATTTAGTACGTATAGTAACGTAAGATGAGAGTTTTAGTAGTTTAGTCTTTAGGAAAGACGCTATTGGGACATGCTACAGCATGTTTTTTTTAAAATTATCTATTCTGGGAGTCTTTTGTTTTGTATATGAAGCCAAGTTATGGCTAAGCTACTTGGTGAGGTAATGTTGTTTTTAACATAGATTAAAATATCTACAACTTAGTTGAAAAAGCAGAGATCAGTATAACACTAGAATTGAGTTCTCAGTGGTATGTTGTGACAAGAAAGGAAATAGAATAGCTCAGGTCTCCTAAATTGTTTTTTACCATCAGGAGTATAAGCTAATAGTTACACACTTGAGTGAAATTTGGAGAAACTGAAGATTTCAATTAAACCACAAGAAATGTGCATTCATCTCACCATTCATTAGCTGCCTGCAGCTGCACTAATCTCTAGGCTCCCCTCATATTCACTGGCTCCAAGAACTGTTATGTTAGCAGCAGATGCCTTGTTTGTGATAATGCTCCCTTCTCTCACTGAGATTGAGGACAGCATTTATGACTGGCTCAGGTGTAGATCCCTCTACCTTTTGGGCAGATGTCTGCACACAAGTGGATGCGTTTGGAACAGAGAGGTGTTCTGCTTGTCATACAGTTAGATGTTAGGACAAAGCTGCCTCAGAAGGATCCGCAGCAGGAGTAAGAAGAATCTTGAGAAAAAATGGGAAGACAAGTTATGGAGTTGAAGGGAAGAAGGGATTTTGAAAAGAGAATTAATGAATGCTGTTGTATATCTAATAAAGACTGAGCCTAGTCAATACCCTAAGTAGAAAATGACATTGATTCAGTTACTGCTTAAATTTAGAAACATAGTTAATATTTCAGCACCTGGAGAAGCTTTTTTTTTTTTTTTTTTTTTTTTTTTTTTAAACTTTTTACTTACCTCCGTGTCTCACTCCACATAAATATGCGGTTGTCATTTCTTAGTTCTAAACCGTTCTTTAGTATTTTATCTGTTCTCAGTTGGAAAACTTGCCTTTAGGTTTTAGGTAGATTAAAAGATGAAGAAATGCGGTGTCGGAAATACTTGCATCCCAGTTCGTATGGCAAAGTGATTCACGAATGCCAACAGAGGATGGTAGCCGATCACTTGCAGTTTCTACATGCAGAATGTCACAATATTATCAGACAAGAGAAAAGAAGTGGTAAGTCTCAAAGCATGATGTGTTTCTGGTTTTATCCATTTAACATTACAGCTTTTAAACCTTTCAGTGACCTCCTATGCATTTCAGCATTTTCAAGTAAAATGTTAGGTATCTGAAAAGCTCAGTTAAACCCTGAATGACATCTTTCTTTTACCATATGATTATCATTTAACTGAAAATATACTCAAAACTTTTTTTTTTGCTTTTTGCTCTTAACTATTTCCTTCAGCCAATACTCTTTCATTGTCTTGGCCAACTTAAAAACAGACTGAAGTTGTATGTCCTGTAGAATTAATCGTACTTTTTTCTTGTGCTTTCGTTTGTAAAACAATTGCTTTGTCTTTATATATTTCATCATCATTTGACAGGTCAGGGTTGTAAAACATTTGGGCTTCTTCTCGTAGCTGCTTTTTATTGTCCAGGGTCCTTTGAGACTTCTCTTTCCAAATCCTTTTCAAAGCAGCATATGCTTTTATAATTACACTCCTTGCCTGCATTAGAAAATATATATATTTACTATATATATACATATATATATATATATACACACACACACACTATATATATACACACACACACACACACACGCTATATATACATACATATATATATATATATGCTTCATGATGTCTACGTGCTCCTTATCCTTGAAAGAATGTGTGTCCTTTCACGGAAGATGGTGTCTATTATTGGAAACAATCTTCACAGAAAAATTCAGAATTTATCTGATAGTAGTGTTCTTCCGCCTGAGAGTTTTGCAAGATCGATCAGAGCCTGGGCCCTTTTTTTTTTCCATAAAATCCATAAAAATAGTAGTTGCCTAGACATTTACAGCTTTTCTAACCTCAGAAATATTTCCAACACACACCAGCAGAAAACAAAAAGAAGGTGACATCAAAACTGATCCTGGCTAGTCAGGTGCTGCTAAGGGAGACTGAGAGGCAAACGGTTAAAAGTAAACTGGCACAACCTTTTTCCATACCACACCACCTTTCCTTTTAGCCTCTGTCCCAGATTAGCAGTATGGGAAGAGCGAGGTAGTCACCACCAGATTAATTATTCAGTGAATATTAACGTCAGCCATACTCTACTTTTCTCTTTTGTCAGTGATCCAATGAATGTTGCAAGTGTTTTTCAAAGCAGTTGGTCTTGTTTCAGTCTTTGAAAAGTTCTGTGTGAAGTTATGATACTATATTAAGTGTTGATTTTCAGTGTTTCAAAGCATATTCTATAAAAATGTATCTCTTACAGACATGGCAAATATGTATACTCTGCTTCGTGCTGTGTCAAGTGGTTTACCTCATATGATTCAGGAACTACAAAACCATATCCATGATGAGGGCCTTAGAGCAACCAGCAATCTTTCTCAGGAAAATGTGAGTTTCCTTAGGCAGCTGAAATTGCCTATCTGATTAGCATTCCTGATGAAATGTTTATCTTTTGCTTTTTAGTCCAGTCTGTTTCTTTAATTTTGTCTATACGAAATTGATTTGGAACTTTATGGAGAAACTTCTAGCTTCCAAGCAGCAGCCTTCACTGTGCAACACGTATCTGTCCTGAGAGGCAGTTGCTGCGATCTAACTGGGTGCAGCAACTCAAGCGGCGTCGTTTGGTGGTTGGGTATTGCCGTCTTGGCAAGTTGGTCCTTGCCCTGCATGAATTTTTCTTTACCTAAGTTTTTTCTTAAGTTGTTCGTAAGTTTAAGTCAGTGGCATTGGCTTTTTTGGTTCATTAGGAACGAATGATGTTAAGTTAATTTAATTATATTATTTGTAAAGGCCTGACAACATGTGATGATTTTGGTGTGGTGTTTTTGACTAATAGCTTTGTAGTCTCATGTTTACATGTGACTTCCTGAAAATACTATTGCTGTTTAATTGTTCTTCTTAATTGTTCTACTAAAATGTTTTTGTTAAATTTCTTTGGATTCATGTTTGTTCAAATTACGCACTTCTCTTCTTGTTTCATGCCTCTCTCATTGCTGCTGGTTTTTTTTTGATTGTTGTTTTGTTTTGTTTTTAAGGAGGGATACCACTTGGAATTATATCTGAACAGTTATGCTTCACTTTAGGATGATAACTTTTGCCATCTGGTTTTTAGCTCTTAGAAAGTGTTTCTCATAGAAAATGTGAGCTGTTGCCAATGCACCTTTCTGTTGACTGCCCACTCCTGTGTAAATACTACCAAGGGCTGAAGTACATAGTGCACTCTCACTTCCAAATCACTACCTTTGCTTAGCTTTTTCTTCAGGCTAATAACATCTCCACGGGGAAGGAATGCAGAGCCATGAGGGTGGTGAAACCTTACGGTATTATATAGATGACTCAAAAGGTGTATCATTTTTTTGCAGTATGTGATGAAAAAGATGATGCAGCATGAGAACTATGTAGACTTCCAAATCTATGTATTTGATAGCAGGACTGTATATGTAACAAAGAACATATTATTTATAAGGCATGCTTATGCACACTAGGGTAACAGTATGACTTTGCAGAAGCAATCCTCTCTAAGACCTAATTAGTTGAGATTTTAATTTTTATCAGAAAGAATAATTAGAAAAATGTTTGACTAATTTAGGTATCATTATGTTTATGTTTAAGTAATACTCTCTTGCTCAGTAACTTGTTTTCTATATTATCTACCTTTTTTAGATGCCAACTCAGTTTGTGGAGTCAGTTTTGGAAGTACATAGTAAATTTGTTCAACTTATCAACACTGTTTTGAATGGTGATCAACACTTCATGAGTGCCCTTGACAAGGTAACTTTTGCTAAAGAAATAAGAAAGGAGTTGAAAAACAAAGTGCTAGACCTTGTTTCAGGCTCAACAGAATTCTCATGCAACTTATGTTTTGAAATGCAACAGAACAAAAGAAAAAAACAGTTATCAAAAAACTGACAGATGAAACTACATTAATTTAAAAAAAAAAATTGCTGAAAAGACCTTTTTTTGACCAGAAATCAAAACATAAAGATGGAACTGACCCATTTAATTTAAATTTAAATGCAGATTAGAGAAGTAGGCTTACTGTGTTTTCTGGAAAATTTGACAAATCTTACATGGATTTAAACTTGATTTTAGATTCTGCAGTAATAGTTAAAGTCTAAATGTTGATAGTGTTACTTACACAGCAGTTTTTTGTTTTTTGCTTTTTTTTTAAATTAACCACAAAGGATTTCTGGAAACTTCTATTGCTGCTTTCATTTGTCGCCATAGCTAACTTTTTCCAGGAAAAAACTGCACTAGAAATTAAACAAGCCTGTTCAGGGAAGGAGGCTTGTGGTGCGTTTTTGTGCTAGGCAAAGCTGCTAAGGTATTTAAGTTAACAGTTCTAGTTAATTTCTAATTGATGATAATTTAACAATTTACTTCTGTAGAATTGGGTGGCTCCACCTGGCGGAAAAAGTACACTTTATCTAACCTATTTGTTGACTTCCCACTATTTTATATATGTGTACCTTTTTTTCTAAAAAGTATATCTAAAATTTTCCTATCTGTATTTGCCTGCCATATTTCATAAATGCATATATTTCATTACCCTTTTGTGTTGTTTATAGTAGTTATGGGTTTTAGGGTGTTAGTCAGATTTAGATGAATTTCAGCAAAGGTTAATATGAAAAGACACTGTGATGAAGATGATAAAATTCATAGATACCCTTCCTTTCTGTCATATTGAGAAAATACTTTTCTTAGTATTTTAAACGCAAATGTTTGTATCAGTGCCTAATACACTTCTCAATTGCAAATAATGCCATTTACTAGAAGATGGGGTAATAAGAGATAAGCAACTATATTTGCTGGCACATAGCAGTGTGCTTTTCCTTTTAAATAATTCAGTTCTTCAACCATCGTTATTACAATAAATATTTAACATTTTAGCCTGTTGTCATTTTTTCAGGGTCAAAATGAAAATTGCTGTTGTTCCTCCAGTATTATTACAGGGGGTTATTTTCAGCTTCAAAGAGTTTCATATTTCTTGTCAAATCATACATCCCTTTCTCACAGGGATTCTAGGGACCTGTTGCCAAATATTGGAATGTCATTAAAAGCACTGTAAAAAAAAAAATTGCTTTTCAGTTCTTTGTAAATATCTCTTTTGCATATGTGCATTTGAGTTTCAACATTCATAAGGTGGTATAGGAACTTAATGAAATATGTTTTCTGTAACACTTGCCAGTTAAAATATTATTGAATTTTGAGGACCAAATCCCCAAACAATTTAAACATAGTTTCTTCCAGCAGCAGTCAGCTAATCCATTTCTACCATAATTCCTATGATCTATGGTTAGTGATATCTTTGGTTCAGTAATTTAAAATGCTGATTTAAATGTGCTATGTTGATTAGTGTCTTCATGATTCTGATATTTGCCTTGTAGTTCCTAATTCAAACTGCTGTTAATTACTTCCTTTTCTTTTTCCTCCTATTCAGCCTTTCTTCAATTACTTTATTATTGTACTGTACTGCTTCTAGTTTCTACATAGAAGCTCTTAATAATATTTCTCCTCATGTTTATTCTGTAAAAAAAAAAAAAAAAAAAAAAAACAGCAGAAAAGCTTGCTTTCTTAATGTCCTAAGCACCCCAATTATGTTTATTCAAGTGAAGATACAAACTGTTAATGGAAGAATGTGCTACTGTTCAAATCTGCTTCATCTGCTATTGTTTATTAAAATCCTCTTTCTTTTACATTTAAGTGTCTAACCAGAAATTAATTCTTTCTTGTTTCTTATAATTAATTTCTGCTCCTGTTCTTTCTTTTCTCTCTTAACTTAATCTCAACTCTGAAAAAAAAAAAAAAAAAATTCACATTCAAATTCACACTGAACAGTAATTCAGACCCTTTTGATTCTTTTTCTCTGCTTTTTTGTCTAGCTGAGTTCTGTAGGGCCTTGGATCATCTCTACGCTGAAAGTTTCTCAGTTACATTAAAAGAACAAGTTTTAAGTGACTTTTTTCTTTTTTGTCTTTGTTCTATGTTCCTGTGTAGGCTCTGACATCAGTAGTTAACTATAGGGAACCCAAGTCGATCTGCAAAGCACCTGAGTTGGTAAGACATGTACCTTGTTGTAGAGTGTAACAATACTGTTTGCAGACACCTAAATGAATTGGCCCAATGACCATCAAGTGATTACCCATTTTTCTTACCATGTCACTCTCAGGTATATATTTCAGTAGTAATAATTCGACCTGTACATACATGTTGTGAGTAAACAAAAAGGTTGTGCAATTGTAATGTCTCATGAAATATTTATGTAAGTGCAGTTTGCATCTTTTACCTATGAATACAACCCTTATAGCAAGAGAAGATAAAATATGAGCTATTTATGCTTAAACTTCTGTGTAATAGTTTGGCGTTCTTTGTCATACATTTGTTCTCAATCTTGACAAGTAGATTTTTTTCTTTTTTTTTTTTTAATTTGAGCTGGCCAAGTACTGTGACAACTTGTTGAAGAAGTCAGCGAAAGGAATGACAGAGAATGAAGTAGAGGACAAACTCACTAGCTTCATTACTGTCTTCAAATACATTGATGACAAAGATGTATTCCAAAAGGTAATTTTGATATTCAATAAATGTTGAATACTAACTTCGAAGTATACCTGAGAATGTGATTATTCATTTTTTAAAATCCTCAATTCTTTTTTCTTATGCAGTTCTATGCCCGAATGCTGGCAAAAAGATTAATTCATGGTTTGTCTATGTCTATGGACTCTGAAGAAGCAATGATTAACAAACTAAAGGTAACCTGTTCCTTTCTAATGCACAATTAGGTAACAGTAAACATAAGAGTATGTAATTTTGAGAGGGTCCAGCAGAGGGTACCAGAGATAACTTAGCAGTTTGTGGTTGTTTCCAACAGCTGAAAGGAAGAACTCCTTTCTTGTAGCGCATGGGAAATACATTACCCAGTAATGGTTAAGCTTTTGAGGTTTTGGATAACTTTATCAAGTGAGTTCAAGTAATCTATATTTACATAGCTTGTCATAAAGCATCTTTTTCTTTCAATTTTATAAAATAACACCAGTCATGTATGGCCATGTATGGTGGTGGACTTGAGATAAGTCATAAAATAATTTTTATTTATAATGTTCATTTTCCTTTGTGTTTAATGTTCCCTCTAAATAGTATGATAACTGTTCTGTAGTCTTGATTATTTTTTAGTAGTAAATGTGCATAATTGTGCTGTTCTCACTCTGAAATTTACTGCGGTATTTCTTCACAGCAAGCCTGTGGTTACGAATTTACCAGCAAGCTCCACCGAATGTACACAGACATGAGTGTTAGTGCTGATCTCAACAATAAATTCAACAACTTTATCAAAAACCAAGACACGATTATAGATTTGGGAATTAGTTTTCAGATATATGTTCTACAGGTACTAGTGTATGTTTTTTAATACTGAGTTCTTTGTACTTGATTCTTATATTTTGATCGTTATTAATATTCCTCATATGGAAATAAAAACACTGTAATCACTGTGGAATGATCTGTATTCCTAGTTTTAATTTTTAAAATTACCTCAGTAACCCATGAACAATAGTGATATAAAATGCCTTGTTTTCTTGTCTTGAAATAATGCCTCACGAGTCCAAACGGAATGTCTTAAAACAACATTTACACTGTTCAAGGGGGTTATTTTTTCTTAATGGATGTACTGTGTGAAACTTGTACAAAAATTTGAATGCTTTTGTTTTTTCTGCTACCTTCAGGCTGGCGCGTGGCCTCTAACTCAGGCTCCTTCCTCTACATTTGCAATTCCTCAGGAACTGGAAAAAAGTGTACAGATGGTAGGTTAGTAGGAGGTTCTTTGCAGACATCTGGGAAATATAAAAGTATATCTTTAGAACTCCTAAAGAAAACATAATTACTCTAACGGAGAAAAACCTGAGCTGCCTTTTTTTTTTTTTTTTTTTTTTTGGTAAAACGTGATTATCCAGCCTCCAGTTATATGAAACTTTGAAAGGTCACACAATTTTTCTGTGTATATATACGTAGCTTTTCTTTCTTTTTCACAACACCTGAACACACAGGAATTGACAAGGGAGATGCTACTAAATGCAGTCAGACAGACGGGGTTGAATCTTAGCTTATATACTGACTTCTAATGTTTAGGTAAAATAAGGCTTTATTTCTAATTTTAAAACTTAAGAGATTGTAATAGCAGATTAAAATACAGATGTGGGGATTTTGTCCTGTATTCCTTAGAAGCCATTGAGCGCTTCATGCAAAACTTAATTAAAGATATTTTTGAAAACTCTGTGAAGAGTATTTTTTGGGGAAAAAAAAGTTAAGTGTTTCTTCTGAATTGGCTTTAATGAATTTTTTTCAATTTTAGTGAATCTAAACCATGTAATAGAGGGTTAGTTTTACCAAAGGGGGGAAAAAAATTCTTCCTTCATCTTCATCCTTCTGAAGGAAGACACTATCACAGACTTTTTTGGGATGCTTTTCTAAAATAGTGAGCCCAAAGTTAGTATTTCTTCACAGGGATGACAGCATAATAATAACGTATTATAAATGTTATACGTGTGATTAATGGAAGTTAATTTTGTTTTGCAGTTTGAATTATTTTACAGTCAGCATTTTAGTGGAAGGAAGCTCACATGGTTACATTATCTTTGTACAGGTAAAAATAAGTGCTTCAATGAACTTTCTCTACAAGACTGACATTTATTTGTTAAACTTATTTCAAACAGACTTAACAGTCAGTACGTTGTGTTGCATGTAAATTCAAATGACTTATTTTACATCAGAAGTTAATAGGTGCGATTAATTTCTAAATTGATACTTTATAGACATGCATATATTATTTGTGACTTAATCCAAGTAAAGTTAGAGTTGTGGCCCTTAACTGCCTAAGGGCACCACGGAGCTGCTGACTTGGGGTTGCCTCGGAATTGCTTCTGTAATGTCACATCCCTTTGGGGATAATTAAATTTTAGGCAGACAATTTAGGCAGACAATTAAATAATTTTTAAGTAATGATATGCTAGTTTACCTAGATCTGTAAATATTTAAGTTAATATATATGTTCATAGTTTACTTTGGTATTAAGTAGCAGCGTGTTACATATATAGCACATAATAAGTTTATATACTTTATATACATACATGAAATCAATATATGTATATATTTGTATGTACACATATGCATATATACTTTATATATATATATAAAATTCATATACGTAAAGATGCATAAAGTTTGGGGCCAATTGATAAATATTGGTCTTTCATATTTTATTTCAAATTCTTTCTATACCAGGCTTTAATGACTGAGCACCACAGCATATTACATGGAGGTGAAAAACAGAACATAACAATATATAGTAATGAAACTTTAATTGTGACAATAGAAAATTTTCATTAATTTATGCTCACCCTCAAACAGAAAATCTGCTTCCAAGCAGTTTTCCTCTGTGCCTTTTTTTGTTTCATTTTTTAATTTCAGAAGAATTTAAAGAAGGTAAGAATACCAGGAGTATTCTTTTATGGAGGATTTTTTAAAATTTGTTTTTCATTCTTTTCTTGGAACAGCTTTTCTGTAAGCTGTCATTAGTTGGAGATTGTACATTGCAGTGCACTGAGGCTATTTGAAATTTCCTTTTTTTCATTGCTACAAATTATACTGCATTTTTCAAATTCAGCACTGCAGATTTTCTTTTCCTTGAAAACACAGCAGTTCTAACATTCATGAGTGATCAGAGTTCTTTTTGTGGCAAACTCCCTTCTCGAGGTGTATTTCACAGCGCTGGCTTTTCATGTTCCCATGTGAATTGTTAAATACTAGGTGTGAATTTAATATCTGGAGCTGCACATGAATAGGAATTGTCTGAGTAACTCTAGTCACTAGGCTTCAGGTGACACTTCAGCACATTCCATTAGTTTATAAAGTTTTTCGTATTGTTACAGGTGAAGTAAAAATGAATTATTTGTGCAAACCTTACGTAGCCATGGTCACCACATACCAAATGGCAGTGTTACTTGCCTTCAACAACAGCGAAACTGTCAGTTACAAGGAGCTTCAGGATAGCACACAAATGAACGAGAAGGAACTGACAAAAACCATCAAATCTTTACTTGACGTCAAAATGATCAACCATGACTCAGACAAGGTAAGGAGCAATGATGTAAAAATCTTTTAATTTTTTTTTTTTTTTTTCATGTAGTGACTCTACTATTTGGTGAGGATTTTTTTTATATAAAAAGAATCCACTGTTTGCTTTTTGGAATTGTATTATTGACTTTTGTGAACCATTATAAATATTTATAAAGGAAAACAGAACAAACAGACTTCTTAATCTTTATTTCTTCTGTATAGCAGGGTCTACTATGAAGGTAATAATGGTAGGGCCTTTTAATGTTTTTTTGTGGAATTTCATCCATATGGCTGTAGACTCAGTATTGTTAGAGGGGAATACACAGTAACTGCACCTTCAGAGTTGTACTGGATCATGGGAAGGAACCTGAGCAGTAAATCTGAAGTCCCAGAGAGATTCTTACAGTAAGGTTGTGGGAATAGGAGCCTGGAAGGAGGAACAACGTGGTTTTCCTTGCTACACATTGCATGGGGAGGAGGAAAGGAGAAAGCTGGGGTTGTATGTGGAGATTTTTGCTGTGTTTTGCCTGACTCTCTCATTCCGTCACTTTTGTGGAATTCCAGGAAGAGCTCAATTATGTTTATAGTCAAGGCAAGGGGTTCTGTTTCTAACTCTGCCTCGGACTGTATAGGCTGTATGACCTATGTCAAACCACGTAACCTTTCTTTGCCCCATAGAACGAAAGATACAGATGGCTGTTATGTAAGAAATGCTGTAGAAATGCTCCTGCTTGCCATAAGAAGTTTAGGATTTGCTTCCAGCTAGTCAGGAAAGCCTAAATTATTCAGAGAGTATCAAGCAGAAGAAACTGAGATAAGCTGTTCACATGGCTTACACGAAGAAATCCCCAGCTGCTCTGATAGCTGCTTTTTTTTTTAACCAGGAAAATATTAGAAAATGGAAAGTGAGATCACAAGGAAGATCTGATGCTTGGCTGAAGCATAGGACATGCTTCCAATATCTAGAAATGAGCTCAGGTTGGAACAGTGGCTGGGAAGATGTCTGTTAAACCGTGGGTGAAATATAACACTGGGAGCTATTGCAGAAAACAGTGAGATTTTTCATAATCATAGAAGGTTGCCCATTCTTTAATGGATTTACATCTGTTTATATCTGTTAAAAAGATTTGCCCATTTTTTTCAGACATAAATCACTCAAAGAGTGATAGAGCTTTCTAGAGTGTCATAGCTTTCCAGTCTTATTACCTTTTAATGTTTACCACTGTATTTTCTGGTGCTTTAACTTCCAGGCTATTTTATTCTGTTATCTCTGCTGTATTTTTTTTTTTTTTTATCTACTTCATGCAGCAGTGTGAAAGCTGATTTTTGCACAGTATATCAGCTAGCATATTTAATAAGCCAATGAACTTAAGTGGCTTAAGCAATAAATTTAAATATTTTCTTTACCTGTATCTGAGCCATGCAGCAAAATGTATTATATGCTTGTAATTTGCTTTGGCTTAAGAAAATGTAACTCTTTTGAAAAAATCTTTATTAGCTCATTAGAATCATAGCTTTCTATGAGCAGCATGTGAGTAATTTATTTTCATTTCTGTTCAGCTGCATAAGCACAATAGTGATAAAATATAATGAGAATCTGTATTTTTTTCAAGCTCCTTCATGTTAAATTTTCTGTACTGTGTCTGAATTTTACAAAAGACTCTGATAATTGTATTTGTAGAATGTGCAATTAATAGTGTTATTGGTATATTTTTAGATAAATACTGACTTTGCTAAAGTATTTGCATGGTTTGGCAAGATTGCAATCTAAGAAGCCCAGTAGCTTTATTGTTAGAAATCAGTGATACTTGTGCAGATTCTTGCCTGGATTCTGCAAAGATCAGCCAGGTCATGCTTTAAGTCGAATGCAAAGGTACTTGGACTATAGTGAATTGTTGTCCTTTATTGAAAGTGGACTGCTACAAAAAGTGTGAAAAAAGTAAGAGTTCAATAAGAAAGAAAGGTACAGATGATGTGGAATTGTAAACCTGCAGTTGGCCAGCTGTTAGTTACGAAAGTAGGAGGCTCTCTGTCTTGAGGTTGTGCATAAACAAATGCAAATCCCAGTTTCTCTGCAGAGAGAAGCTGAGTTTAAATAGAGATTTTTTGTAATTCAAATAAATTGTTGACATATTAAAGCAGAAATTGCTATGATATTATTGACTGTATTGATTGTGGTAATATGACAGTACTCTTGTGTTTCAGAGTTGTTGTTAATGTTTTTTAAAATAGACTGGATTTCCAGGTTATTTATACTGTTGCTTAAAAAATGGACATGATTCGGGTGGCTCTCTAGAATTTCCAGATAAAAATTACAGAAATTCTGTGTATGCAAGTCCTTTAGCTGTCATTTTTTGAAGTAAATTGTTGTTCTGACAAATCCTGATTGTTTATTAAATTTTGGTTCCATTTCTGTTTTGTTTACCAAAAAAAAAAAAAAAATCTTTATTGCAGGAAGATATAGAAGCAGAGTCTACATTTTCATTAAATATGAACTTCAGCAGTAAACGAACAAAATTTAAAATTACTACATCAATGCAGAAGGACACGCCACAGGCAAGTATTCTTTGGTAGTTTAAATGTTCTTTGGAAAATTACTTTTGTTTTCGTTTGGTATAAACAGATGTAAGAGTCTGTGCAAGATTTTCATGACTGTAAAGAAATTGTTTAATTAAGTTTAGAAACTGAAGCACTGTAGTTTCTTCTTGATAGAAATGCAAAGGCATTGGCAGGAAAAAATGGAATAGGGAATCGTTAGGAAAAAAAAGATAAATAAAAGATGTCCCTTTTGAACAAAATGAGTTTGACATTTAGCCTTTTTTTTTAATCCCATAAGAATTCTCTGTGTGTGTTAGTGAATTTAAAAGCAGGTTATTCCATGAGCAGCAGAACCAATCCTGTCTGTTTTCATATGGTTTGTGTCTTTTGTCAGCTGAACTCTGCGAGTAATCCCCGGTCCCTCTATAATCCCCTGAGACCCAGGCTTTGGTGCAAGAGTCAGGAAACGTGTACGTTACAGTCAGACCTGCCTGCCTTTCTCTTCTGTGAAAACACTGTTCTGCAGATGTCTCTGGAACCCATCTCCTGACTTATGTGGAACCTGTAGAAAATTATTTTCTTTGGGATTTCTTCTTTTAAATCGGGCCAATGTTGCCTAAATACTAGGAGAGCTGGAAATCAAAAAAACTATGTGACTTTCAAGCTATTTTTTCCCCAAAGAGAAAAGCAGGTTGTAGGTACATGAAGTTTGTGTTAGAACTTAACAGCCTTCTAGGGCAGTGCTTGTTGGAACCTTTTTATAATAATGTTTCAGAGACCTGCATGTGAATAAATCTTTATTACTGAGGGAAATTCGTACATCAAGACTGAAGATAAAATAATTATTTTCACAGTGTGCTTTATTTGAAAGGAACCCAAGTTCTCTTAAAAAAAAAAAAAAAAAAAAACTTTATTATGTTGTGGTTTAGTGCAAATTAGTTGTTTCAGCACTTGTAGATTATTTCCCCTACCTGAAATCACTATTGAAATGTAGAGCTTAATCTGAACTAAATTTTAGAAGCATGATTCTACATTTTGTACTTAAGTACATAATTAGTTCTCTTAATTTTGCCAGTTGATGGTTTGGAGAGGGGTAGGTGAAATTTAAAAAAATATATATATAACTGTTTAACAAGATATATATATGATGCTAAAAAATTATACTGTAAGTAGTTCCGTGACTGTGAAAGAAAAGGGGAGCCATGGGAAATCTTGCAATTAGCCAGTACTGCACAGATGGAAATCTAATATGATTTTAGATTGTAGTTGAATTACTCTCTTTCATCAAGTTATCTGACACACTTTCTGTGCCAGCTGACCTTAACACCAGCTACGATGTGCTGGAGCGAACACAGCGAATGCAGTGATGTGCTGGAACATCATTTGATTGAAACAATTGCTAAGCATTTTATTGAAGTATTCCTCTTGTCACTTATAGGCTTAACAGGAATAAGATGTCTGAACTGAACACCTCACAACTCATTTCTGACTGTGTTAAGTTGGACTGCTTCAGCAGAATGAAAATATGCAGGAAATGAGTTTTGGCCTATTTCAGTGTTTTCCTACACCCTTTTAATTGAATCTGGTATTCTCCATCTGGGAAAGTCTGGAACTATGTATCACCTGGGTTTTAGTACTAATTGACTTTTAGTAAAATTAAAAACATAGACTAAATATACTATTAGTAGTGAGTTTTTTATATTATTGCTATCTTTGAAGCATTGCTGCTCTTCCTATATCGCAGGAGATGGAACAGACCAGAAGTGCTGTAGATGAAGACAGAAAAATGTATCTTCAAGCTGCTATAGTCCGTATCATGAAAGCACGTAAAGTGTTGAGACATAATGCTCTTATTCAGGAGGTAAGATAAAATTCTCTTCTGAAATGTGATTTGGTGAAAAGCTTCAGGATAGCTGTGTAAAGGATCTGACCCCAAAACTGCGGTTCCATATCAAAGCAAATACTTAAGTGAACTTAGTGAGAATTTCATTGGAGTCTACTCTAGACTGTAGGCTGGACCACTTGGCTGTAATTAATCAATCCTGTAAATCAAGCATTAAGACCTACTCTTTCCTGCTGGTTGGTTCTGTGCCTGCTGAGGCCCTGTCCTCTGACAATCATTAAGCCAGAGCCATTGGTGAGTCTGAGGACACCTGAGTTTGGATGTTCTAAGTATGGAGTTGCCACAGAAGCACCTAGCTGGTTTTGAGTTCCTTTCGTAAAGTTTGCTTTCATTGTGCTTCTTGGCTTCATTTTAAAGATGATAGGAGTATATAGACCTTCCTTTAAGCAGAACAATTGTCTGGATTTTCTAGATGTAGGGTTTGCAAACTGTCACAGACTGGTTGGGAAGGAGGTGCCGTTTCACTTGCTTTTCTCCACCTTTCCCCACTGTGCCTGCCCACAGCATTCCACATTCCAAGCCCTTATCCTAACCTTTGTTTATACCTTAGATACCAACCAATTCCCAGATTTAATTTTCTCAGCCTTGCTAGACATTCAGGGTTCAGGCTGATTCACCCAGTGCATCTCCATAGCCTTGCCAGAGACCTCTCTCCCAGAGTAGAGTGGTGAAGGAGGGAATTCCTGCTCTGTTGGGCCTTTTTGATCATGGAGGTGGAGTGATTTTCAGTCATTTTGAGACCTTCTATAGAGTTTCTGTCCTGTGGTGGTGGAGACTGTCTCCCACCCTCACCAATTAATGTAGATTTTATTTCTTAAACAACTTAAGTAGCTACAGAGAGCTTTTAAGTCCAGAGCTTACATATGGCCGGTCATGTGAAACATCTTAAAACTTTTGGATGTTGAAATAGTGCTTGTACACAAATGATGTCAAAGTGAGCTTAGTTGTAAAAATCTGATTTTGAACAGCTCAACATTAACGCAGCACAGATCCTGATTGTTTTTCAAAATTTGGGGTTGTTTGCTGTTTTTAATTAATGCACTCATTGTGAATGCATCATGTAAAAAATTTCAGTTAAAACTGAAAATTGGTAAGCAAGCTGTGTTTAATAATTGAAAATAGTTTATTTTCTCCATACTCTCAACTCTTTAGACAAGATTTTCAGAGTGTGCTCTTCTTGAGGCCAGTTTTAAGTGATGGCATAGATTATAAGTCTTGATCTTAAATTAAAAAAAAAAATCTTTTGGGATTGTGTTTTTCCTTTCTTTAATTCAAGAGGCTGTATCTGTGATGCCTCTATTACATCGTGTTCTTGCAGTACTCTTGCATGGTAGGACAGTCGTTTTCAAACCTTGCAGGAAAAGTTGATATTTTGATATCTAGTCAGTTTAAAAACTTAAGTAGCAACACATGAAGAGCAAAGAATAAGGTTGGTGCTCCATTTATCTATCATCAATCACATCAAGCTGCATCAATTCTCACCTAAGCTTTTAATTACATTTATAATACTTACAAAATAGTGTCCTTAATCATTTAGTCCTTAGTTCTCCATTTTGAATACCAGTTATGCCCTCAGTGGATTTGAGCATTTGGACCTGGTTTCTAAATAATTGATATCTGTGCTGCAGGATGGCACAGGGCCGACTCTGAGCATCACAGGAGCAGTTGTGGGACCTCAGGCAATGAGTGAAGCAGTACAGAAATCCATCAGGGCTAAGTTTTCCTGTGTTTTGCATTCTGAATTAATCTGTGCAAATCTCTATGCTGTGTCAGCTAAACTGTTACTAGGTCCTGAACTAGATTCTTCAAAATTAGCTGGGTATTTGTCCTATGGTCTGTGTTACAGTTCTCCTTTTAGGCCTATAGATAGATCTACTTTAGGGAGATACACTACTGCCAGCTTGTAGAGCAAACTGCAAGGGGACAGGGTAGGTATCCTTAATAGTCAAACATAAAGATGAAAAATCTCATGACAGGCAGAAATTTCACCTAATCACATCTGTGTGGAGCTCTTTACCTTGGTTTGGTTCCCAATGTATGAATAAGGCCAGCTTGGCAGGTGGTCTGGGCTGCTGGACATGCTTGGTTTTCTCAGTAGACTGATTATTTAATGAATGACCATCAAAGCTGCTAAACTTTGACTTCCAGCTTGACTTCAAGTAAACTTCTTGACTGTCCAACTTTGAATATTTTTTTCCTGCCAGTGTTCCAGTAAGAACTGATTGGTTAAGACCATTTTTATTTCCTGTCACATATATTTGTGATATTTTTACTAATTATGTTGGCAAATTTACTTAGTTCTTGTAGCTTTTATCATAATGTTTAAATACTTGTAAGTAGTATATATTCGTTGAAGTTTCTGGTCTGACTTTTTGAGAAGTAAGAATGAGTATCTTGAACAGAAATGTTTACTGAGTAGTTAATGATATTTGCTTGCCTCATTAAAATCTTTTTTTCTGAGATCTGAAGATAGGATCATATTGTTAGAAATATGATGAAAATACTGTTGAACTGCCTTTAGTGTGTCTGATTCTATCTGATTCTAAAAAGTCGATTGCATTTCACTTAAGCTGAGGTGCTCCCAGAAAGCATCGAAGGTCCTGGGTAGGTCTGCATAGGTTGTTACATAGTCTTTGCTGAAGTGTTAATTTTATTAGATATACCCTAAGTGATACCACAGCTTCTTGGAGGAGGAGGTGGCTTTTCCCTTAGCTGGCTCAGCAGCTGGTTACCAGCAAGGGGGGCAGTCCTGTCCCGTCTCTGCCCCCTCTGCCATGAGTCACTGCTCTTCTCCCGCGGGGGCTGCTCGGGCCCTGTCCCTGCCCAGAAATACCCTTTCCTGGGGCTTTGGGGTTTGTGTACTGGGCTAATAGTCCCTATGTTCAGCTGCCTCAGAGGGCTGTGTGGGTTTAAAACACAGGCTTTACAAATCTTTATTATTAATATATCTTCTCTAACATTTTGTGGTAAGAAAATTGATTATGTGTGAGAGGAAAATCATGTTCAACTCTAGAAGTAGTTTTTCAAAAATCGACTGAATGTAACCATTTTTAATTGTATAAAATACTACGAAATTTAAGATTAAGAATTCCTCTGGGGTGTAATTTCCAGTTAACACTGCTGTTATTCAAAGAAAATCTGGAAGCTCGCAATTTTAATATTGCAGAAAAACAAAAGTACATAAATATAAGTAAAATGTACCTAGCCCAAGAACAGAAGTCAGTTAACAGAGCCAACATAAATACTGAAAAGACACATTTGGTTTTATAAAGCTTTCTTTTTGCTTAAACTTTGATAACAGTAACAGAAGTGAAGAAATGTGTTCATACTAAACTAGTTTTGACTTGAATATTTATCTTAATTTGCACCATGACAAGTAAGCAAGCAAGAGGATGGATGGGAAAGATCCAGCTAATACGCAAGCAAACTGAACCGTGAAAGAGCTAAGCAATTATTTTAATTGTCCTGTCTGTAATGCAGAGATACTTTGCTGACTGTTATAAACTATCCCATATTTATTTAATCCTGTTTATAAAAGAAAAACATACGCCATTTATCTGAAAGCACTACCTGAATTTTTCTAAAGTGTTTACAACTGGTGTAAATAAAACTTTCACCCAAAAGATGTCTGTCTTTTGCAGGTAATTAGCCAATCAAGAGCTAGGTTTAACCCCAGCATCAGCATGATCAAGAAGTGCATCGAGGTGCTGATAGACAAGCAGTACATCGAGCGCAGCCAGGCGTCCGCGGACGAGTACAGCTACGTGGCGTGACGCGCCGCGGCAGGTACGGCGCCGCGGGGCTCGCGGCCGGCGCGTCGGCTGCGCTCCCGTGCCGGGGGCCGGCCTCAGCCTCCCTGACTGGTCACTTGGCAGCCCCTGTTTTTCTGCTGTTTACAACATCACCAGTGCCATGTCATGAGCGTCAATGAAAATGCCTATAGATATTTCAAGCTCATGCCATTATGACATTTCTTAAAACTTTACTGAGAGAATGAGTGAAGTATTGCTGAAATGTGGAAAATTTGGTTGGGTACCATGCTTTTTTTTTTTTTTTTTTT
>VZSV01000002.1:7164454-7190451 GCA_013398735.1 Nothocercus julius | reverse complement strand
CAGAGGTCCCTCAGGTGGCTGAGGTGAAGGTCCCTCAGGTGGCTGAGGTGAAGGTCCCTCATGTGGGGAGCTACCTGCTGGGCCGGGGCTGCATGGTGGCCTGATGCCAGCAGAGGGAAGGTGGCTCCACGCTTCTCCTGCACCTCCCTCTGCCTGCTCAGCTCGTCCCCAAGGCTGTCACCCACACCAGCAGCCACCCATTCCTTCTAACTGTGTTATAGGAGGGGGAGACCACAGTGGAGTCAGTATTTGGGGAATATTCCAGCAAAAGGAGCCCTCTGTGTTTCTCTTGTCCATCGCAGCTGGGCAGCGTGCCTGGCCGGCGGCCTTCTGTGCCCGGTGTGCATGGAGCTGAGGCCTGGTCATTCACCCTTGGGGCAGAACATTAGCTATGTGTGTCCTTAATTTCTTGCGTTTGTTGTTTTGTTTTTGCTGAGGGGAAGCGATATTGCTTTGATGCCATCCGATAACATCTGAGATCATGGAACATTAATCCTTGAGATCTGAAGTAGAAAGTAAGAGTTACAGCTTTTGAAATTAATTAAATATAAAATCCATTTAGTCAGGATTTTCAAATTCAGTAAAAAAAAAAAAAAAAGTCTACTGCTTTGCTGCTTCACCGTTGAAGAGCGTGCACAAAGTGATGTGAAGCTCAGGTACTGGTGAGAAGTTCGGGAGATGCCTGTGGCCAGTCCATTAGCCATTTTTGTAAGTAATTCCAATTACTATGTGAAACAATTATTGATTATTGCTTTGGATTGTGAATGGACCTTCTCTTAAAATTTTATTTATTTTGACTTGGACACCATCCCTAATAATCTGGTAAATAAGATGCAGAATCTAGAGTCCATGTTCCGACTGAGTAAGATTAAAAAACACACTTTGATTTATTATTCTCTGAAAAACTAAAAAGCACTCTTTTTAAAGTTATTTATATGTATACTAAGTACTTTCTGAGCAAATGCCCTCCTCACCACACAATAAGCTGAGTAGGAAATACTCTATACCCTTCCAGTGGAAAGGGTATAGATATGTACTGATACGAATTCAAGATAATGAACCAGAGGTCAGAAGTTCAGAGTTCAGAAGAACCAAGGGGGTATCCTGATTTTGGTGTGTTGGTTACTCATCTGGAAGCAGAAAGGCCACAGTGTGCTGTGGAGGACTTTTTTTGCCACACTTTAGACAATTATTTTAAAAAATCCAGAAACAGGCTTTGAAAGCAAGTAGTTTTGGGTATGCAAAGTGGCTGCACAGTGCTACGCATCCGAAGAAACGCGGAGCAGAGCCCCCGGCTTGCCCCAGGAAGCCGAGGAAGCAGAGCTCACGCTCTGCCCGCCCTGCTGGGATCCCAAATTCCTTTATGCTCCGCAGCACAACTTTAATAGCAAGAGTGCAGAGAGCTCCCTCCCGGATTAGCTTCTCCCGAGGTGATGAGAGGAGGCTGGTTTGAGTTACCTCCCGCTCGACGTGGGGAACCGAGCCCGCGCCTCCCTCTTGCTGGGCGGCTGTTCTAACAACCGCAGCTCAGTGCGAGGGGTAGGTGAAAAGGTGGCTCTGCTGCTTTAGTTCTATTTTTAAAGGTGTCTGGCATTGCTGTGCTTTGTAGAGTGTCTAATCCTGTCCAGGGCTCTGAAAACACCTCTGAGCGCGAGCCCGCGGGGCACGGGAGCAGCGTGCGCGGCTCAACCCGGCCGCAGTGCTGGGCTGCGTCGCCCTGGGGCAGCTCTGGGCGCGCACGGGGGACGCTCGGGGAGCTGCAGCGCTTGAAAAGCAGGAATCAGTGCGGCTGATTTTTTTTGTGTGTGTGTGTCAGCGGAGACAAATTTCTGCCAAAGTTTCACTTCCAAAGCATTATTGGATTTAGTCTAATAGTATGGCAGGATTGCTAAATTTTGAATGTAGGATTTCCTCATGTTGCAAAGCTTGGCCTGATAGAGCCATCAATCAAGCCCCATCTCTGTGAGAAGCAGAGAGCAAGGAAAAAAAAAAAAAAAAACTAACATATGGCAGTGGTCTTGAACAAATTTTCTTCGGCAACCCTCACTGTTGGGGTAAGTGCCCTCAATTAATCAGACTGTGCAAATTGTGAAGCCTAGGCAGAGGTAGGCTAAGCTACAAAGTGGAGGTGACAGTGCTAAATACAGTGAAAGCATTGGGGAAAAAAAATCTGAAAACCACTTGGGTAATTATTAGAACAAAACCACACACATGTAAAACAAGCGAAGTCTCAGAATGGGGTGGCGCAGGGAACCGGCAGGAGAACAGACTGTTCTGATTGCTTGCTTTATTTGATATATTAGCTGCAATGATATACAAAGCAATTATTTCAGGACTCCTTGTAAGAGTCTCTGAATGAGCTGATAGCAGTGCAGTGCGCTGCCTATTTTCTGCTTCCCGCAGTAGCCCAGAAGCCCCTTTCAGCAGCCTTCTCTGGTTGCGTATTCTCCATCACCCCCCTTCTGATTTCTAAGAAACTCCTTGCTCATTTTGTCTTTCCTGCTCCTTCCTTGCCACATCAGCTGTGCTTCTCAGCCTCTCCAACCAAATAATGCTTTTTTTTTTTTCATCTTCAATTGAACCCAGTTCTGTGCTACAGTTTTATTGTGCTTTTTTCCCCCACTTATTCAATGACACCTGCATCATTTTTTTCAGCAAAACCTATAACATTAATACCAATATATCCTCCAGCAGGCAGCAGGAGGCAAGACTGCTGAAGAAACATGAAGTTATCTTAGGCTGTGTGGCCAAAGAACATAGTTTACATGTAGAGCTCTTCCATTTAATGTTAACCTCGTTTTCACCGCCGTGTAGAGAAACTTACAGGTGAGAAATTATTTTAATTACAGGAAAATTGCATCTAGTTCTTGGGTCTGAGGTCAGTGATTATACTCTCAGAAGACATAATGAAATAAACGTGCATAAAATTTCATGAGAAAATGAACACCCATGTGAGAGGAATTAAAGGGAAAGTAGAGAGAAAGAAGCTGAACAGCAGAATGAATAACAGCAGATGTGCTGGGCTGCATTTATATGCATTCTCTTATGCACAAGGAAACACATAAGCAGATCAGAGAATTTGGCCTACAGGCTTTAATGCAGAATATTGTTAGGCAAATCGCAAAGATTTAATAAGAAAAATTACCACAGCACTATAGTTCCAGATACTATGATGTGAAAAACTCTGCTCTATGGGGTTCCTGCTGGTGGCTTGGAGGGTGGTGGCAGCTGCCGAGTGACTCTCCTGTGCTAGACGTTCCCCTTGGCAGAAGGGAGCCCAAGTGGCAGCAGAAGCAGATGGAGAGGTGGACACTCAGCCTCTGGTGTCAGCTGTTGGCACTATAACGAAAATGGGAGCGCTAGTTCTTGCTGAGGGTGAAGACTTCATGGTGGTATCTAAACTCAACCCATTTCCAGAATTGCTGGTGACATGATATTAATCTGAGGCAAGGCGCTCTCCCCGGGCTCAGTGCTGCCAGGGTCTCGTCCTGCTGCCGTGGCCCCTCTTGCTGCAGGAACCCCCTCCCTTCCCGCGCAGTGCGATGCTGCCGTGCGGACCGCACGCTGCAGGAAAGGACCGTTTGGGCACTTGAGCCCATGCCACTTGAAAAAGAGCTGCAGGACGGTCGATAATCTCCTGGGGCGCGTGCGGCTCTGCAGGGATGCGCTCCGGCGCAGAAATGCTTGAGCGATGAGTTATAAGCAAAGGGTGAGGGGACTTTAGAGAATAAAACAGGCTATAATAAGGGACCTTTGGGTGAACCTAAAGGAATTTTGTGCTGAATATGAAGAAAACTTTGCTTACCTTGCTTCTAACAAGCTATGCCATAACATCCCCACATTTTGTGGCCCTTAAAGCTGGAACGTAACAAACAATAAGAGATATAACTCATGGAAGTGTTTGGGAAGTGCAGATTTCCCATGATCTAGAAGACCTCTGCTATATTTAATCAACTACTAATAAAACTACACTGGTCTGTGTCTTTCTAAGGAGTTGTGGGATAGCTATACTTGTTTTATAGCACTCAACTTTTTTTCCCATTTCTCTGGTTAAAAGTTTGTTCTGATGTGAATACTTCAGGTTGTGTTTTCCAGAGTAGGCAGCTCTTTATGATTATAAGCAGTTTTGCATTTAATAACAAACCTTGAAACTTAGGTGTGTGGGAATTGTTATAATTTTAATTTTTTAAATTATATCTCCTTTGTTACCTAGTTAAAATTTCCATTATTCTAACAGCAACTGTAATCCTATTATACAGTGTGTAATCCTATGCAATATGTTGTATGGGGTCTTACTTTAGAAGTCTGTAATATAAACATTTACTCCTGACCTACTTGTGTTTTCATAGAGATAGTAGCAAGAAATAGGTGCTTTGTGATTTCCTCTGAGCTATTTTAGCTCCCCTAGGAGATGAAATGCTCCAGAGAGTCTCTTGGTTTTATCAACAAGATTTTTGCCAACTGTGAGAGGTATCTCAAGTGACTTGATTACAAGTAGGTATCTGCATTTATGTAAATGAATCCTGTGTGAGGAGCTTGGCCATAAGGAATACAACGAGAGGACATCAAGACTAGGCCTAAAAGTCACCAGGGAAAATTTAAAAATTTCTCTCTCTCTACTTAGGCATGTTTAGGGTCTGAACACAACCCTGGAGCAACTGTGGGAAATGAATTACTCAAGACACTATGGGATTTGACTTTGAGGGATTGACTTTGGTAGCAGAGTTTGGACAACTGGGAAGAGGACAGTGACCTAGCAACAGCTGTTCCTCATGTGGCTAAAATTGCTAATTCTTAGCATGCCTCTAGCGCTTTGGTCGAGCAAGACAAAGCTCTGCTCTTTGAGCTAAGAGAATAATGCGATTAGGAATAGGTGGTACCGATTAACTCTTATCCTTTAAAGGGCCAGGTGTTAAAGAGTAAGGTGACACCCATGGTGACACCCATGGTGCCAGACGGTGTCCCCAGGCTTGCAGAACTGCCCCATCAAGGCCTGCTGTGCAGAGGGGCACCGTTCTCTGCCCGCACTGCAGCACGTAGCCCAAAACAGCAGTTTTTCTGTGGGAAATTGGGAGAGAGGTGGAAATGAAGGGGAACATGATAAAGGTCATGGGTAGTGTGCAGACGAGGAGGGAGGATTATTGCTCAGTCTCTTTTGATACAAGAACTAGGGGATATCAGATGAAGCTGGTAGGAGGCTGGTTAAAAAAAAAAAATCATCTTCTTTGTTTGTTTGTTTGTTTCGTGCTATGGCTAATTCAGCTCTGAACCTCTTTGCTAGCAGACGATGTGATTGCTAAAAGTGCCTATGGTCTTAGAAGGAAGCTGGGCAAGTTCATGGCAACGTGTCAGGGTTTCTGGTGCTGAAGACACCACGCGCGGCGCGAGAAGTCCCTGCAGCTGGCTGGAGGCAGGGAGAACTGGCAGACGTGCAGCGAGTTCTTGCACTGTTCTTACACGCTGATCTGGGCTACTGACGGTGGAGACAAGATGCTGGGTTAGACACACCTTTGGACTGACTTTGCACAGTGCTCTTTTAGAGCCAGAGAACTAATCTTTAAGTAGGCAGTTTTTTGTTTTTGTTTTTCCCAGAACAACCTTGCATGTTCATAATAGCATAGTACCATGTGTTTTTCTTTTCTTTTCTTTTCTTTTCTTTTCTTTTCTTTTCTTTTCTTTTCTTTTCTTTTCTTTTCTTTTCTTTTCTTTTCTTTTCTTGGCATGTTACAATACTGCATTTGTTTTGTTGGCTTGACTGATATTTATTTTTAAAATGAGATATTCATCTCAAGGGAACAAAACTCATGAAAAAAAGTTATTCATGCCAAAGAACTTCTAAAGTACAGAAACAGATCTCCCAGAAGATGCAAAAGTAAATTTAACTTGCTGAGGTCAGAATTTCATCCTGCTTTTCAGAATAACCTACAAAGAGCTGTTTATGTTTCTTTTTAAATTATTTAAAATGATCTCGGAAGACTTTTGATATTTTAGTAATTATGAGTTTGTCCCAGAAGCTAATGAGCAGGAACTCCAGGAGTTTACTGGCATTACTTGTCATGCCCTGTATGAATGGCACAAAACATAGAAGACCTTTGTTATGGAAAGCACAAGAGAATTACTATGGGTATAATATAATTCAAGAAATTCTTGACTTTTAATAACTGTTTTTACTTTAAGATGACAGAAAAATATTTGAAAGTGTAAATTAAATATTCTTTAATTTTCTGAGGGTGCTTTTTAACCCTCTCGGGCAATATGACAGATGACATGAGCCATAAAGAAGCACAGATAGTTAAAGGACTGAAGGTGATCAAAGGTTCTTTGTTTTTATGATTGGCAGCCTTAGATATACAGGCTGCTGTAAATCTACCACGGGCTAAGGATCTAATTAGGAAACTTGTTACCTAGAGGCACTTCCTACTTTTTTCTTCCTTGTCCAATGTTCCTTGTTCACTTGTACAGTTCATTTTACTTTGATCTGCTCTGACAAGAGGTACCGTGGTTCCCTCACCCCCGGTGTCGGCCGGGATTAATGACTGCAGTGCAAGGGGTAGTGAATTTCACAGAATAACAGGATGGTTGAGGTTCAAAGCGACCTCTAGACATCATCTAGTCCAACCCCCTGCTCAAGCAGGGACACCCAGAGCACATAGCACAGGGTGGCATCCAGGCGGGTTTGGAAGATCTCCAGAGAAGGAGACTCCACCGCCTCTCTGGGCAGCCTGTGCCAGGGCTCTGTCACCCTCACAGCAATGAAGTTCTTCCTCACATGGAGATGGAACTGCCTGTGTTTCAACTTATACCCATTACTCCCTGTCCTGTCACTGGCCACCACCGAGAAGAGTTTGGCCCCATCCTCCCTACATTCTCCCCTCAGTATTTGTACATGTTGATCAGATCCCCTCTCAGTCTTCTCTTCTCAGGCTAAACAGGCCCAGCTCACTTAGTCTCTCCTCATGCAATAGATGCTTCAGTCCCTTAATCATCTTTGTCCCTCTACGCTGGACCCTCTCTAGGAGCTCCACATATCTGCTGCCCAGCTGACTGGCTGTGCTCCTGGCAAAGGCCGCAGGTGCTTTGACAGCCTCCAGCTCCCTGCCCTGCACCCGGCGGCTCCCGCCATTACCTCCAAGGAGAAGAGGAGCGTGTTGGAGTGCAGTGAAGATGGTGGGTTCGCAGGCACAGAGGGCTCATAGCCCAGCTGGAGGCCATCGCTCCGGCTGCGGGAAGAATCCCTCACATTAGTATCATTAATCTGCTTTCACTGCAGGAATAGCTAAGGTTAGATCCACTTTTAACACCGCCGAATGTGATGTCCAATTATTATATAAGTAGAGTTGTATAATCCTGGGCAGCTCTCAAAAACTAGGTGCTTCTGAAGGTCCGTAATTAAGCGTGCAAAGCCCGTGCTGCAGAAACGCTGGGTGTCCCAGGAGGCTCCCCAGGCCCCGGGAGGTGTGTTCTGGGGTGAAGTGCTCTACCAAGGGCAAGAGCACTGGCAAGTCACATCCCTGCAGCGTCCAGTCAGTCATCTAAAATTAGCGTGCTCAGCAGTCCTGGCCTTTGCCTCCCCCGGCTCCGAATGCTCCCTAGGAAGTGGGATAACAGTTCGGCACTGGTTCAGCTCAGAATTACTGGGAAGAAAAGCAGACAGATGCTTCACTCAGATTGCATTCAGATTGGACATAGATAAATGACTGATTTTGTATCTGGTGCAAAGGCTGGACAGCGCAAAATCAGCAAGGTTTGGGACTGCGCAGGGAATACCTGTTTTGTCAATATTCAGTGCTGCAGGGAGTCCTATGCCAAGAAAGCCATATGGTTGTGCAATCTCCATCCAACCCTCTTTAGTGTTTTTTGTTTTGTTTTTGAGATGTGATTGCTACATTTCCTCTATTCTGCTGTTATCTGGGACGTGGGTTAATTTATGGCCTCTGTATTTATAGCACAATTTTTGGCATGTCACATCTGCAGAATGGAGATTATATGGTCATCTGAAAAGGCAGTCTCTTTCCTGTAGACGTGCATTTGCAACGGGCTTTGCTCAGCGAACCTTTTAGGGATTTAAAATATCTCTGTAATATAAATGTGCTAATTCATCCTTCTGAGCAGCAAGGGGAGCGGTATAAATGCCCAGGTAGCATAAGTGTGGTCCAAACACGGAAGAAAGGAAACACAAAAAGCCAACACATACTTGTTATGAACTAAAAGTTAGGCTTCAAGAGTGAAATGAGCCTGTGTCCCTTTTGATGACAGAGAGCCCGATATATTAACCACTATTGAGAGTTCATTTACTCCAAGAGGTAATGTGACATTACTCAGTTTGGAGCTCAGAGAAGGAATATGTCTGGAAAAAAAGAAAAAAAAAAGGCAAAAAAAAAGCGCTCCCGCTGTGCTAGAAAGCAAGTATTTCTTTCTCCTGTCAGAAAACAATTTCTGTCTAGTCCCGAAACAGATGCCAAAATTAGCAGTGACCGTGTAGGGTGAGCTGATTAGCCTTCAAAGTAAAAAGCCCTCAGTGCGATAGCGGGAAGCCGAGGTGCAAATTCCGAGTAGCCCCCGAGCTGCTCCGCTGGCCAGTGTCACGGGAGCACCAGGCAGTGCTGACAGGACCTGCTGGCAGGAGCCAGCGTCGCCTTCCAGCGCTGCCAGTTCACGGGAGGGTTCCAGCAGGAGTGGAGAGGACACGGGCCCTGAGACAGGGAGGGCCGAGGGGCTTGTGCAGGTTGTAGCCCCAGATCTGCGCGCGTGAAGCTGCTGGCTCTACGCGCACTGAATCTCCTCCCTGCACTTACCTACATCTTACCCATAGTTAACTTCAGGGAGATCTGAGTTATTATTTCTGTCAAAAATAGACAGGAAACATAGTTGTGAGCTCAACTGGCTTTATTACTGGAAGGATTGAATCAAAATTTTTGAAGAAGACGGAAGAATTCTTTTTTTTTCCAAATGGAATCTCCATCCAGCAATAGCAGTTTGAACCACAGTGTAAGAAAGTTTCTCTTTATCTCCACAATTTTTGCATTTTTCTGATATTTTTGCATGATATTTGAAGCAGGAATTGACGAGACCTGTTGCAGACAGCAAGTATGTTGCAGACCCCTCTTCAAACCTTTTCCCCTTCAATTTGCATGGGGAAGTGCATGGACTTGATTGCACAGAGACTTAATAAATTGCAAGACCTCTGCAGGAGACCTGCCTCTGTTCCACAAAGCTCTTATGTTCTCACTATGTTATTCTTAATAAAATTATATTTTGACATAAAAAATGGATTAAAGTCCAGGAAATGAGACTGAACCCCTCACCTTAACTTGTCATTCCTCCTATCCACACCCCCCAGGATTTTTGTGCCCTAGTACCTCATTTTGAGGAATAGCTGACACGATGAGAGTCAGGGTCAGTCTAAATTAAAAACAGCAACAGCAACAACAGAAACCCCCAAGCTGAGCATTCCAAAAGGCGCACAACTGCTTAGCAGGGCCTAAAGTCACAGTAGGATCGTCACAGAGATGGCAGGTCTTTCTCCTGGCTGAAGCAATGCAGCCTAATCAGGGATGTCTGGCTCCCCTGATCCACATCTTGCAGTGCAGCGTGTCTGGGTACAGGCAGGCAGCACAGGCAGCCCCAGGAGCAGCTCCGAGGCAGCTGGAATCAGCAGAGTCCAATATTTTGTTCTTTGGAAAAGGTAGTGAGTGCTGCATGACTTGGCACAAGGGAAAATGAGCTGAATTCAAAGGCAAATCTAGGTTTTCTCTGCGTTAAAACACCCAGGATGGCAGTAAACAAACTACAAAAACCTACAGCTGATAAGGTGTAGGAAGGTAATCCTCATGTGGGAGATCAGTCCTCTTTGATATTTTAAAACAAACAAACAAACCATAAAAAGGGTCTGCAGCTTTAGGGATTACTGAGAGATGTTCAGCGCTTGAATTCTCTCCCAGCGCATTCTGGTTACGCACCGCTGCGGAGCCTCAGCAGTCAGGCTCATTCCATGTCAAGCCCAAGCAGCAGCAGTGGGTGCCACCGTTCCCGGTGGCGCGGGGTGGTCCGGAGCGCTGCAGGGGAGAGCCCGGCTGCGGCAGCGCCTGCCCTAGCAGCCCTGGTGCTCTGCGAGAGGATCGTTCAAAACGGTCAAAGATTTGCTCTGCGTGCACAGTGCTCCAGCCACACCAGAGCCTCTCCTCACAAAAGGCTTCTTTGGTGGAAATGGGACAGGCGAAAGAAGCTGCTGCTTCCAGCGTAGTGGGAGCAAGGAGCACAGTGTGTGTTTGATCTAAACACCCAGGCACGCTCATCAAACCTCTTTCATCTTAGCGAGGCGGCTCTGTGCAGCAAGGACCGAGTCTTGCCTGTATTTGTACAGAACGTTATACAGGGACCTAATTCTGATCGCCATCCCCTCACAGAAATATTTCATAGCAACAAACGTAAATAAAGCAACTCAAGTAAAATAAAATCTATCCTTAGTGTTTGGTAATAGAAAGTTATCAAAAGAAAGTGGTTTAGGAAATTCTGCCTTCCTGAAATATTATTTTGCATTTTCATTGTTCTTCGGTGCCACTGAGTCAGCAGCAGCATGTGCTGGCAGTAAGGGCGGCTTTGCCATCAGACACATTTTCCAAATAGATCTCCCGCGGGAATTCCAGCTGTCGCCCTTCGCATTGTGTATCTTTTGCTGACTGTGCTCTTGAGGGTATCTTTAGCTCTTCAAGGGGGGTGGTGATTGTCAAAGAAACCCTGGCTGCTCTGTCTTTTGCTTTGCTTGCTAGACATTTCTTTTTTTCCCGTTTGTACTACAAGTAGAAGCATAGATATTTGTCAGGAAAGTTAAGATGATCATAAAGAGTTTGAAAATGATTACTGAAGTGACAGAAGAGCAGACTGGCAGCATTCAAATAAATTCAGATTGTGTCTGGCCTTCAGAAGCTGACACAGCAATAGAAATACGAGCACAAGATGCAATACGAAAGCTCCATTAACAGTGTTCGTCTCCAGGGTTGTCAGTACTTCTGGGAAGGGACGACATCATCTTAACAGGCTGGGTCAAGTTCATGGATCTGCTCTGTTGAGCACATTAACTGTGTGTTACTGTATACACTATGTAATAACTGAGGTCTTTAGGATGGCTTTCACTGGGTAATTGAGTATGTGGGGCAGGCAAGCATTTCTTTGGAGTAAAATTCTTCCCAAAAAGTACCTAAGCCTGTTTCCTAAACGTGGTAGGAATCATGTTAGGCAGCTGCTCAGCTTGGGCTTCCTGTTCTTTTCTCACGTACACCTGAGCCTAAGGCTTCCTTTTATTTCATTTCCAGTGTTTCTGTGCTTGTGCAATGCTCTGTAGCAATAGTGTTGTACCTTTGAGAAGCCAAGGCTGTAAAAGAAGTCAGGTAATGGGGTTTATCAGCCCAGCTGATGTAAAACGTGGTCAAGCTTCCAGGTACACAAGCCCATCAACAAGGCAGGTGAGGCATCCCTAGGAATAGCTACTCCAAGGCTGTTGATACGTTTTCCCGTCAATAAAACTGCACTAGCATTTTCAGCCCAGAGCTACCTGTTCCTGACCCCATCCCTGAGTCCTCTGCTCCATCATTTTGGGACTGTATTGCCAAACAACTGAAGCAACACTGTTTTGGAAAACAAACAAACAAAATCACTTCCAAGAAAAAGAAAGAGCAAGATAAAATGATGTTTATCAGTAAGCCCATCTGAGGGAGAAATGATGTAAGCAGGGAGTTTTCAGCAAGAATAGAGGACTGAGATAGAGAGAAAGCATTTGTAGAACAGGTAGAAGCCAGCGGGAGATGAAATGGTGGAAGAATCATAACAAGCCATAAGACCAATATCTCTATTTATTCAGTGCAATTCAGTGTTAACTAGAGTTATGAACTGCAGTTCCCAGGTCTTTCAAATCTGTTTTGTAAATCTTCCTTGAGGATTGGGACCAAGATGTGAGAACAGGAATTATTGTTTTGCAAAGTCAAATAATAGCTGGGCTCTCGTATTTATAATTCCTGTGAGTTCATTATGGTACGTAGCGGTTGGCAAGTTTCACCCACATATTTTCTGTAAGGACCTCTGGTACACTGGGTGACCTATATCACATTCTGGATGTGTAGATGTAAGCTTTGATAGTTCTGAAGCTGTGAACGCTTCTTGTGGTTCTTCTGGGCAAAGGTCGGTTGCTTTTGCGCTCGTGAATCTGTCAAAATCTGGATATATGCAGTGCTCCTGCCCCACCAGATTTATTTATTTATTTATTTGTTGAAGGAGAGTTTGAAAAGACCAAGGAGTTGTTTGAAGGCGAGGAGATGGAGTTCTGGAAAACAGATTTTTCCATAATAGGCTTCAGTTGTTTAAGGATTTTCCGTGTAGATGCCAGTTGAGGCAATATGTGACCAACAGAATTGTCTTGTTAATGAGACTTTCATATCGTATATGATGTCTGGTTGTCTAGAATGAGACTAATCAATTCTTACACTCTATTTCTCATGCTCTGAGGGTGGCAATTACCTATCAGCTTTAATGATGTTTAAGCCAAAGAGCCAATAGAGGAACCTAGGTTTTTGATCATTTGTTCTGTTCCAGATTTTTTGCTTTCTCATTTTTGCCTCATGCTGAGCCTTTACTCATGCTTTTACTCAGCTTAGCTATCTGTCTAACCCGTGTTAGATAGAAATTCACAGGCGTGCACCACCATGCGAGTTGTACAGCAACCAGCCTTCTAAGGTGGCCAGAAGTGAAAGCTGCTTCAAGAATTAAGGCTGTTTTAAGAGTTTTTAAAAGTCATATTTGAAATTTTTTTGGCACTGCCTCATGGTGTGAACACCTGTCACCACATCTAACTAGGAGCCCCTGAAGCATTAGGAGTTAAAAAACCCCTCTGTACCCAGTACAAGAAGGAGAGGGGTTTTAATTGTGTTAAGTGATAGTGTCCAATGGTAGAAACTCAGCCTAATTCTTCCTTGTCCTCCCTTTAACTTCATGTCATTCCCAACTGTTGCCTCATCTACAAAAATTTCTGCCTTCATGGTTTTCTGACATTTATAGAAATACTTTTTTTATGTAGGTATATATCTATAAAATGTGAATGATGTTATTTCCCAACAGTTACTTTCAGAACTCTAACCCTGTAGAAGGTCATAGCTCTGTAAAGATTACAATCCACCTCTGGCTGACCTGCCTTGCTCTGCACTTCGTGTCCCCCGCCTGTGAATGCCTCCGGGTGGGATCCCCTTCTGCAGAGCACAAACTACTAATAACCAACTGGGAGAGACCAGGAAAAAAAGAAGGAATTTGCAGTCTTAATCTCTGTGTGCAGAAAGCCACTGCATTAAATGCTCATCATGTACATCCTTTCAAAGTCAGCTCTTAACATTGCTAAGTAATATTTATTAATACGTGGATGTATGTGGCGAGTAAAAGCATGTCTTGCATTAGAAGAGAAAGATGTAGAATTCTGTGTAAATAAATAAGGCACTGTATAGCAGAAAGAAATGGGTGTTTCTATGAAAAAAAAAGCACCAAGGCAGGCAAATTTCCCTGTTGGAGTTGATCCTTGTGTCTTTTAAAATCATGTAGCAAGAATAGCATTTTCAACTTTCAGAAAATAGTCAGCTAGAAAGAAGGAAGATTAAACATATATAAGGTAGGGAACTACAGGGTTGAGAGGGGGAAGGTGCAATTCTGCATTGTTTGGGAAGATGGGGTTTACTTGGAGTGATTTTTTTAAGTTAGCTATGATAATATATATTTCCTTCTATATATTTTGCTAATAATGCCAATGGTTTTATACTGGAGATGAATTTCACTGACTGCTAAGGAAGTGTTTCCATGACATTTTCTTTTGAAGTTTTAGCAGGGATGTTTTTCCTTAACTTTAAACTTGCAGATCCTAAACAAATGGTATTTCTGCTGTGTGAGTCAGATAATAAATCCGGCTTCATAAAAGCAGAGCAGAATCAATGGTGGATCTGACTAAGTGCAAAAATGCAAAAAAAAAAAAAAAAAAAATTCAGACACACTGAAAGTATTTTAACATTCAGAATTGTCCTTCAGTTCTGTCAAACTTCATTTGTAGTAACACAGGATGATAATTCTTATAAATATATTTGTATCAAATTTTCCCAATAGCTGTTTGGGGCACTGTGCTTGATATATATGGCTGCCTTGACATATACCAAACGTCATTTCTGCAAATCATGGCAATAATTATCCTTTATTTAAAACATAATAATAAAAAAAAGAAGCAGTTTCATACCATACCCCTTTATTGACATTTTCTTTTCTCTGTCTTGTTGATTACTAAAAATGTGGTCATGTAGTGTTCCCATAGGCAAACCTTACAGAGATATTAGTTGGACTCTCTCTCAGTGCAGAGGAATATCTTACGCTGAGCAAGGTCTTCCAGCACAGAAACACTAAATAATTAATCTGCTCATTCATCCTGGTGAGCTGTCACGCTCCACTTTGCCTGTCTGTGGTTGACTGAATGTAAATGATGGGTGAAGCCAGTGAAGGGAGGTTTGGGAGCCGGTGGCAGCACTTCTCTCAGAAGGGATACACAATTCCACCGTCCTGTGGTTGACCAAGTCTTCTTGACACAGTTCGTAGGGTCAGTGTTATTACAGAAAGGAAAGCTCTTCTGATAGATCAACAAATTTTTACTCTCTTTAAAATCTTTAGAAGCAAACTGGTACATCACCCATGGAGGGGGTAGCAGGTACTTGCCCAGGTCTGTGTAAAATTTATGGGCAAGGGGAGGCAGTGAAAAACAAGTTTCATAAAGAAAATTCTTTTCATAAAGTGCATACGTGTCTGCGTCACCTCTCCGTTTATGAAATTATTTTTATTCACCCACTTAGAGAAAATACTCTGAATGTCAAATTGTTAAACATGTTTTGTGTGTTTGTTTTAACCACTTAGTGCACTGTGCTCCAGGATTAGAAAAAAGACTGTGCTTAGGTCCATAGGAAGCACTGTGGAATATTCTCACGTTTAACGGCGACACGGGTCTTGCTTTTCAGCAGAGCTGAATACCCAGCGCTGCCTTGGCTTCCCTTCAGCGCTGTCTTCTAGAGAAGGTGGCTTCACACGGAGGCGTGCGTCGCAGTGGGAATCTAGCAGAGACCCGGAGTAGCTGATCGCGTTGCCACCTGCACCGGGCCCTGGCCCTGGTCACTGGAATGCACCTTTGGTCTAGTGCCAGGAGTGATATATTAATACGAAAGCATGAAAGCATGACTTTCTTCGCAGTGAAAGTGAAAATGCAGCACAATAATTGCTTGGCAATTATTTTATTTCAAGAAAATATGCTTTCTGCACACATCAGCTCACCTTTCGGTAAATCCCAGCAACTGCCTATCAACATGCCTGTGCTGCCAGCTCCATTTAAAAATCTTATCTTTGATACCGAGTCCTTCAGAGCGAATGTTTCCCAAGAGCTGGAGAGCTCATTACACGGCTATAAAGCTACACGTGCATGTAAAAAAAAAGAAAACAGCGAAACTAGGTTTATACTTATAGTAACTGTGACTTCTTTGACTAATGACTCTGATAGCTACCTCCTGGGTGCATATCCTGAGATTTTTTTTTACTGGTGGGTGATCCATACTTACCAAGGAAAATAATTTTGAGGAAAACAAAACAAAACAAGCAAGCAAACAAAGAAACAAACAAAACAGTGCACATATATAATTTCTACTTATTGCTGTTGTAATTATATTCTACCTTTTAGATGATAAAAGGTAATTAACCACTAAGTTACATGTATTAAACTATAAGAATTCTGTTAGCTCTTATGGAGTTCTCCAGATTTACACTAACATTGTTGTGGTCACAAACTCGCTCCATAGGTGTGTGAACTTATGCGAATTAATCAAACTTGGCTCCAGACTGTGTTTATTACTGATGCTATTACTGTAATATGGAATATTGTTTTATCTCCTACTGGGGAGAGGGAGATCTGCCTAATTTTTAGAGCCCGTTCAGCCCATTAGGTAGTTAGACAATATTCAGGAACGTTGTTTTTGCTTTCATTGGAAGAGAGGTAAAAGAAATACAAGCTGCATAAGTAAAGTTGTGCCTCAAACGTAAAAAAATCATACATAAAATAATGACACCGCGGAGGAATCCTCTTGGTGAAGATTAGCAGCTTTGTGTTTAGCAGAAGGGATACAGAAGAAAACACATGCGGAACCAAGAACTGTCTAATGGGCTTCCCTGGGAAATATCCTCCCCTGCCAGGAAGTCTCCTTTATCCATCGCGCTGGAGAACGGGAGCTCGGGCAGGGGCCTGGTTGCCTGGTGCAAAGCAGCTCTAGGGAGCTGCCGGGCAGCCTAGGGATCAGCAGCGGGATGCTCCATCCCGGCATCATTCACCCGCATTTACTGACACGGTCCTGGGCAGTCCCTGTGCCTCTGAAGATGTTTTTGCTCCTTTTCAACAACTTATACCAGGGCTCTTTGAGCCAATCCAGGATTTCTTCCAGTGTCCATTGCTGCTCCCAGTCATAAGTATATGGGAATGCCCAAGTGATGTAGTCCTGGGGAGGTCGAATGAAGTCTTCCAGTGAAATAAAAACACCAAGGGCTGCCTCTCTTCACCCCGGAGGACTCATCATCATTCCAAGATGAACCACTAGGAGTCTGCTGTTATGTGGCTGTGAAATGGGTGCTAAATGCCTGGATCCATTTCCAAAGTGCACATCTGCATGAAAAAAACAGGAGGCAAAGCATCCCACTTCATGCAAAAACCTAGGAAAAATAACAGTAAAAAGGAGGAGCACAGAAATTCCAGAGATGAATGTCTCAGAAATTCATCACAATATGATTTACAACAAATAATGTGGCAAAGCTGATAAATAATAGCAGCAGAGGGAGAAATTAAATATTTTAAAATGGGGGGAGAAAAGGCTTTTTTTGAGAAGGGCTCCAGGTGAGATGCAAAGTTAAAGATATGATGGAGAGCTGCTCCTAGCATTGAGATTTAGCAAGGATGCTTAACCAAAGAAGGATCCTGAAATCTAATCTTAATTTCGTATTTTAAGTCCTTCTCCTCTTGCATAAATCTTCCTCCTCTGCACTGGCTCGAGAAGGATGAAGGCCAGGTAGAGGGATCCGATCCAGCCGGGAACCAGCCTCACTGGGATGATCTGGGAATGAGCCCAGCGGAACGCGCCGGGTCCCTTGCAGGCCCCGTGAAGGCAGCGCCCGTTCAGCAGGATCCCACCGGCCGCTGCCTTGGGGGCAAGCTGCTCCGGGGGGAGGCGCCGCGGCGCCGTCTGAGAGCCGGTGAGCGAGGGTGGTGGCGGGCGGCGAGGCCGGGGCGGCGAGGGGGCAGGGGAGGCCAGGGGAGGCCAGGGACGGGGAGGAGAGGCGAGGGGAGGCAGGGGAGGCCAGGGGAGGCCAGGGGTGGCGAGGGGAGGCCAGGGGCGGCGAGGGGGCCTGCGCTCCCTGCACACGCAGCTGTTGTGTTAACGCCCGCAGCTGCCGCTATGTCTGGTGTCAGTGATCTGGTTACCGCCTCACATGGCTACCGCTTGCTTTCAGGGCCATCTGACAAAGTCATTCTTACAGCAAAACCAGAATTGCCTGGAAAACTGGAGAAGGAATCCCATTTTCCTGCACTTTGAATCACAAGGAGCTGTAGGAAGCCAGTGCATCGCCCGGAGCATGCAGTATAAACAAACACGTGGCTGTAAACGGCATCAGGCCTTATATTTGTTTTCCTAGATGCGACTGGCAGCTTTTTCTTGAATTTGGCTTTATCTGCAGAGGCTGAGCTTGAGCACTCTGAGGCACAAACACCGACTTTGTCCAGGGCCTGAACGAGGCGGCGAGGACTCGGCTCCTGGCCCTGGAGCACAGACTAATAGTCACTGTGAGACGTCTCTGTGCAGCCTCAGCTGCGAGATTTGCAAGTGCAAATAATACAATAACTGTGAATGTGCCTAGAGCACCCTTTTTCTACGGTATCGCCAGTGTTTTATGAACATTCATCCAGATTCACAATCAGTTGTTCTCAATGGACAAAAGCAAAGGAGTTGGAAACTGAGCAGAGGCTGCTGATTAGAGGGACTGTGCAGCCAAAAGGCTCCACTGGGCACTGGATGCCCTTGTGCTCGAGCACTGGAAGATCTGGAACCACTGACATGTGTAGCATCACTCCAGTCAGATAAATATTTAATACATTTCTGGAAGCTGGCTAGAAATACCCTATGGAAATTCATGCTAAGAATACTCCTTTTTGTAGTTTTTCCTAAGAATATCCGTTGCATGTTTTGGACCTATGATACTGAGCTACACAGATATTGACTCTTTTGTCTATGGCTGTTTTTATTTTCTAATACACACTTATATATTGGTTCCATCTTGCTTGTTATAGCTATATATTTCAAAATTACTTATTAGGGAAAAAAAAAAAGATGAATTTGCCAAACTCGTGGGTTGGAGGACAACTAGTATAAAAGTGCTATTTAAGTGTTATCAGAAAGAGTGGTACAAATTAACGAATAAAACTGCTTAGTGCAATGTGCTTTTTGACCATAAAATATCATTTTACTGCTTACTGCACAATAATTTAATTGCTATTATATGGTGAGACTTCACCAATATTTTTACTAATAACAATAACAGCCTGTAGTGGTACCACCTCAACTATCAGGATTTCTGTCTGCAGCCTGGGCACACATCTTGGGCAAGCGTAGCTTTCTTTTTTTTTTTGCTATTCATTTAGTAAATAAACACTCTGAGTGCAATACAGATGTTTTAGACAGTGTTCCTGGGAACAGAATTGCACTCCTAGTTAGTTTTGAACTAGTTTGAAAAAGATACATGTGCAGTTTTTGGTGAAGAAAACCTACCAGGTCAGAGCCACCGGTGAAATTCAGGATATGAGAAAGACTCTCAATTTAGGGATCAGTTTCAAATATGAAGACATAAATAGCTGTCAGCATTGTACTTTTGTCTATACTATTTATTTATGGCTGTCCTGTAACCTTATATTACTATTTCTTATACCATTACTTATTTCTACAGCTTGTTAATAATCATGATGAGCCCTATTTCATTTTTTTTTCTGTGTATTACTTATTTCCCCAGGCTAAAAGGGATAAAAGGGTAGACATCACTGCTGCTGTAAAGGCAGCGAGACACTCCATGAGAACGGAGGGAAAAGGCTGTTCCGGAAATAATCTCAGGATGAGGGTGATACAAGGATGACACTTACCCGCCTCGCCAGTCTCTGACTCGTGCGCTTCGGTTGCCCACACCCAGCAAACTGGCCTACTGCTGATGATTTTGGAAAAGAGTTATCACAAGTTGAGGCAGGTTAGTTTGGGCAACAGTAACTTTAAGAAGTCACTGCCTTTGGACGCCCATGCACACACCTACTTCTTTGTCCATAGATATATAGGATTATATGTACACTAGGTAATTTTGAATTCTGTTCATGACGTAAACTCCATACATTTGAATTTTGTTGATTTTGTAGAGCTTTTTTTATTTTAATTTAAAAAGCAAGTCTAAATATACGAATTGTTGTGCTAACTCATTTTCACAATTCTCTTTTTCATCCGCCTGTTGTGTCTTGTAGTTACCCATACTGGGGCACGAGCTATTTTGATATATTTTATCAGGGTTTTAGTGCAGTGGGGTTATTAATCTTGCCTGGAGCCCCTGGGTCTCCAGAGCTGGAGGCAGCATGGATGTGGCTGGGGAGGAGAATAGGGAGGGATTTATGAACCCTCTGTGTCTTGGCCATGAGAGCAATGGCCATGAGAGCTACTGCCTATCATGTCTTACCTCAATAGTCCCCTGAAACTGTGGATATTCTGTGTGCTACATGTGAGTTACCATATTTGTTTGTTCATGTTGTATTGTGGAAAAGGCAATGCTACTTTTCCTGAAAACAGGAGAATATTCTCTATATTCCATTTAATGCACACTAAGAAGGAGACTAATTCAGTCTAATACCTTACAGGAAAAGGCAGTGACCTGGGAACTTACAACACTTAAAATATAAATCTAACAATGACTCACTCTGCAACCCTAAATGCCCCTCAGATTTCAGTTTCCCAGTCTGTCAAAAGGAGAGATTAATACTCGTGTTTAACTGCAGCAATGATGCAAGAATTAATGACCTGCGTTTGTGGAGAGCACTGAAAACGTGGCCGCGTTGCTGCTCTTGAGCGTTTGGAAGTGCTAGTGCCTTGTCTTGCCCATGTGCTACAGTCACCCCCTCTTCAGAGCAGGAATGGGACCCACCACTTCTCCCAGGCTGCTTTTTCTGACTGGCTGAAGGCCGGTGGAGGCTCTGGAAGATGCAGTGGGTGGATAGAAACCGGGTGGTTTAGGGCGGGAGGGTCACATCCCTCCCGCTCCCGGGCCTGCCTGCTCGAGCCTGGTGCAGGTGCAGCCACATTTCTCATCTTCTGTTTTCTTAACATGACAACTCACCAGCGGAGGCTATTATGGAATTATGGCTCCCCTGGCACAGCTCAGATTTCTTTCCAAATACAAGTTTTTAAACCTTTTTTTTAGCCATGGCTGCTCACCCAGCCTCTGTGGCTGTGCTTCCTCCCGACTGGCCTCTTCCTCGGGGATGGGCAGCCCTGGGCAAAGCTGTGCCTGGAGTCTGGGCTTCAGCAGCTGTGGAAAGGGAGGACTCATCATCGTAAGCTTTTTGTGCTGCTGGCAAACCATAAAGTACAGGCAACAGAGCCAGCTTATTTCTTGATGAATTATTTGGACAAACCACGGCCAGTTCTTCCCATGGATTTACAGGAGTGAAGGAGCTAAAAATCCGAGTTTTGGGTACAGCTGCAGGACTTGGCATTTCTTCCTATTTGCATTACTCAAGTGCCTTAACACTAGTTCTATTAGCTCATATTCTACATGGTTCTTGTATTTCCTGTGAGCCCCATGTAGTATATAAATGTTCATATATCATCCACAACTTTAGTACAGTTCATTAGTACAATAAAGGTTAAAGTCAGGCTCATTTGCAGAACAGGTGGAGTAAGTCTGGGTAATGCACAGAGGCTTTCTAGTGTTTTAAATTTATGGTCCAGGAACCCCCGAGGCTTCCCCTATCTCTTAAAAGCAGCAACTAAAAAAAGCTCCTTATTACCAACAGGCTGACATTTTTCATGCAAGGGTCAGTAGTACCACTGATACATTTTTAGGGGTCTCCTCACTGAAAAAGATTGAAACCTTTAAACCCATGCTGCCCTTAACTGCCTGTGAACTGTGGGTATCCTGCTATCAAGCAGAGATCCACAATGAGAAATGCCCAAGCAAGATGAAACAATTATAACCTAAAATTAATCTTTCTGTAGTTAAGCTCATGTAATTTTGTGGTCATTGAATACAGAATAGAAAGAAATGAGGAAAATGCCTGGGGACAGATTACAATTTTGGTGATAAGAGATTTGGGATTAATAAAAGAAAATGATTAACATGCTCACCTAAATATAGGTTGAGAAAACAAAATTTATCGCACATTGCATACATTCTGAGAAAGTTAAAAGCGTGTGCACATAATTAACTGTCTTGGAGACTTAAGTGACAAGAATGAGATCTGCTATTCCGTAGTTTCTCTTTTAAGCTGTATCATCGTGTCTGTACTTGAAAAGTATCGCATCTGTTAACAGCTTAGTTGAAAAATTTGACTATGATTGGCCAACCTTGTATAAGCTGCAATTTGATACCCAATTTGCACAGCTAGAAAAATATTAACTAACATTCAGGCAGTCGATCGATATTGTGATTTCTTTTTTCCCTGTCACTGTGTCACCCATAAGTAACTTGACCTTTCTTACCCATTCTAAAACACATTTTCTCTCAGCGGTTCGCAGAAGTGAGAGCTGGGGCAGGTAACTCGAGCCCTCCTCCAAGCCCGGGGCAGCAGAGCATAAACGCCCAGTGATCTTGCAGCCCGTTGGGAAAGATTTCCAAAAGAAAACCAGAATGGTTTTCTTTCACAGAACAGCTCACGATTACTCAATTTTATTTTTACAAGACTGTAGCGCTATTGTCCCTCCTTCCTCCCCATCTTTCCATAACCCTTGTTGAAAATGGACTTTCTATTTCCAGTGCAGACCTTCCCAGATCCCCCCTCTCTCTCAGGCTGCCTCTGAGCTCCGGGCTCAGGCGCTGCTGCCGCTGGTACTCCATGTAATTTCAGGCTCCTCAAGCTGCAAAACTTTGCCAGAGTGAATCACTCCGCTTTCTTATTACCGCGTGCAGAAACAAGCCAAAACTTGCCATTTGCAAGGCAGCTTTCATTTTGTTCTCTACGCTGTTTCTCCTCACTTGGCTTCCAGAGCTTAGCTTTTTCTTCTCTGATGCCAGCTCTACTTGGATCCCAAAATGGACTGAATAAAGTAGTTATTGCTCTTTTAAACTAATCTGAAAACTGGCAGAATTCATGCTACTGCTCAGGATTTTTACTATTTGCAAAGATATCTATAATTACGCGTTTTTTCTTTTTTTTTTTTTTTTTTTTTAAATTGCTGGACCTTCCTGGCTGACACGAAGAGTCAAATCCAGTGCTGTGGGTTATTCCACAGTTTGACTGAGAAACTAGTGATGAAATCAGGTGTGTCTGTGGCACAGTCCTGTTTGTTTATAATCAAAAGTCCTGTTTCCATTAGTATAAGGTAGATCTTAAGCAGCAGCAGTTTCACAGGCCTAAATCCTTGTTCAGGCTCATTCAAGCCTGTTTGTGAGCCTTGTTCTCTGGCAGGTGTCCAGGCTATGTCCACATTTAGATGCTCTTGATTGCTTGGGCTCTCAGCTTCATGATGTTGCTCTTCCTCTGTTCAACACATCAGACATCACGAAGTCATACTGAGGAAACTCCTCCTCTGACACGTGTCTCTGTTGCGGGGGGTGACATGCCTAATGGAAACTGCTGAGCCCCAAGAGGGGTTGAAGCTCCGCTTCGAGTTCAAACTACTTCGTTGCAGATACTTCCACAGTCAGTCAGGTGGGAAATTGGCCCAGTGCAAGGGATAGGAGAAGTGACTGGAAGGTGAAAGGGAAAAGGGAAGGGCTTTGTGTTTGTGTTGCTTTTGTTAGAAGGAAGAGCTTATACCAGAGAGATAATTGTCAAGAAGGAGAAAAGTGGTCCTGTCAGCCTCCGAGTTCACAGTTTTCTCTTAACTGCAGGAAAAAAGTGGAGAAACTTGAGATAAAATATCGAGATTTGGGGCCTGGGGTGGCATTTTTCTCAAGGAAAGATCTCCTTCAGCATCAGCTGAGAATAAAATAGGGAAAAACTTCTGGAAATTGACTGTTGAGAAAGTCTGAGGCTGGTGGAAGTCGGAAGTGTGGAAGGGATTAGTGGGTGGCTCTGGGAGCAAAGAGCTTGGGCTGGAGAGGAACGTCTGCCCTGCAGCGAGGGCAGGGCTGCCTGGACGTGCTGCAGTTACTCTTTGCTAGGCAGTATAATCTTCAGAGCAGACATTCAAATAGAAATAGGAGCCTGGTGACTTGGGGAGAGTGAGCCAAACTTTCCTACAGTGAGAAGGTGGATCTGGAGTACCATGGGCAATGGCCATTCCTTGCCATGTAGAAAGCTCCCATGGAAAGTTCCTGTTGCTATTCAAGCTCTTTTACGTGTCACAGATGTTTGCACTGAAGGCTGTGTTCTGGTCATACCTGTACTTGAAAAGACCACCAACAGTGTCTGCTATGACTGATGAAATAATTAATTTCTTATATTTCACTTTGACTATGATGATTTCCCTACCGCAGCTTTGACTGAGAATCCCGGATAGGGGCAATGGCAGCTTGTTGTGTTGGGGCTGGTGGAAGCTACATGTCTTAATAACAGTGTCTCCTCTGTCTGCACTTAACTAACATCTGTAGAGTTCCATGAAACAGATAGATCCGATATTTCATTAATTTAGTTTAGGATTTAACTGCAGTTGTTAAAATGGTTACTATGGGGCAAACCTAGAAATGAGTTTTAAATAACTTTCATGTCTCTAGTTAGTAAGATAGCACAGTATGCATTATCTCCTATGTATTTCCAGAGCCCATAAATATTGAAAAATATGTACCAGTCTGATGAAGCCCTTCACCAGACTGTACAATGCTGAATTGTTTTGTGCTTCATCCTCCTGTAAGAGAGTTAATAGCTCCCCAGTTGGGATACATTAGGAAGTTTGTTGATTTCTTTAGTCACAGCACCAAAGATACATTGAATAATTCTGCTTACGTGGGGGTGCTGACCCCACAGCAGAGCAGACAGACACTGGCACAGTGATGCTGTTGATATTTCTTCCTCCATAGTACCTGTTCAGTGAATAAAAAGGAGTTTGTCTAGTCATTTAACCCTGCAAAATAAGTGCTAAAGGTTATTACACCAAAACTCCCTAGTCAAACTGGTGATGGTGATTTACACTGTGTTAGTGTAGGTATAAATTACCACATGGGAGAAATCTGAAGAAGCATCTTCCATGTCTGATAAGTCTGGCACCTTTCAGCATCACTAAAATTGCTTCCAGCCTCCCACACACTAAGGCTGTGCTCTACAATTAGTCCCACTAGTTGGTGAGACGTCTCCTGATTACACTGACAACCAAGGCCGAACTTATCCTTTTGTATTTACAGATCCCAGGGTCAAATTCTTCTTGTTCCCACTTGTGCAACTTGTGTTTGGCTGCCCTGCTTCGTGTCGCTTCTGTGGGCACCCGGATTAAAGGGTAGCTTTACCTTTTCTGCATCATCTGAAGACATTTTGGGAGACCACAGCAGACTGTGGCTCCTTGCGGGAAGGGTCATTCTCAGATGTAGTGATGAGAGGCAAGAAACACTTTGAGAAGAGTGAACTGATGAAGGAGGAAAGGCTACATTAAGGCAAGTGAATAGTAAGGGAAATGGTGCTAGGGACGGGAAGCGCAGAGGCAGCGTTAGGGAAAGGAGCCCCCCTCATGTGCTTTGCGTACGTGGCCTTCATCCCCCCCAGTGTGTGTGTGCAAGCATCAGGGATGAAAAGATATTTTAGGAAGCAGCTGTGAATTACTGAGGATATCATGGATCAGTATAAGCAAAGAGGAAATGCAGAAATAGAAAAAGGAAGGAATATAGAAAAAGGAAGGAATGTCAATATTACATAAGCAAATACAGAAAATCTTCAAGAAGTTAAAGGAAACACATGAAAGCAAATGCTGATAAAATGCAGAAATTTTATTTCTCTGGGGAAAGGCTAGGGAAAACTGAATCCTATAGTTTTAAGACATCTAAAAAGGCAGAAAACATATTAATCATGTAAGAATTCATCATATAAGAATATATATATAAAAATAAAGAATAATATATAAGAATAAAGAATGAAAGAGATGCTATGAATAAAAAGCTAGGCCGAATATATGAAACAGTTTTATGATGATCTTCAAGAACCCAGTTTATCGTCACTGCAAGAGCAGGGCAAGTTCCGATAACGCAGGGTGCAAAACGTGGTGCCTGGAAGCACAAAACAAGGAAAAAGCTAGACGCTTCTTGTTTGGGGAAAAAAAAAAAAAAAAAGCTGTATCTGTAGAAAAAGCTGAACAAAGATGGAGAATTAAACTGGAATTTCTCAGAAAAAAATTACTGAGGCACACAGCTTTCTGTCGAAGGTGCTGGTTTACTAGGCTGCCAAATGGATACTGCTGAGCAGTGTGCCTTGTGGCAGGCAAATAATTCAAAGCAAATATTAGGATATTAAGTACTGTCATAAATCACATAATGCAGGCATCCAGGTTACACATCTTATGCTTTTGTCCATTCAGAAAGAGAAGCAAAATAATTTAAAAAAAAGACAACAACCCATGCACTTATAAAGGTATTCAAATTAACTAGGTCTCCATGAGTTTTTAAGCTTCAATAACTGGACTAAGAGCTTCCTTCCTTCCTTCCTTCCTTCCTTCCTTCCTTCCTTCCTTCTTTCTTTCTTTCTTTCTTTCTTTCTTTCTTTCTTTCTTTCTTTCTTTCTTTCTTTCTTTCTTTCT
>VZSV01000002.1:7134869-7148584 GCA_013398735.1 Nothocercus julius | reverse complement strand
AAAAAAAAAAAAAAAAAAAAAAAAGTTGGTCATACAGGCAAATGTAGCAAGTGTCAAATGCCCGTGTTCTCACTTAATTTGTGCAAACAAGATTAGGCCACCGAGAGAGTTTCGAGCTCTGTATCTTGGGTTGCTTTGAGCAGCAGAGAGGAGCCGAGGGGAAAGCTGCAGGCCCAGGTAACTCTTCTCTTTTCTCTCTCTTCTTTTTTTTTTTTCCCGGTGCCAGCTCACTGGGACTTCCCAGATTATTTGCTTAAAAACCAGCTCCTGATAGAGGGCTGTCTTTCAGACTGACAGCAACATGTTCATGTTCTGCAGGGCCCAAGGTTGCATGTTTGCTTGTGAGCAAGTCACTAGGGTAGAGATTTTGGGTCCTAATGTGTATTGGAGAGTACACAGGCAGAAATCCACTGATTTTTATCTGGATTTTATGTTGGTGTCCCATATTTTCCATGCTTGAGATTGGCCTGTATGTTTTAAACACAGACTCAGCTTGTTCCTGTGCAGCATTTGTGCTATGATATAACATCTTTAGAGTTTAAAGAAAGCATACCTTGTCAATGACTAAACTTAGAAAAAAAAAATTAAAAAAAAAAAAGACTTTAATCTTTTATCTGTATGAGTCTTAAGCCTGTTTCGAAGTTAAGGAGACAAACTGTAGGCTATTTCCAGAACACTAGGGAACCCTCTCTCCCAGGAAAACCCCTTTTGCCCCTGCTGCTCCCTGCTTGGGCAGTTCACTTCGAGTGGACAGTGTGGGCCTGGTCTCTCTCCTCACAATTTAGTAATTACTGTTCAGCATTAAAAGTTTTACCTGGAGTCAATGAGGAGAGTTGAGTTTTGCTGTTGCCGCCAGTGGTTTTCTCCGGCCAGCCGGTGCCCTCTTTGCTGCCTCTTGTTTCTGAACAGCGGCTGCGAAACCCAGCTTGTTGTTGCCAGTATAAATGGCAGTAGAGAGCATCTAGTTTAGGCAAGAAAAATACAAAAATGGGTCATAGTGGTTTGATAGTTAGAAAGCTGCTGTGTGGTTCTCCAAGCTTGGGAGTTAATACTGAAAATGCAAGCTTATGTCTTTGTTATGGTGGCTTAGTCCTCTCCACTCATTAGAAAAGACTTCCCTCTTCATCTGTCCTCTCTGATTCTTAATTTTTAGCTGCATTTTCGGTCTAATAATTTTGCGCTTGTTCCTGTAGTTGTCCTCATATATGAATGTAGCTGATTTTCCTGAGTTGCACGAGCAGTTACAGGGTGAAGGGAGGAAAGAGCCTTCTGGATGAGTGTGGTGGCCCCTGCAGAAATCCCTGGTGTTGGGACACGGTTGTGCTGAAGGATCATGTCAGAGGACAAGCTCCGATTTGGGAGGCGGGTGCATCCCCATGCCAGGGTGGATATAAATCTGTTACTTGAGCAAACAGGGCAAATGCTCTTCAGATTAGTCAAGCACAGTAAGGGAGGAGGACTGGGTTCGGTAGTAGAGAACACTTATTAAGATGAGCATAAAAAGTGGAGAGCATCTAAGTCCTTCAACTTTAAATGTATTTTAAATAAAGAATATACATGGTACCAGCTCATATTGCTTATGTGAGCAGCACCTATCTTAAGCTAGATGAGATGCTTCCTTAATTTTAGTTAGTTATGTGGCTTCTAAATATTTAAATATTACGACGATAGAAATAGAGTGTGTGTTTGTGGAAGAATGGTTTGAGGGTGATTTCACATTGAATAAATGTGCTGTGTTCAACCTCTATGGTCAGTTCCTGCAGCTCGAAGAAAAAATTGTGGGAGAGTCAGTGCAGATGCTCAGAGCACGTTACGTGAGTAGGCACTGTGGGCCTTTTGGGTTTAGTGAGTTGCCAGCCTTTCTTGTCTTGGTGGTGGCCTTCAGCCAGTGGAAAACCATCTGATTTTCATAGCCTGTTTTTTTATTTTTTTATTATTCTTGATTTTTTTTTTTTTAACATTTTGACTTTGGTTATAATGGTTGCAGATGTTTCAGTTCTGTTACAAAACCACTGCTGGAAGTAACACTTTCTCAGTTGTACTAGACTGTGACATCTTTTGGTCAAGCCACATTTAAGCTGGTAAAATAAGATGGAGTAAATGGGGGGGAAACGTTGATGATATTAGTTATATAGAATATGGTTTATGTAGCTTTAGAATAATTTCCTGGTTCTTCAAAGGAAAACAAACCTTTTCATCCAGATATAAATTGAATGTCTAAAACATGCAACAATGCTGAACCATTACTTATGTATATTGAATGTAAAGTGGAATTCTTCTAACATAAATCAAGAGTATGGAACAGATGTTCTCACTCAGAAGTATTTTGTGAGCGGTAAGAAAATAAAAAGTAGAGTAAAAAGTAATAAAAATTTCTACAAGATACCTTAGGGCATCTGCACTTCTATTTTTTTCTTCTTTTTAATATAAATAATATATCTGCCTTGTTTCTTTGAGATTATTTTAGCATAGTGTTCACAAGTCTGGTATTGGAAAACAGCTTAAAATAAATAAACTGCCTTTGAGCTAAATTACATAATTCAGTGGTACTGTTAAGAAAAATATTTGAGAGCTAGAACATGTAGGTAAACTACAGTCAAAAAGTTTAATAGTACTAGCAAGAGAGAAATGAATCAAATTCCAAGTTCAGAAAAGTGAATTTTTAACTAGCAATGAGCATTAGTTTGTTTTTGTTTCTAAGGGTCATCAAATTCGTTGTACTTATAATACTTCATTGGTGTCATTTTCAGTTTTTTTTCCTACTGATAACCTTAGTTATTTGCTCAAATTGGTTCCAGATATCTGTTAAATCAGAAATAAACTTTATATATTTTTTCTGTATTTCTGGATTTTTATTTTAATTCTTTCTGAACCAGGAAGCAGATACATGAAGATAGCTTCCTTTCTGGTTTAGCTTCTTACTGTAAAGCACTAGAAGTGTAGTAATGTATTTAGTACTGAACAAAAAGTTCAGTTACCTCTGCTAACATGGGAAACTCTTCCCGTGGAGCGCGGGGCTGCGGGTCGGGCACGGGGGGCATCTGGCTGTGGGCCGACCTGCCCCCTGGAAGGCCAGAGCAGCGAGCAGCGTCCTGCAGGGAAAACAGGAGTTTGTGAGGAAGACAGACAGTCAAGGGATAAATAGCATAAAATAATATACTAGTCAATACAAAGAGCCGAGGATGAAAAGACTCCAATTAACTCGGTGCCCCAGAGGTAGGTTTAGAGTGAGTTGAGCAGGAGGGTCTCAGCGATGCAGCGAGGGTCATTCAGAAAGCTCCCTTTCTAAAGGGAACTGGTGGAAATTGTTATAGGAAGCTCCCCTTTTGGGGCAATAAGTTTAGTAGAAATAACGAATCTCTCATGTAGTAAGAAAAATAAACAGCATTTTGGAAAAGTGATGTCACATTTTTGGACATACTTTCCACATTCTGTCTCTCTGAACCGGTGCTGATACAGCAGGATTTTGAGCCTCTTGCAGGAGGGCTGAGCTGGTACTTGGTTAGGAATTTGCTTTTTAAGTGCCTGTGTTTATAGGAGTTTTGTTCCGGGTAGGCATGTCTTTACTGAACCAGAGGCTCAGAATGTCAGTTTATAATGTTGCTGGTATTCTTGTTGAATTACTCATAGGAAAAAAGAGTTAGGTGGATATAAAATGTTTTAGAGATAGGAGTTTGGGGAGTGTCTGTGTGCTTGTGTGTACACCCGCTTAGATGTTTTTGTTTGTTTGAAGAAATTTTGCCACCCTTACTAAATGAAAAAGTAGGTGCACCTTACCCCATCTTTTTTGCATGCGCTTTCAAAGTTCTCGAGTTACCCTGTCTTCCCTTAGGCAAAGGCCACATATATATATATGTATATATTTTTTTTTCTATTAAATGTCAAAGCAATATCCTTGTTGTGAGAAACTTGCGGAGATACAGCCCTTTGTGTGTGTAATGAGAACTACTACTTTGTTACAAATTTTGAAAGCCAGTCTGAAGACAAAGGAGCAGCATTTCCTGAAATGGTGGTGGGGGGGATAGTTTTCTGTGATGCTGGGGTTTCTTGAGACCCGCCAGTGCAGAAGTTTGGATGCTGTAGCAACTTAACTGACAGGTTTTTTTTTTTTTTTTTAATGGAAGCCTCAGAGCCTTGAGCTTCTTTAATAAACTGCTAAAAGGAATAATAAGGCTGGATTCAGTTTGGTCTGCTGGAGAACCTGTTGTCCCGAGTGCTGTTAGCATTTTTGAAGCGCGCGTTTGCTTGCGCCGTGGCTTCCTTCTCGTGCGCCTTGGCGCGGAGCTGCGTGCGCGGAGCCGGCGGGAAGGCGGCGGGAAGCCAGGAGCCCGGCTGAGGCGGCCGCTGCTGGAGACCGGGAGCGGGCGAATTCTACCCTGCTTCACTTAGAGTCATAGAAGCACTGTGGTTGGAAAAGGCCTTTGAGATGGAGTCCAACCGTACGCCCCTCGCCACGCCTGCTAAACCATGTCCTCAGGTACCTCATCTGCACCAGGGATGGTGCCTCCACCACTTCCCTGGGCAGCCTGTTCCACTGCTTGACAGTATTTATTATCTTTTTTTTTTTTTTACTCTTTCTGGCAAGGCCAGTGCTCCTGCTACTGTGCTATAGGGCAAAGACACCCCGGACAGGGGGCAAGAGCAAAACCCAACGCGAGTAAGAGCAAAACCCAACGCGAGTGTCTTCTCTGCTGTCCCCACACTTCAGCAAACCTGGCACCTTTTAGCACTGGTGCAAGTTGTGGACATCAGTTTCAAATCCTAAACTGTATGTTGTGGTTTGGCATTAGGAACACAAATCTTTGCTTTATGAGCTAAAGCTATTTAAGAAGATAAGTTAAATATTTTCTGCTTTTAATGAATTTTCATAACAGATGCTCTTCAGATTGATAAGCCTAATTAGTGCACATAATTGCTTTTCCAAGCATTTTGTTTTTCAAAAAAAGTATAGCACAAATAAAAATGTCTATAAATGTTTTAGAAAGCTTGAAGTCTGAAGTCTGAACTAAGAAATTGCAGGAAAAAGTGAACTTGGTGATTTAAAGAGCTTTTAAATTTGTGATCATCTGGTAGTGCTCCCTCTGTTTTAATCCAGCCAGTGAGCATCCATAGCTCTAGATACAATCTGTCTACATGCGTAATTGTTGTCATACTCTAAAAGAAAAAATGCTTAATGTTTTTTAGACTTAGCTAACTTGGTCTGCAGAGAAAATGTCATACTCCCCATGTAAACCAGCACATTTAACTTGTGGTTGTATCCGTCAATGGAGTAGTCTCAGCCCAAGCCTAGCAATCACTCAAGGACATAATGCTTTGGTAAATAAAGCCAGATGTTAATATCTGTAAAATGGCATTGTAATCGATGTTTTACAAATCTCCCCTCTAGGAAGGTAGCTGTTTGAAGTAAATTCCCAATGACCTTTTGCTGCTTTGGCTTTGCCACAAAATAAGTACTGTTATGTTGAAGCCCCCCTGCTAAATTGGGAGCCCCAGATAGTAAGTATCTAGTATTGTATCTTTATGAGTGTATAAATTGTTTAACTGAACAGGATCCTGCTCCTGCTCCCTGTGAAAGTGAGAGCAGATTCCTTAGCTGTTGGAATTCCCTAGCCCTAGCAGGAAAGGGAAAGCAGCAGTGAAGGAGAGTTTAGCTTATAAGAAAAGCCAATTTGTGCTGAATTAAATATTCTTTTGATATTTGACGATGAGGTAATTAGCATGGGTGTACTGCTGTTTACCTTCTAGGATCTGGAGAAGTCTAAACAAGCTGCTGAAGGGAACTGTGTCATAAATCTACTGCTGAAATGGTCTTTGACGATAGCGTATTTCACAAAGAGACAAAATCTGCTTTTTCTGGAGCTATTTTTCCGGTGGCCTGTGGCTGCTGGGAGAAGCGCTAAGTGGTGGAGGGAAGGTTGGGAGGGCGCTCGCGTGCGCTTCCCGAGGGCCAAACAGGGTGATCCGATGGCCCGGGGTGGGAGTTCTTTGCCTGGGAATGCTCTCAGGGCCTGTGTCACTGCCCATGCATCAGTGCCGACCGGCCGGCTCTTCAGAAACAGTATTTCAATATTTACTATAGCTGTCCGCTGGACCTGAGTCCAGTCTGCCCTAGGTAATGATCTAGTTTGTTCTAAACTAGCTCCATTTCATAATTGACTTCTTGCTCGGTCTCATACCAGGCCAAAGTTAGAAGAAGGACTTTTTCTTTATTTTGTAGGAAAATTATTAAAAGATACTGAATTTTAATTTGGTTGAAGCATGTTGAATAAATTATAATAGCTAATTCTGTAAAATGCATGCCCTGTTCTGTGGGGGTTCTATGTCTCATTAGACTGCACTGTGTCTTCACGAGAGGATACGGAGGCTACTCCAATTTTAGTCACAAGTTCCTTCTAATTCAGTGGATCATATTGATTGCCTGCTTTTTAAAAGGCTTAGTTTTCAAAGGTTAGAAGATACTAAGGACACTGAGAATAAACACCATGGTAAGACACAATAAGTACCCAATTTTTATTAATCCTTTTTGGAGGCTTAAGTTGTGTTATACTGAGATCCTTCCTCTCCCCTTCTGTCCCCTATCATGCTCACCTTCCCCCACCCCATTCCCCCCTCCCCAAAAAATCAGTTTTTCTGTAGTTAATTTTGCACTGTGCGGGGGTTTTAATCCAGAATTCTTCCTATCACTTGTTTTGCAGAAAGGGAGCTGTTGCTCCCTGAACTCAAGAGCAGATTTTAATAATTCACTGCTTTGTTTTGCATAATTTTGTGCTGTAAGCTAGCATGGAAAGTGGAGCTCCAAAATTGAAGAGTTTATCATTACTACCTATTGCAGCCTCTCTTTTTTCATCCAGTGGTTGGATGGGAAAGCAATCCAGAAAGCAAGGCCAGACAGCTTCACCTTTGTGATCTGTGCCCTCCATCCGATGCACAGGAGGGTCTGTTGGTTGCAGCTGCAGATTGGCTGTCCTCAGCAATAGGAGTGAGTCCCTTGCGGGTCACCCTGCTCAGTGCGGGGAGGTGGGTGGCCCATGGCGGGTGGATCAAAGACCTGCTGGGGCTGAATCAGGATTATCTTCTGATTATATAACACAAATGAGTACCTATTTGCTGTTCATCTTGGAATTTGAATATGTGACTCGTATGCATGTAAATTGGGGGGGGGAAGACGTTATAGAAATTGCCTCTTATCAATTGTTTCCTTGGTAGTCAAACAACATGGGCCTGCATCCTGTCCCACTGGAGTTCAGGAAATTTGAAGTCGAACATTGATCAGAGATACCAAGATTTACATATTTGAAGTTCATAGCTCCCTTCTCCCTCCCTCAGATAAATAGTTCTGCAAGTTTAATGTGATGCAGAAAAGCTTGGTTGGAGAGTCCTCCTCCTTCCCGTCTCCCACCTTTACATACAATTTATTCGACAGCACAAACCATCACACCTGCCAGCAGGCTCCTGGGGCGAGCAGAGCTGCCTTGCAATTAAGCCTTCCCAGCAGCTGTTGGTGACACCAGCAGCGGCGTGAAGCTTCTCATTAGCTCCGTTGGTTTGGAAGCATCGCCCTGTAGAGAAGGGAGAAACAAAATATCAAATCAATTCTGAAAAAAATGAAATAAGCTTACCCTAAATACACAGGAGGAGAAGGTGATACCAAGAAAAACTGCCACTTTAAATCTGTTTTGTTGTCGTTTTAAAACGTGGAATTTCATGCGTATTTTGCACAGTGGAGCAGAACTACTAATTAAAACTCCACTTTGCCTGTATTAAATTGTAGATCGTTTTAATGATGATCATATTTAGCTGGTACTTCATATAACTTTTCAAGCAATCTTTAATGCAGAAGCAAATTACAATGAAATGAAAAATAGTAGAAAAAATAAGTCCTTTTCATGCATGAACCTACTAATGTCATACATGTTAAAGTTTCCTTCCTACCTTGCAATGCGTTGTGCAACTTCAGACATTAACAGGAAGCAACTGAAAGGTATGAAATAGTAATATAAACTTATTGAATTTTATTTATTTATGTACACATAGGTTGAAGAAAAACCTTCAAGCTGACAATTTTACATTTCCAGAACTCTTGGGTATGTTTTCACTCGCAGAGGTCAGTCAGTCTGCATACATGTTGTGAATGAAGACCGTGGTGTTTTGTGTCCCTACGCTGAGTTAATATTCACTAAATTGGCTGTAATTCTGAAATTAGAGTGTCTTAAGCTTAATGCTTTGCTAATATGTTGTAAAAATTAATCATGGGGTACTCTTCAGCAGAAAAATAATCTATACTGTTTTGGCAGATTTTCAAGTGCAGAGGAAGCACCAGTATGGTAATATGTATAAATATAGGTATACGTATAAATGAATAGGGGAAACTATAAATACTAGGGTTAGAACTCAACACAATTGTAGTGTTTTTCAGTTTGTTTTAGAAGCGCCAGTTGAATCCTGTGGTGAAGGTATAGGAATTATCTGTTTGGTTCTGCTTCTCCAGTACTGTGATTTGAGAAGGGCAAGTATCAGTGCCCTGCTTGAGCTCCACAGTGTTTTCCAGGTGTGAAATGGGAGTGCAGAGGAAGGCTGGAATTTGTCATCGCTGCTCTTCCAAACTGAGCGCATGTTAACTGCAGAGCTGTGTCCTTGTATTCCAACTCCAGTTAAATGTACGTTAAATGCCTGATGAACGCTGGAGAACAGCGCTGTGTTTTCCTCCAGCTTGTCCTCTGCAAGGACTTCCTGAATTGTATTTCACAGGAGCCCTGTGCACAGGGTTCCTCCAGCAAGCAGGGACTTGCATAGAGGCCTCCTGTGGTTTTCTCTGCATCTCTGTGTTGCCGTAGGGAAGAGGCCAGGGGCTTCACTGTGCCGGGTGTCCGTGCTGCAGTCAGAAACCATGGCAGGTGGCGTGTGCTACCTGAGCCAGCTTTAGCCCAAGTACTCGGGGCAGAGAAGTGAGAGCCGATGGTGGCTGTGGTCCGTGAGTGGAGCAGGTGAGACTTCAGGGCAGTGCTAGTGGAAGTCAGGCTGGCTTCCTTAGAGGGGCTCCGTGAAACCCGGGCGCGCAGGGGGAGGCTCCCGCCGCGCGGCGTTAGCGGCCACGTCTTGGAAGGGCACGTGGGAGCCCCGCTGCCTGCCACCTGTGACGCGGAATACACCAGCCCGTGGTACAGTCTGAACGTGAACTGCAGTTGTGTCTTCCCCGGAGGAATTCCTGTGCGGCATTTCCTTCAAAGCACCTCACAGAAAATTAGTGTCCCTCTGTTTTGGTGGACCCAGGAGCCCAGGGGTGGTCAGGGTGTGCGTAAATGTTTGCAGCTGTGCCCGCCTGCACTGGGTGCTGAGGCTGCTCTCCACACCCTTCTTAACCTGATCATTTCCTCCTGTGCTTCACTGCCTTTTTCCTCAAAGAGCAGATCTGCTAACGCGTGTCCTAGCGGGAGGCTGGCAAGGCTGGCGTTATCCCTGCGGAGTGAACACGGAGGAGAGGTGTGGAAGAGCTGCTTGTCTGTTCCGCAACACACAAGCAGCTCCTCGCCATGCTGGAAATAGTGTTGACTAGTGACTCCTTCCTTAACCACAAGACTATCTTAGTCTTATTTAGTGGAGGGGAAACCCTCTACTAAGGATGTGGTAAAATGTTGGTCTAATACTTCTGCTTTTCTGTAGTCCTGCCCCTATGAGAAAGAGACACTTAGTTTTGCCAGACTGAGAAGAGAGGATCTTGTGGCAACCAACTGGTGGAGAGAAGAGCACCTTCCCCTTGAAAAAGGTTGGGCTGTCCTGTTAAACAGCACAATATTTATTGTTACTTATTGGATTTATTTCCAAGGTCTTAATTTATTCATACTGTGGTTGAGATGGTTGTACAGTAGGCAGTCCTGGCAGGGAGAATATTGATTCCAGTATTGGGTGCTCATTTAGATGTGCAAAGGAAAGCAAAACAAAAGCTTATGCTTGAATTTAATATAGCTGTCTTTGCTAATTTATGGATAGTGCTTCTTGTTTGCTTATCTCTTTAAGAAAGAGTCCAACTGATGAATAAGGAGATTTATCAGTGATGAATTTGGCTTAAGTATGAGAAACTTAGGGGAGAATATCAGTCCATGCTGGCAGAATTTTAAGTATTTTTTTTTTTTTTTATCATTAAAGTGCTGTAATTTTCTTTTAATACAGACACTAGTGTAAGGAAGGTGGTCATGGGTGAAAAATCTAATGCGGTGAGGAAGTGTTCAGCGGATCCTGGTAAGGAAAGATGCTAGATCAAGAGACGGGTATCAGAAGGGAGGAGCTGTCTGCAAGTGCACGCGGTCATTGGAGACTGATGGGGTTAACTGCCACGTCTTAGCTTTGCTTGTAGACTACTGTGCGACTGAGGCTGATTAAAAGGAGCCCAATTTACCAGAAGTTTTAAATCCCTTCTGCATGCTGAGTGGAAGAAAGCGTGTTTTCCTCCTCATAAATGCATGTCTTAATGATTATAATGTCTTATCAGGACCTCTACATGAAGAATAAGTGCAGAGCTGCACTAGGGCTAGAGAGATCAAGCACAGATAGTACTTACTACAATATATGTCTTAATAAACCCTGAAAATTGGGATATTATTATAACTTCATGTCAAACTAGCTTTATAAAATGGCTGTTTTGAGTTTAAAAGTGGTAATTTACTCTTTTGTATTTTAAGAAAACATGCTACAGAACAACTGCAGTTTATTATTTCTGCTTTTGTTGAAGACTTCAGGTTCTGTTAACAGCTGCCACAGTCGTCACGTTGTCTGCAGCATTTTGGAAACATGCAGCTGGTGGACTATGCAAGTGGAAGCATTTACTAAATAATCCTAGGTTACATTATGACCACAGTTCATAGTCTGCCTATTGATGACTTGTTTTCAGGAGTCTGTATGTGTTTGACAAAGGCACTCTTGTTAGGCAGGAGGACGTACAATGATAAGTAGTTTCTTGAAACTGGATAGCCAGATTCATGACTTAAAATATTAGAGATATTTGTTAATAGACTTCATTTGAAAGCATTATTTTGTGTCTCCTTGTGCAAGACTGCTGTTGTTAATACTCATCTCTCTTCATCAGAAAGTCCCTGTGAAAATAAAAGCTGCTTGTACTTAGATGGAACCACACCTGAGGCGAATAATGTTGCTTTCCTTTCTTGTCTTCCCTCAAACTTCTCTGGTCCCTGAAATAGAACTATATCCTGACTGTTAAATGGCATTAATGTTCTATTTTTTTCTCACCAGAGTTATTCCTGTTCTTCTAGTCTGTAGCCTCTACAAATCTAACACATAGCTTCTTTTTTTGGGGAGGGGGCACGAAGGGATGTTTATCTTAAAATCAGACAATTCTGTGTAACAGAGCAGTAATCAAGGCACTCGGTGTAGGTGACGGCCGGGGAGCAGAGCCACGGCAGGGCTCGCGTCGCGCCGCTCTCGGCTGCGCTGCTCCCTGCGGCTGAGGACAGGGATGGAGAGAGCTGCCAGCAGTGCTGCCAGGGGACTCCTGCAGACGCTCCTGAGGGCAGCGTTTTGGCCAAAAGTAGTTTTACTGAAAGCAGGAGAACTGCAGTACCTGGTGATAGACAAGTATGCTGTGGTAGGACTTCAGATGTTGCTTCATTTCTACTTGCCCTGCTTCTTCTGGCTTATAAGAAGGATAAGTTTCCAAACAGAGGCTGTTTTGATAATACTATTTGATAAGGGTATATCTGTGTCTGACAAGAGAAAATGCTTAGGATGAGTTTGGGCTGATTGCCAAAGCAAGCTGGGTATAAAAATCAGTATTAGAAACAAAAAATTGTGAAGAAGGTAAGCATTTAAACTTCAAATGTAAGTAGATAATACTTATCTCTAATATACACCTATATAGTTTTGTTTGAGCTAAAAAAATGTATAAAAGTATTATATTAGGAAAGTGATTCATAAGTTGTTCAAACACTATTGCAATCCAAGTCAACTGAACTTCCTCCATAAGCGAAGGCAACATATCCTCAGGATCAGAAACACTGAATGGTGCTACTTTTTTTGAAAAGTTATTTTTTTTAATTAATTGTTGCCATAGAGCTGATAACCACTCATGCTTCCATACAGTTGCATTAATGAGTAATTTGCTCAGTACTTAGAACACACACCGCACTTCCAGTCTCAATTTGCAGAATTTTACTTTTCAGACTTATATTAAATCCTGCATTAAAGCCAGCACTGGTCTTTGGTCCTCAGGAGAGGGTTCTGTTAAACCTTTTTTTTTTTTTTTTTTTTTTTTTTTTTTTTTTTTTTTTTTTTTTTTTTTTTTTTTTTTAAGTTACTGGAGATCCTGTGAATCAAGTTCTTCTACACCAGTGCATAATGGCAGTCTCTCTGATGAAGTTTGTCCTTCCTGTTCTGGACGAATCATCAATATGGAAAAGGGAAGGGGGAAAAGGATAATGTGGTAAGAGGCTCCATTTGATCTTGCAGGAAGCCTCACTACCTGCTTGGGTTCGGGATAGTCACAGGATTGAATTTCATTGGATTTCAATTACAGGAGTGAGGTCCATAATTAAGGAGAGAAGTGAATAGTTCTGAGTGTTAGGTTACTGATGTTTTATGTAAATGACTCTAAGGTTTAATTTTAATTGAGGGATTAAGCTTTTCTGGGCTTTTATTAGTTTATTTTGGTATACTTTTGTTTTATAGTCACTTGCATTTACAATTGTATACAAAGACCCTCCTGAAGTAGATTTTAGTAATTGTATTATCCAGAAAGAATTTGGGTTTTGCTTTCAAGAAGACAAGAAAATCGATATTTCTAGAATAAGCGGCCCACCGGAGCAGGCGCGAACGCTCTCCTGCGAGCGAGAGCCTCATAGGCCCCCCGATGCTCTCTGGAGCGGTGCAGGGCCGAGCTGCTCTGTTAGTCAAGTCCCGGTGCTCCCCTCTGATGGGCTGAGCGTCTAGTTTGGTACTGGGCATCAGCAGCTGCAGGTGGCCCCCGTGGCCTCCGTGGCCGAGGGTTGACATTTCCGCCTCGGTGTAGCTTGGTGCCGTGCACTGTGGTCCCAGTGACAGGGCTGCTCCTGGGAACTACACGCACACAATAACTGCCTGTTTCCTCGAGGAAGAAATCACCAGTGATGTAAGGAGGTGAATTTTCTTCCAAACTTAATTGTTTGCAGTTCTGCTAAATCGCTATTCGTGCTTAACCTTGTACCTATGAACAATCCTAGTGATTTCTGCTGTCCGTATCTTCAAGCGTTAGGACTCTCTTTCTCTAAGCAGAAGTCCTTTCAATAGTGGTGTGGAGTCAGGGATTCAGGTAGCTGTTTGCAACAGAATAAGACAAAGGAGCCAAAAATCCTGAGCCTTTTGTAGTGCTTGGCAATCTGCTTTCACAAGAGAAATCAAGGTTTTTTTTTTTTTTTTTTTTTTTTTTTTTAGAGTTTCCCAGCACTGGTATTTCTAGGCTCTTATAGAAGCGTAACACTTGCTGCTTTAACAATATATATATCTCTTAAGCAAGTGGGACAGGGAACTGGAGCCAGTTGGCTCTGAATTGAGGGATGAGTGATCTAAGAAACCACAGATTCCATAATTCCACATGTTCAAGAGTCTATGTAACGTTTCCTTTAGAACATGCATCTATTTTGTCTTTCAGATTTAGGATTGCAGATGGGGAGTTCTTAAGTATTGTGTTCAGGTAGCCTTGCATATTGACAGCTGCCCTTCAGTACTGACTT
>VZSV01000002.1:7074250-7118177 GCA_013398735.1 Nothocercus julius | reverse complement strand
AAAACTTAGATTTAACCAAGTAAGGAATACTGTTATGTTTGTCTAGCAGAAGAGAAGAAAGATAATTACTGTCTTTTACAAGACTTTAAGTTATTCTAGGTGGATTATTATGTTACTTTTTAGTGTAGTTTTCATGTTACTCTTCAGTTATTTGGATCTTTTGCCAATGTCAGCTTTGTTAGGAAGATGGGTTTTTGTAACTGAAACCACATTATGAGCCTTAACTGAAGACACCAGAATGTCATATCACTTTTCTATTAAAACCTTTCCTGCTACAGACAGCAGTACCCTGCTGTGGGAAAAGTAGCTGTTTTTATAATCTTCTGTACTCACTGCTCAGTTGAGAAGACTTTAAGGTTTATGCTTCTTTCAGATTAAGGCTTGGCTTTTTTTTTTCTTCTTTTCTGGTCAAGAAGACTAGCTGGTTTTACTTCTCTCTTAATCAAGTCTTCTGCTTTAATTTTGACGAGCGCAGACATGCTGCTGGAGATCGGAGCCGTGGAAGCTGTGCAGTGGGTTAGGGTTCAGCGTGCTGCTGTGCGGAGCTCCCTGTCGCTGCAGATGACGAGGCAGAAGATTATAAACTGTGGAAGCCAAACGAGCTCCCGATTGCTAATCCTCATCTTCCGTCTTTAATTCATGGACTGACTGTCAGGGCTTCACTTGGCAGCTTTGCTCACGGTGCCTGGCACTGGCGCAGCTGGGTTTGTGAGGATGTGACAGGGTGGAAATACCAGCACAGTGATTGCGGTGCAGTAGGTGGAAAAGGGTGCAGGGTTAACTCATTTTTCACATAGTAGTTGTCCGCGTTGGCCTTAACATTTGGAAGAGCTCTCTCTGCTGGTGGCCAGGTATGGTGAGCAATAAAAAGAGGCAGATGCAAGAGCAGGAGGGTAAGTTTTGAGGAGCCAGCGGAAGAAGGAAGACAACAGGGCACTGGGCAACCTCTGGGGCAGGTGATTTTGGTAGAAATGGTGCTCTGAAGTGATAAATGAGATTACGAAGAGAAGTTAGGGTTTTTCTTTGACTCTCTTGACTACTCAGAGGTGGGGAAGCTCTATGTTGTGTGGATGGGGGATTAGAGTCCAGAAGAGTTTGCAACCTGAGCATGGTGCAGGCAAGTCTCTTGTAGAGAGTGTCTGTATCTTAAAGGTCTAAATTTAAAACAATTTTGGAGGTTTATACTGAGATATTTAGTGCTAAGAGATAAGTTAGAATCATGTACTTAATTTTGTTCTCATTGGCCTAGTGAACGATGTATTTGCAATTTGCATTGTAACTTTTTTTTCTCTACATTAACTCAGGATCTCAATGTAGGATATAGATCAGCAGGTGATTCTGCTTTCTGGTTTCTTCTGGTTAAACTGGGGCTACCTCTAGCTTAGACCAAACATGAGTGTGGTTTTTACTTTGAAAAAGGAGACAATTATTCCTGATTTCTGAGAAAAAGAAGTTTTATGGAGTGTGAAAAAATCTTAGACGCAAATTAAAGCAGGAGGAAAAGCTAACATGTAGAGATTGCAACACTCAGTAGGAGTTCTGCCTTTATTTTTCCTGAGAAATCTCCAGCTTGGTATGGTGTTAATTGCATTAAATCATAAAAATGATAATATTTTCCAGCATGGTCAGGCAATAGGAATACAGTCATAAGAAACCCAAGGTTACATTTGAGTCACTTTTTAAGCATCTTGAAATAAAACACCTTCATCTTCAGAAGTTACTAACACATTTGAAAACAAAGTAATCTTTGAGATTAATTCTTTGATTTTTAGGACTCTGGACTTCAGGTTTCTCCAAACCTGGGGTGTTATGTTGCAGTTCCTGCTCTGGATTAACAGCATTCATGACTCAGATTGCCAACTCCATTTCGTTTATGCTTATATACTAATGAAATTATCCCAGTTCTGTGTTACCAGAAGGTGTTAAAATTACACTGCTCTAGAAGTTTTGGGTGATTTGAAAGTATATTGGCTAAGTATTGCTGCTGTTTTTCTCCCCAGAGATGAAAATATGTCCTGTTTTTGTTAGAGAATCTTGAAAGTTATTTAACAGATAAATTAACACGCTGCTAAGATTGTTTCCACGTTGCTTTTACAGTCTGCTCGTTAGAAACAAGCTTTCCTCAGGGTTTGACACGGAAGCCCAAGAAGCCAAGCACAGAGGCTTAATAAAACAGAGATGCTGTCCCGCTGGCATCTAATACTTAGGGGTAAAGTGTTGGCAGAAGGGAGGTTCCTCTGCTTTCAGTTCGTCTTACTTGGGCGACACAGGAAATAGCCTTTTGTGTAAACTACAGGTTGTGCGTAATTGTGGAGGACAAAGAGGAAAGTCCTGGAATGTCCTTGTCCCCACAAAGGTGGCAGAGCTGTTGTAGCTTTGGGCTCAGTTTATAGAGGCCAGTGGGAACTTTTGAAGCTTTCATTCCTCACCTACTGCTAATGAGGTTTCCTTGCTCTTCCTGCAGCACAAATCAGTAAAAACACCCTGCAGGTCTCTACTGGATCCTGGAACCTGCTATTGATCCGTGGCTGATTTCCAGTGTGTGGTTAGTTTGGTCGCTCTGTATTTGTGCTTAATGCCTGACAGATCTGTGTGGCGTACTGCTTTCCATCTGGGATGTACAGCGGATGGGTATTCGGGCACTGGGTGGTGTCTGGGTGGTTGCTGCAGGAGGGGAGAGGGGAGGAAGGCTCAGGGTGCGGGGGGAGGAAGGCTCAGGGTGCCTCTGTGCCTGTCTGGCAGGGACATGGTGGCTGTGGGGAGCAGAAATCCCGTGTGGCCCCCGCTCCCAGCCACCCCGTGTGGGAAGGGATGAGGCTGGGGCACTTGCTGCCTTCTCTGAGCTTTGCTGAGTTTCAGCCCCTTCGAACGCTATGGTGGAACAGGAGCAGGTACCTTCATTCATTTGTCTTTAGTGAGAAGGTGTTTGTTCCGGTTTTCCTAGAACGCATTTGTTCTTGTTCTTGGATATGCAGTGCTGCATGTGTGCTTCATCTGACTCATTTTCCTAGTCGTCTGTATGACTAGACAGTTCTGCTATTAGTAAGAAATCCTTTCTGTCTGAGCAGTTAAAAAACTAAATCTCATCAGGAACATAAGATATTGTAACCAACCTAAATAAACATTTCTGTGATTCTCCTAGCATGTGCATTCCTTCCACACAGTTCAGCACAACTGTTTATACTGCATAGCCCTCTCCACGAGGCTCGGACTTTGAAGCTTCCAGAAGAATAATGCAGGAATAATACAGGAACAGACTGACATTTCTTACTTTTTTTTTTTCTTTTTTTTTTAACTAATTTCACAGTTTACAGGGTGTAAGAAATGTGAGGTATGGTACACAGGAATACTTTTGCATCTCTATTTGTATATTAATCCCATGTGTGAGATGATTAAGATGATTATTGACATTTTCCCACCGGGAGCTGGAAAATTGATTTTTTCCATTTTTCATGGTGTTTGATACTAATAGCCACTAAGAAGAAAATCTTATTTCCAGTACATATCTAAAATAATTCAGTGTCATCATCTAGTGCTGAACTGTCACTGTGGACTATTCTGCTTCAGTCCTCCTAAGTCTTTCTCTAAGGCATCTTGCAAGATTCACAATCATTTTATGTTCAGTTGACAGTCACATGTATATGTATATTTACACACACACACACACACACACACACACACACACACACTTAAAAAGATAAGATACACAGACAGATTTTCTAGTAAAATACATTATTTCAGTCTAAATCAAGTACCAGCCGTGAAGAACTATCATGAGAGTTTTAAAAACAGTGACAGCCTATTTCTAGGCAATACTGTAGTAATGGATGAATCATTACAGTAAGAGAGAAGCTCTCCTAAGAAACAGAAATGCTTCACTTACTGCTCACTGTCAAGCTGCAATTCAAATATATTTTGTATTCCCGAGTATTGATGCCCAATTCTGAAGTCCCTACATAGATGATTGTGCATCATCATACTGAATACAGTTCATTATGTATTTATGAACTGTAGTCTTGATTACTCAAATTCAAGACTCTTATTTGAAATTAATACTAATTTTAAATTGTAACTGGATGAACTCTGTTTTGTTGCATTCATTGTTCATTTATTGTGCGGAATTATGGAGTAATCTCTTTGTCTACTTACAACAAAATACGTTTGGACAGGACAGATTTTTTTTTTTTTTTTTCCACCTTGCTTGTAAATTTAGTCCCCTTGGAATTTGTGACAGCACTTGGATTGGGATCTGGGATTTCCTTACAGAGGAATAAATCCTACATTAAAAATATGATGTACATTTTTGTCATGATGGTGTTCCTCAAGTGTTTTCTCAAGTACTCTTCCCCAAACAAAAATAACGTTGCACAGTATAAATGTGTGTGTATATATATATACACACCCAGATATGTAATGTGTATATATATAACACATTGCCCTTTCCCAACCAAATGTAAAGCTTTACCCTTCCTTACTTAGTTTGCAGAGTTGGTTGTTGCTTGTCTTCTACCAGATGAGGAAAATGAGTGTTAATGTCTGCCTTGCTGCTGCCGCTCTGCCCGGGAGCTTGGGGGCAAGAGGCTGGAGCTGCCGGTCGAGGCTGAACTGGCCCTTTGGTGGTGGCACCTCCTGCTGGTCACAGGGCTGTGCACTGTAGAAATGTAAAGGTTGAGTCATTTATTTGGGCTTTAGCAAGGCTTTCAGTCCTGTGTCTCACAACATTCCTGGGATTGTCTGCTTTGGATGGGTGAAAAGATGGCCACGTGGTCATGCTCAGAGGGAGCCCAGGAGGTTGGTAGCTGATGGAGCAGCACAGGGGGCTGTGCTGGGACCTGTCCTGTTCAATGTCTCTCGTGGTGTCCTGGGAGTGTGTTCGGGCCCAGTTTGCAAGTGACCCTGATTTGGGGGACAGGGCAATACAAGGACAGGGTGGCCGTGGGGAGGGATCCCACAGGAACCTCATGAAATGCGTCCAGGAGAGAGTTTGGTGTTTTCAAGACTGCCGCGTTTTCAAGACTTGACAGCATAAAGCTCTGAGCAATCTGGTGTGATCTCGTAGCCGAGCCTGCTCGGAGCAGGAGTTTGGACTGGAGACCTCCTGAGATGCTTTCCATCCTGAATTATTCCGTCTTGGCGGATTATTGGAGCAATGTTGTGCTATTAAAAGATACTGGCAATTTCCAGCACCTAGGAAAGTTGATTCAAGTTCATCAATGATGTCATTACACATGGGCTGATTCAGATGGCTTTTAGGTAAAGAAGATGAGTTTTTAAAAAAAAAAAAAAAAAAAAAATCCAGATTTTCCTAACGGAGCTAACGCTTAATGTAAGTAATCTTATTCAGAGTATTTTTCTATAGAGAATTGTAGGTTAGAAAAATAGGGAAAGTAAATCTAGACATGTATCTTAGAGGGCTTTGCTTATAAGTTTAGGAAATTACTGAATGTATGAATTTTCCTTTCAGAAGAGGGATTCGTATGTATTTGAAAGTTTATGCAAGGTGTGTGGTAGTTAACCATGTAAATTTATCATTTTTGATAAGCAGCTTCTTGCCATTTAAAAGAGGATCCAAGTGCTATGATACCTTCTTCTATTTCAGTAGGAGCACAGTGCAACTCAGTGTGTAGAAGTATTCCAATAGTTTGGTGACCATGTTATTTCAAATTATAATACCTTTCAGAGGACATGCAATTGCTAAAATGGACTAGTAATTGGTTAATGTTTTTTGTTGTTGCTGCTGCTGCTGCTGTTATCCGACTTCTGTATTGAGACTGAAACTGATAATGTAAAGGGATAATTTCTTAAATAACTGTTATTGCTGAAAGTGGGCCTTTAGGATGCATGCAAAAGCTAATATTGGTTTTGATTTCATATATACCCTTTTCAACATTTCAGTGTCACAAGAAAAGTGATACTGGTCATGTTCAGATTCGGTCTTGAATGGAGTTTTTTCTAAGTTAAAATTCTTTTAGTGAGGTGAGAAAAGTATTGGTGAACGTAAGAATAGAGGAAGATGTTTCAGTGATCAGATTCATGTTCTCATTTCCATAACCGGTTCATCCTGGACCAGTTATATACCTCCTGCTTGAAGACATTGTGTATACACTGGTTGGGAAAAAGTACGGCTCTGATCAAAGCCTCTTCGAGCGGCATGTACGTAACCTGTCTGGATGCACGGCTCTATCTCCCAGTGATGGGCGATGCCAAGAAATCCTCCTTAGCCTAAAATATGCCCAGAGAGCAGCTCTATGAGCTGCGGAACAAGCAGCTGAAAGGGTTGAGGCTTGTCTGCTATTGTGTGTTCGTTGGCTCTCTGCGCGGGCCTCTGCAGCCCTGCTCCGCTTTGCCTCGTGGAGCCCAGGGCAAGATCAGCGTGCTCTGGAGCTGGATTGCAGCAGGGAGTGATCCCACATGGAGTGGGAAGCTGTTCCTTCAGCTCGTAGCCTGGTGCCTTTTGAGCTCAAGTAGGTGTCAGCTGCTTTTGGAGGCCTGTTAAGGCTAAGTGCTCTGCAGGTCTGGCCCTGGCAGCGATGCTGCACACACTCCTCACAGAACTGCTGCTGCCTGTCCCTGCTCCAGGAGCAGCATGCATACTAGACTGTCACTGTCTTTAAAACTTTGGTTTTTTTTTTCCCCCTTTTGCTGTAACGTGTGTTGCACAGTAGGTCTCTGAGTGTGAAACTGCAACTCTTGTGCAGCGGGAATGAGCTTCAATTCGTACCCTGGTGTTTGCTCTTACTGCATTGCTGGGCTGGGAAGCATAGCTGGAATCCAGCTTATATTAAGAGCTGTTCACAGCTTTTCTTTTGGCACCAGAAGGCTTGTTTTGACGGTTCCCTCCTGCAGTACAGAGCTAGACAGGGAAATGAATGAGTTTTTTGGCAATTTTTCAGATGTATTAGTTTTTTATTAACCATTATTTTCCTTTCAGCCTGTGTTAACATGCCCAAGTGCCATATGTGGGTGAACAGACAAGTCCAGTACACACCCGAGTCGGATTATTTTGCGTTAGTTTTGATCTGTGTACTTTTTTTTTGTTTGTTTGTTTTTTTTTGCCCCAGAAGCTTTATTTGTTCTCAAAATACTGGAGACAATGAAGATAGCCACCCACATCATGTGATGTACTCTTGAATTCTGGTGATTTTAAACAGAAACTAGAAATACGTGCTTGCTTTCTCTTCATCTCTTTATAAAAGGAGCTATTAGTGGCACTAGAAATCTGAAACTTTGAGAAGGAGGAATCTGCTTTTGCAGCTTGAGCGTTCTTTGACGGAAGACCCTTTTCCTTTGAGGTATACACTTGAATACTTGTGCAAAATTGTTTAATTGGCAATAACATAAAAATTCAAGAATTTATTTAGTGGCAAAGATTTTAAAACAGAAGGCTATAAGCAATATCTGAATTTAAACCATTTCAGTGTTAGAAAGATCTGCCCTGATAGGGCGGGAGAGCCTCGTTGAGTTCAGTTCAAGACAAGCTCCAGCTGTGAGCTGGAGTTGGGAAAGCTGGGTTGCTATGGCCAGAGGTAAGAAGTAAAGAAACTTCTTGGCGAGTGCTTGCTGTGCTGCTCGAGTTGTGCTTGCTGCTCTTCACCTCGTAGGTAGGTTTAAAAAAAAAAATAAAAAAATGCAAACAAAGAATTATCCTCCACCCCCAGTGACACAAATGATGTAGCCCTGCAGATAAGCCCCCTTTGGGTGCTCTGGGACTATCCTGCTGTGGCGGGGGACTCTGCACCTCAGCAGTGGGCACACTTTTCCCAAGGGAGAAGTTTTAGAGGACTTTCTTTCTGTTTTCTGTTAAATACGTAACTCTTCTTGATGAAGAACTTTGCGGTGCTTTCTTCTTATACAACGTGTACAAATTATTCCAAAGAGCAATTGCATTTGTTGTAAATTTTAGTGATAAACAAACATTTATGCCTTTGAAAAGAATAGCTTAGCAAAAGCTGAAACTCTTATTTAGAAACAAAGGAGTCTGAAAAGTTTCTATGCCGTTAATAAGAACACATTGCAATTTGTATTTCTGTTTCTAGATACTTGTTTTCCACATGTGGTCCTTGTTTCCATTATGTGGGAACATTAAATTGTTAGCTACAGAATATTGAATAATATTATTTAAGCTGAAAGTTTTCTCGTTTTTTTTTTTTTTCCTGTCTGCTCTTAAAACAAACATGGTGTGTGGAATAAACAGAATAGGAATGACTGCATTTTTGGGGCTTGGCTAATATGTTCTTGTTGCCACCCTTCATGTTAATATTCAGTTGGCAAATATTTCTCTGCCATTATAGAATACTTTGAGCTGAAAGGGTAGAGCTTAAATTTTAAGTACGTTTATAATCATAGTCAAGGAGAATAGCTAAATGGGTGTACACAGGAAGTACGAGATCTGACTTGCTTAGACTTGAGCTGAGTGGTGCAATATTTAAATGAACATATTATAAATGAGATCCAGCAGTACCTCTGTCCCTGTGTTCATTTCAGTGAACTTGCTAGTTCTTCTGCATAAACCAGTGGCAAAGACACCTGCAAGGCTTTTACGAGCTATTTGTGCGCTGCTCCTTTGCCCACTGGTAGAGCAGTGTTGCTAATGCGTTTTCTAATAGTGTCCTGATTACCCTTAACTGCATTGCAGGTTTGCAGAGTGCGGTAACCTTTTAAGCAGCCATAAACCAGTGAGAGAAAAGAAACGTGACCTTGTTTTGTTGACAGAAGGTGAAAATTGCATTGTAATATCCAAATTCAAGTATTAAAACAACTGCAAAGCAGTCCAGGATGTTGTTTGTTTTAAACCAGCAAAATTCTGAAGCAGGTTTCTCGGAAAGCTTTTGGATAGTGTTTTAAATTATATTTAGTGTGTTTTTCATCTTTATAGAAAGTCCAGCTACCAAACTCCATGTATTTTGCTCTTTATGTTTTTTATAGTTAGACGACATACTAGATACATTTAATCTCTGTGTCATGCTTGGATTTTGTACCTAGTACTTCTGTTGATAAATGTGGGTAACGTGACAGCTTGAGGATGTCACACGAGTGCTCGGCGCACGTGACACCGGTGCAGTGGGTCCCAGGGGACCCGCGCGCCTGGTTGCCCACCCACCAAACAGTGCAAGCGCCAAGAGTTGCTGATTGCCCCGTTATGAGGCAGTTGCTGCTCGAAGTATTATTTCTGACTGCTTTAGATTGTATTATTACTGTTATTTAGGAAATGAGGAATATATATTAATTGATCGTGATGGAGAGATATGAATTGACATCACATCTCTGCTTGTAAACTCAGTGTGGTAGCATCTGGATTCAAGTTCGTGTGAAATCTGCTTCAGTCCTGTTGCATTTAGCAAATAGCGTGTGTAAACACCCTCTTACACAACATGCAACAAACATTCATTGCAGGCGGAACATGGAAAAGGAATTTAAATTTGAACATTTTTGTACTTTGGGTGTTTCCCTTCTGTTTGATTAGTTATTACATGGAATTAATTGTTAAAATTTGGACTTGGTCATTCTTGTGGCTTTTGTCAGCCAGGTGGCTGGTTTCAGTTTTCTAGGGGAGTCTGATATAACTAATCTCCACAAAATGTGTACAAGGCCTCCCTGCTACCCCCCGCCAAATCCTCCGTTTATGGGAAAATTTAATAGAGCAAAAGGGCCTCAAGAAAAGCACCACTTTGTGCCGTTTGCAAAAGGCTTTAATGAAAAGTTTCATTGTTCTTTCATATTTACTTACCAAATCCTGCCCCTGTAAATTCTTGCCAAACTAGTTCTCTACATTTCTTGTCTGGTCTTGCGAATGTATTGTTTTGTATAGGGGCCTTGTCGAACAGGAAAAGCGACCGCCCCAGCTCAGGTTATGGCACAATGTATAGGTAACCTAGGGAGAAAAGAAGCCTATCTAAAACTTCTTATGCAATATTGAGAAACTTTAAAAGGAACTAATTAGCAAAAGTATGCAGCCTATTTCTAAGCTATTTTTAATTCATATTGAGCATGCTGAAGTAATGCAATAGTGGTTTGGAAGGTGACATTTCTTATTATTGATTCTGTAATGATGCAGGTTTCCCTACATTTGCCTTGGAGGTGCGTAGTAGTTGGAGTAGGAGGAGCAGTGTGAGGATACAGGGGTACTGGAGCCCTAATTTCAGGCTCGGTGCAATTTGTTTTTATGGATGCAGTCAGGCCACTGAGCTACTCTTGCACTTGATGTGTCTGGAATAGCTCCAGTTTTGAGTGACAACGTTCAGTGATGCAACCAGAACTTGCTAAGGGCTTCTCCTGGGAAGCGTCAGACTCTTTTAGGACTCTTAGGAGTGTAAAACACTTCCCACCTTGCCAACTGTTGCTTCTTAAAAGCCTCAGTCTTTGCACTGGATGCAATGTCCCCTCTAGATATCAGATGCAAGGGATGTTTTCAGAGTTTGCTGGAGCCTGAGGAAGAGCATCTTTCCTCTTAGGCTGCAAGTAGGTTTTTCCAAAGACGTATCTGCAATGGACTTTAAAACTTTTTTGTTGGAAGACTTGGAAGGATTTCTGTGCAAACCTATTGCTTTTTTTCCAATTCTAAGAATGTGAGTGAGGGGTTAGCATTTAACAGAAAGTTTATCCTAGTGCATGTGTTAAATAATTTTTATAATGGTATTTCTGTAAGATCTAACTATATGTGTACTTTCTAATGTGTAAGTGAAAAAGTGAGTAAAGTAGTACTATTTTAAATTATTTCTCATTTTTTACTTTACCAAACTAGATGGGAAGTTATGATAGAAAGTTTCTCCAAAATCATTGACATATATGTGCATATATATTATGTGCAAAGTTGGTTTTCTGTCTTGGGAAATAAACACATATAGGATATTAAGAATAAAAGGATACTGAAAATTGAGGATATTAAAAAGAATTTCACTTGATATTCTTTCATGCAGCATGTGCTCTTAAGATTTAAAAATACATACGGATTTAGAAGAATTCTGGCTGTCCCATTTCTTGCCGTGTTCCAGCCTTTCTTTTACTCTCAGGCTGATATTTTCATAACCATCTACAACACTTGAAAAATGTTGGAGATGCACGTAACTGATCCATAAAAGTGATTGAGTAAAGTTATAGGGCTGAGAAACTACATCCTTTCTCCAGAAATGAGTCATCACAGGAACTTAGAAATACTTTCAGGAAATGTTTTGTACCTATTTCTGTTCTAAAACGGGTAGACCAAGGGCCCTGCCATCCTCCCCTCTCCCCCCCTAGTTTTTTTTTCTGTCTGTGGCAACTGAGAGCACTTTGATGCCTAGAGCTCCTCTAATGAGGATTTTTAGGAAGCCAGGCAATTTGCCAGATGTTGCAAGTCTGAAGGTCCCCGACGTAGTCACTTTCTGTGTCCATGTGTGTCCTGTGGAAAGGAAGGCGTGTTGGCACTGCTGCGGGGCGCGTGTGGCAGCAGCAGCCCTCGGCCCGAGTGGTGCTGAATGCCCTGGCGGCAGCCGGCACCCGCTGCGATGTGTCGCAGGCACTCGGGGGCTGCAGCGTTATTCTGTTCGTTAATGCTTGCCTTCTGTGTTAGAAGTAATAGTGAAGGCTGTAAGCTACCTCCCCAGTTACTCATATGTCTGTGCATACATATATATATATATATGTATTTTGCATATATATGTAGCTTTTTTAAATTTAAAAATGTGGAAAGTGTTCTTTGTGTAAGATTCAAATATCCCGTATACCAACCTACCAGCGCTACCAAAGCACTGTTAGAATATCCTTTAATATTATTTGAATAGCTGTAACATGAGCTGCTTTGCTCTTCTGTGGAGTCTTTAGCTGTTGACCATTGTGTCTGGGCTACATCATTGCGAGCAGGATGCACTTGCCTCTTTACATACTGTGTAAGTTCGGAAGAGCTGGGAATGTCTCTACCTGTCAGTGATGGGATTGTGAATCATCTAGGTCTGATAAAAGTTGGAAATGTAAATACATAAAGTAGACAGATTAAAACAAAAAAAAAAAACAAAAAACCCTTTGGTTTTTCATAATCAATGTGATATTTACTAACTGGAGTATGACCTAAATGGATGCCTTAATACTGAGTATTTGTAGGAGTGATATGTTATTAACCTTTTTACATTTGTATGTGAAATCTGATGTTTTTTTTTTTCTCCTTTTATGCAGGACCCAAACTACTGGATACAAGTGCATCGACTGGAGCATGGGGATGGTGGCATCTTAGACCTGGATGACATTCTCTGCGATGTAGCTGATGACAAGGACCGTGTAAGTACCAATAGTTATGGCAGAAGCTCAGAGTGCTGCACAGGGTCACGTTGGGACACAGCGTTTCCAGGACATGTCCGAAAGGGAGCCTAGTGCAAAGGATTTACACTGTTTTGTACAATTTGCTTGACAGAAGTGGGAAGCCTATTATTGATAGATTCTTGAAAAGGGTACATTTTGACAGGATGTCTTTTATTAAAACCATGTTTTTTCCCTCCTTTTTGGCTCTGCATGAGTTAAAGCAAGAAAACAAGTCTGAAAGAATAAAAATCTTGTATGGGAGAACAATAATTGAAAAAATTGAATCTGTAAGTTAAGATTGTAGCTTCATATTATCAGCTGAATGCATGGAAAATATGTGCTGTTTTTAACAAGTGCAGTGTTGATACATTGATTTTCAAAATCGATCTTCTGTGGAGGAATTGCTGGATACGCAGAATATAAAAAGTTGTCCACTTGTGCCTCTTGACTTTGTTTTTTTGGTTGTTTTTTTTTTCTTTTTAGCAGAGATTTAGATCACAGTCAGCTAAGATGCTTTTAGTTATTGGCTGCTTGAGATAATAAGTATTAGTGTCTTTGGATTGCATGTTCAGATGAGACACAGTAAGGACCATGCTAGCAACCTGTCAAAGCTGGGTATAAATAAGGCAAAAGGTGATTCTGTGAAGCCACCTGCGTTGGCTGAAGCTCTTGGCAGTGCCTAAGCCTGACACAGCCCTGGAAGCGGGTGTAGGACCCTGCTCTCCTCACCAAGAGCATCTGCAATTGCCTCTGCTGGGAGCAACAGGCAGTCTGAAGACTGCTTGAAAACAGGCCAAAGGATGACTCTAAGGTTAGTTTCTCAGGCATAAAGTCTTTGCTTGCAGTTATTTCTCGTGACAGAACTGAATTGGCATGGGTATTTCAACCAAGACTTTAAAAATAAACATTATGTGAGGAATCTTCAGACATGGTGACTCCTCACTGTCTGAAATGCTGGGGTTACTGGAGCCGTCTATAGTAACAGCACTGAGTTTTCAGGAATTTCTTCCATAAAAATAGTGCCCAGCTAGGGTTTCATGAAAAGATGGATACTATGAAGCACTTTATCTATTAAAAGTTACCTAAAACATCTGGTTGGTTCTCTCATTTTCAAGTGCTCAGTTGTACAATTAGCTAAGCTTTTGTGGGGGCTAGTGGAAGCCAGCACAACACGTATTTCCTTTTAAACTTTTTTGACTCATGCACTTAGCTCCTTGTGTGCTTCTCCTTTCAGAGAAAGCAAGTTAGATTCTGGTGACTTTAAGACCTCATTCCTTAGCTATTACCTTAGCTTTGCTGGCTTCAAGTGCGGTAATTCCCCACAGTGAAACTCTGTGGGTGTTTTTATGTGCATGACTAATAGGTGAAAAACTCGGAGTGCAGCTGAAATAAGCGAAGTCATTATTGCAATATTGTTTTTCTGTGTAGATGGACAAGATACCTATTAACAACTACTAGTGGTATTTATTTCAGCGTTTGCCAACCTCATTTCCTCTGATTTTGTGAATCTGGCATGCCAGTGCTGATAGCTTTTATCAGTCACATTTCATTCTTTTAAAGGTCCTTGTTGATTAGGAAGGTGCAGCATGAACATGCACTGTGCTATGGTGCTTTATATCCTTGAATTAATCATTCTCACTTGACCTTCACACTTTATTCTTTTCAAGCATGGTTATGATTCTTTTCTGTTGTTAGTCACTGCTTTTCAGTTGCCTATCTTGTATTTTACGGCTGACCTTCCTGGTTGCCTGGCTGTTGGGTTTGGATTTTACGTTTCCTCCATAGCAAGTGTTTGAGCTAGTTTGGTGCTAGCAGAAACAGGTATAGGTCTCATTCCTGCAAGGTGCTTAATATAACTCCAGTTAGTAACATTTTAGATGCATGCTAATATCCTGTTAAAAAGCATTTAAACAATTGATGTCTCAACATTTAATTTATCATTTTAGGATTAGTTATGTTCAAAGTTAAACATGTTTGTTTTTTTTGTCTGCGTTGGATAAAAATACCTAATGTCTTGCAAGATTAAAGTGCCAATGTCTATGTGTTCATTTTCACAAGAAGATCTTTAAATCCTTGCCTACGAGATGGTTGTGCTACTTACTGCCTATTGTCTGTACTTCTGACAATTTATGAATTTTCAGAAGTAAGAATCATCCCAAAGTGCTGAACATGATATTTAATGTTGCTTCTCTGCCATAACTGCTTGTGCAACGTCATGCAAGCACAATGCACCAGGTGAAGCAGCTAAGGACCATGCTTTCCTCACAGTAAATTTATTATTTGGCATAGTGAGCTATATTAATAAAATATAAGTCTGTAAGTAATGTTGAAGAATGTATTTACTCCTTTTCTGCTGTCTCCATGGAGAGTGTTTTATCTAGTAACAAATAAAACAGATCCTTCGAGACAGCAGCTGTTCTGAGTGGAACAGGAGAAGCATCACTGTGGTGGTCTCCTTCCCATTAACATGCGGCATGATAGGATGACTTAATTTAGCTGCTTCTCTCACTGTAGTGGTTTTTTTTTTTTCCCTTAGTAGAACAGAATGGATGAATGAAGGTTAACCAGTTGCACTAAGGAATAATTTGCAATGTTCAATGCAGTTCATGTTAAAAAGGGGAAACTGCAAGGCAGGCTACACAGAGAAACTGATTTTGTGAAGCTGCCTGTTTCTTTCAGAAAGAGCTTTTTGCAAGTCTGTTAACACAGTTTATTCAGACAGTGCAAAATGCATTCCATCTTTGCTGGATTGCCACTTCAGCATTTATGTTACACAATATCACTACATATGATGATGATGATGAAAGCTTATTTTTCTTTTAATACACACAGATGCATTAATAAATACTAATTTGGATTTTTCTTTTATCAAGAGTTTTAAGTTTGATGTTTGTTTATTATGGAAAGGCAATTTTCAATAGAAATATATTTATAAATGAATTTGTATTTATCTCTTTCTCTATGCCTGGGGGGGTTGGTTTTAAAAAATATTTGGCTTCTAGAAACAAGAATCTCTTTTTTCAACTGGTAGCACTGCCATTAAATCCTCAAGAGGAACGTATTTGATACTTTATGAGGAACTCCTTGAAATGCTTTGGCACATGAATATCCAGTATCTGCATACCAGAACAAAAAGGGAAGTAACACCCTTCAACTTGATTTCAGTCAGCTGAGTGCCTTATTTCCATTATTTTATAAATATATGATTCTTGTACGTGCATTTTGTCGGCAGGATTTTTAAAAATGTGTATATACAAAAAAAAAATTTTTGGCTTCTGTTGTTTGTAAAAAATAGCCTTTCGTTTGATGGTTCTCAAAAAAACATATGTCACCTTGACAAGTTTCCAACTAGATGACAACATACTTGATGACCTCAATTCAGTTCTTATTAGGCAGACATTCTCAATAGCAAAAAGAAAGAATAAAACCAAAACAAAAATTCCCAAATCCATCCTTTGCCATGTGAGCATATTTGCTGTGCACAGACCCTTCCGTGGTCTTCATATTTGTAATCTGAAGGTCATTTGTAGTATGAACTCTTACTAAAGAAATGTGTAGACCCTTGTTTATCCCCTAGAAACCATAGTCAGGAAACTGGTGTTTGATCCCCATTTTACAGGTGTGTGCAAGGTATGAATATGCACTTACTCTCCACTGAATTCTCACTGAAATTGTCACTTGTACAGTGACTAATTTTAGAAAATTAGTTCATGTGGAGTTATATATTAGCAGCTGCTGGTTTTGGTGTGCACTGTAGCAAATAGTGCTATCTTGAAGCATGTAGTCCATGGTAATTATTTCTAAGCTCATTTGTCCAAATGCATTACATTTTTTGGTAACTTGGGTAACCTTTAACTATAAAAACATGGGCTTCTTATGATTTCATTCATCATTGTCCTTATAAATGCAACACACTTTCTCAAAAATAACTACTGGTTAATTTACTGCATTTTAGTGAGTATTTGCAAGTCAGAGTTACAGTCTGAGTATCGCTCTCGGAACTAGGAATGGATTTTCTTTGCCTGACCTCCCACTTTGAAATATTCAGTCTGCTCTTCAACCTACGTAATTTGTGCCTACGCTCACTGAGTTCAGTGAAATGCAAGCAATATTTGGCAATGGAGCAATATTGTTTGGTACTGTGCAGAGTCAAGCTTCGTGTGCACCTCTTGGTAGTATCCAGGGCTAGGTCAAGGACATGCTGGTGGTTCCTGGTTGTTGAACATACTTTGAACTTAATAGATGCTCGAAGAGCTGCAGCTCTGTGTGAAATGCTGCTGGTGAGAGAGAGACAGGCACTCATTTAGCAGACCTGTGTTGAAATGCAGTTCACAAACATTCATAATCTAGAGCTATATGAAGCAATGAAATTGCTGCTGAAATTCAGTGAGATCAATTGCATGTTATTTGCATCCCCTTTTAGAGACCTACAAAGACACAGTTATTATTACTGTTAATTTAATAGCTGCTTATTTCTAGGATGATGAGAGAAAGTTTTGTAGCAGTTTTCTTCATGCAGCACAGAGATGTACTAGGAACTTTTCCCAGCATAGTGGAAAGGACATGAACTTTGGGTTTTAGTGTTAAGCATATGGTCAGTTCTAAATAATACTGTTGTTTGGTTGACTTCCTCTTGGAAAGCGCCATTGAGTTAGACATGTGATATACAAAATGTGGATTTGGAAAGGATGACTGCATTTGTTTGTAACAAATGTTAGCTCGAAACCAACACCAAAAAATAGCTCTGATTTGAGCAAATGCATTGTAATCTTGTGGCCAAAGGCTAGCTTGGGACTGGAGAGCTGTGATTACAGTCTCTAGCTGTTACTGATTTTGTGCTGTCACCCTTATTTTTAGGGCAAGTTATGCAAGCCCTCAATCTTGTAGTAATTCTGGGCAGACCGATGACAACATGGTGCATGCAGAAAGAATGAAATTCTGGTAACCCTGTGTCTGTTTATTCTGCAAGATGTTAAAGAGTTCTAGAACATTGTTAAAGCTATATAGATAAATTTGCATTATCTTTAGGTTTTCATCAGCACATAATCAGAATACTCTAAGTAATGGTGGTGTTCTGAATTTGTGTCGTCTCCTGCCTCATTGGAGTGAATTTACTGCTGAGTTCACATTTGAATTTTATTTGGCTTGGAGACCTACGAGTGAAATCCCAAAACCACAGGCAGAGAAGACAAACAATTTGATTGCACTTCCACAGTTTGGCTCTGTCCTGAACAGATTAAAACTGTGGAGTGAATGAAGGAGCATCTAGAGCTATTGCAGTAAATCTAATAATAAAACAATGTAATAGCAAAATTTTAGAATCATAGAATCATAGAATGCTTAAGGTTGGAAGGGACCTCTAGAGATCATCTAGTCCAACCCCCCCTGCACATGCAGGGTCACCTACAGCATGTGCGTCAGGAGTGCGTCCAAGCGGGTTTTGAAGATCTCCAGAGAACATCAAAATATTACTAAAAAATATAATATTTGGTATTTACAATGTCACATGTTCAGTTTGTCCTTGTCCTTCCTTTTCCTTGAAAACTTTTCTGTAAAATTAATTTTCAATGATCATCATGATCTCCCCTGCTATTGCTGCAAATCCTCTAATTCTGTGCAGTGACTACCTGCCCTGTATCCCAGGAAAACCTTCAAGGATGACCTTGAAACTGTTTGGTACTCATATATGGCTTGGCAAAGCACTTCAGCAGGAGGTGTTCTCTCCTTTTAACAGCTTAGAATAACTACTTGTACCACTGAGCTTGGGAAAAAAGATACTGGGGAAGAAACCTTTCCTATAACAATTTCATAACAATCACTCAACAATTTTGAGTAATAATATTCAAAAAATAATAAGCAAGAGCTTAACAATGAGCTCTAGATGTCATCTAATATTCTGTAGGACTTTACTGTTTTAATTAGATTTTAAGAGAGTTGATACTTTGATACTGAATGAAATTCTGGCAACTTGGTAAAATCACAATGTTTCTGCTTTACAAGATGTTCTTACTTTAACACTGTAGACTCAGTGTTGCTGGAGTGGGCAGATAATTCTTAGGTCCAACTTGCTGCTGGATTTAAAACAAGCAGAAAAAGTCTTTAGATAATCTTTATTCCTGACATGCTGATCTGACTTTTAGGTCGTTTTCAGTGCTGTTCTCCAAGTTAGTAATATCATCACAGTTTACTTTTCTAGATCTGCGAAGACAACATTTATGTTGATGATTCCTTGTTTACCTGTCAGATGAAGTGCTGTATCCAGCTGCCTTTCCTGAATTACCAAAGTGTTTTTTGTTACAATTCCCAGGTAGAAGAGAAATGGAACAGAGAAAATACAAATTGTAAATTAGTTTCCATAGAGATCCAAACAGCTGCAGGTTAGGGTAAGCACTGAAAAATAAATTGGTAAGAACTGTTCTGTAAAGATTAGCAGGCACTCCCATGCATATGATGTACCGGGGAAGAGCCACGACAGTGTTTGGAAGAAAGTCGCCTCCTGCAAATCTAATGGAGTTCTCTGGAGAATGCCAGCCTGAGTGGGTAGTGATTTCAGCAAAAACCCTCCCCCACAAAACCTTCCCAGGGATAAGAATCAGAGGAGAAATTTATGGATAACTGAGTGTAAGATAGAAAATCGAACATGTATTGTTCAACTGTTAGTAATTATTTTCCAAAAAGGGAAGAGGAAAATTAAATAATGAAGTGATAATGTTTGGCGTCAAACCTTGTAACGCCAGTAAAACAATGATTGTGAAGAGCTGTAGAAACTTCTCGGAAGTACACAACGTGATCAATGAAATTTAGGGCAACTGTGATGTGCTTTCGAGACAGAATCTTTTAACTGGAGGTCCACAGTAGTGAGCTGAAGCTGTAAGGTAAGACACAATGAAACACCACAAAGTTTCCTGCTTCCAGCAGCTGTGGCCTCCTCTTCACCTTTTCTCTTCACCCCCTGCCTCTTGTCTTGTGCAGGTTCAGGCCCTCTTTGGACATCACCTCTAAGCTCGTTCAGTCACTGAAAGTAAAACAGCAGAAAATTCATCTTTGGAAAAGCATCTGAATGCTTTGTGAGTGTTGTCAGCCCAGCCAAGGGTCTGACAACCTGGTGTGGGAGAAAACTTTGGTCTGGGAGCTCTGTCATGTTATTAGGAGACTTTCTGCTTCCTCCATGCAGAAGCGAACACACCAAACAGGATTTTGCAGAGATAGAAAAAGCTCAGAAGAGGTGCCAGCATTGATTCTAGGCATGGGCTAAAGGCTTCTCTACCAGATGGACTAGGACTCTTAGTCTTGAAAAGAAGGAAGCAGGAAAATGAAGGAAGCAAACTGTAGAGGACTGTAAAATCACAGGGGGCATGGAAGGAACATTCTTTTTTTTTTTTTTTTTTTTTTTTTTTTGTGTGAGGTCTGGCTGCATTGAATGAAACTGAGGTGTTCATTGTGAAAACAAATGAAAGCTGGTGCATTTTTGTGTTGAAAAAATATACCTTTAGTTTTCAAACTTGGCTTTGAGTGCTGCAGATGCTTGTATTAGGGGCACTGTGAGTAAAGTCTAGTAGACTCTAGACCTTTTTCCGTATCCTGAAAAGTGTTAAGGACATCTGTTCCCATTCTAGTTTATTTTCTATTTCTCTGTCTCTCATATGAATGTTCTTTCATGTCTCTGATCGTTCTTGTTAACTTTCCCTGCACCTATATTAAATTTAGTGGGTTTCTTACTGAGATGATCAGAATTGCGTTCAGTATTTGATATCATGTCAAATGTAAACTTAATCAAATTAGAATGAGATAAAATACATTTTAATGGATTTTCATGGTTTATTTGTCCCACTCTTAATTTCTCTTCTTTTATTTCTGTACAAATAAGAGCTTCTGTGATTCTGTTATCTTTAGAGCAAGTCATAAGAGTAGCTATCTGTAAAAGGCTTCCAAACTTCCCTTGACTTCAATTTTTATGGTTCGTTCTATGACTTTTAACAAATGCTGCAGATCATTCAAGAAGGTTTGGAGGATATAATTATACTTGAGATATCTTGGTTTAGAAGCAAGAGTTATGCTGAATTGTCTGCTTATTTCTGTTCTCCTAAAAGCAAGTACTTATAAATCATGGGAACTGTTAATTTACATAGGGTCTCAAATTCTAATTAAGAGTCCCCTTAATCTGAACTTCTAGTGAAAACCACAGAGACAGTCTTGGAGTGATGATGGCCTCACAGTGTCCAACTTTTCTAGCACTGAAGGTCCGTATATGGCTATGGCTGATAACTACTATAGTATTATAAGCCTATTCCAACTGAGAGATACTTTGTACTAAAATTTCATTTAATAATGAAAAAAGGAGAATTTCTTATTATGTCTCGTAATAGAATTCTACAAGCACTACTTGGATGTAGTAATTTTAAATTATATGAAGCAATGTTTTACAACTCTCTGCAGTGTAAATCTCCACAGAAATCTGTAGCAAATCTAGAATTAGGTCATGACTAATAAATGTGCCAAACTGTGATACCTTTTCATTAATTTCAGCAATATTGCCCTGTCCTAGGGGCAAGTTATTCATTCTAGAACAAAGGAAAAAAATGTGATTCAAGTTGGTAAAGGGATTTCATTAATGCCACCCCCTTTCCCATTTATATTGATAGTCTTGAAATAATGTTATAATTTTTCAGATATTTCTTTGTAGAGATGGTGAGACACATTCACTAGAGGGCTGACCCATATTAAAGCTTAATTATAGTAATGGATAATCCTACAGGTATAAATTATTCACAGTTGTTTTGCATGAGAAGTATCATCTTGAATAAATTAAGGAAAGGTTCTGGCAAAGACCCTGGACCGTGGCATAAATTTGCCCAAAGACAACTTGCCTTTTTGTCTTTTAACCCCGATTTAAATCTGCCAGTGGCAGGGTGGCAGTGTACCCTGTGAAGGACTTACCCAGCGGCGTAAAGCACAGTCCCATATTTGCAGCTTGGTGCTTTGGTTATGTTTTGCTTAGCTGCAATCAATAGGAGCAAGTCATGGGATTATACACCCTTGTAGCGTTCTTTGACTAAGGTGTTATGCAAGGGAAGCATTCCTAGCTAAACACAGGCCTGGTACAAGGCCTGCAATCACAGCTGTTGAGAACTCATTAATGTTGTCCTCTTATCCATCGATACTAAAAGGTCTTAAGAGAGTGCTGTAACTTCATAATTGTTTACCTGTGAGGATGGTGAGATACGTACGTAGGCTGGGGCTTTATTTTCCAGCTGGCTTAGTAGATAGAAGGACCTTGTATGGTTATAGCGTGACTAGTATTTGAATGAGGTTAAAAACCTGCTCGTAATGAGTGGCTAGCTATCTCCCGTTAAAGGTTTCTTCAGCAAGGCCCTTAGGTCCAAGAGTAAGAAAAGAATTCCCACCTTGTGGGGAAGCTTCCGGCAGCCTGACTTTTCCTGTGCGTAGTTAGGAATAGCCCAGAAAGGAAGGAGTTAAGAGGATGCTTTGAACCCAAAGTCTTGTGCTTCATCCCCACACCCTGTTGGTGTACTTCCACACCCTGTCGGGTGTAGGAACTACCTTCCGTTCACCTTCAGCGTGCTCAGCAGGATAGTCACTACATTTTTCAGATTAGCATCACTGCTGAAGCCTGTGTGAGTTTATACAGCAAGAAGGAGTTCTGCCTGCTCTTCAGTGCTGTACAAAGTTGCCTGGGCACCGGCTTTTCTCATGGTACAACCTGCTGGAAATTCTGAAGTTGTTATTTTGTGGGCTCCGTTCTTTGTAGGTGGCTTCATGTCCCCATAGCACTGAAGACTCTTCACTGTAAAGTCGGTAGCATTCGGAAGCTTCTTGGTACTCAGTCTTTGTGTTCTTGGGACATTGCCTGCTTGGAGTTAACTGTGTTTTGGTGGAAGAAATGGCAGACATACCCAAGAGGAAAATTACAAAGAAGTCCTCATCTTTTTCATACGATCGCCGGAGAGATTCAGTGAAAGTCAGGAGGCAGTCCAAGTCTCTCAGCTTTAAGTCACCTACAGTGGATGCTCAAAAAAGACAGGCACAAAAAAAACAGGTTTGTATTTCAATGTTCTTGGGGTGCACTTGCCTTAAAAATTGTCTTTACTTTGTAAATACTTAAAAGTTTGTACATCTCACCCTGTTCATGACTATGAAGTGGAAAACTCTCTGCTGATCTGAAATCTGTGTATGAGTACGTGGCGTATGTATACAAGCTTGCAGACAGGTAAAGCTGGATTTTTTTGCTATAATTTTTCTTTTGATTTGGTGAAAGTTGTAGCAGTAAATTTAACTGTAGGAAAAGTCTTCATCTCCTTTGCTTTTAAGATATGTGATGGGTGATTTATGTTTTTGTCTCTGAGAGTTGCTCTTACAGTGTAATACGCGCCTGATGAGCTGGTGGGAATTTCTGTGTGTAGTGCTAAAAACATGATGGATACTGAAAGCTTGGAAGTGATTATTCAGATTACAGCTGTTCCAGTGCTCCTCATTATTATTTATATATTTATTTATTTTTGCTGTAATGTACCAGACAGAGAGCTTTAGGGAGTGAAATATTTAACTTATTTGGGAACAGGTAACACGAGTCCGCAGCAGCAGCACCTGTTCTGGTGGGACCAGTTCTTAGGGTTAGAGGGCAACTTAATGTCTTGGCATTATTGTGCTTCCACAGCAAATGACTTTCCTACACAGGTCTTTATCTTTCATGGTGGAATAGTAATTAAATGAGATTTCGCTGAAGAGCGAATGTACTGGGCACTGTAGTAAATGGAATAAAAGCAAGTGAGTCAGTTCTTGAGATGTCTTTGTATACTGATCTGCACTTTAATCTTATATGAAAGGAACACGGGATCGCTGGCTTGATGGCCATCTAGGTCTCTGAATTGATGGATGCACACACAACTTTCAGGGAAATTTTAGCCAGCAGTGTAGAACGTAACGCTATTTAATATTTTGCAAATAGTACTTTCAGAAATGCTTGGAAATAAACCAGATTTCCATGAGCAGTATGAGTGAACGTGTAACGTAAGTTGCTTTCAGGCCCTAGCATTTTTTTCCTAAATTTTGAGGTGAATGTGCCAAATCATTGTTAAGGGAGTTTAAGTTACTGCGTTGTTATAAGTTTCAGTATTAGCTTAAAAATGCTTTTGATTTTGATTTGTTCATACTTAAGTTCTGATTACTACTTCTGTTATTTTTGAGAGTTTAAAATGTCTGTTTAAACTGCAAAATGTTGACTATTAGAATATGAGAATATACAGTGACATTCATTCTAGTTTTAGTGTGCTTCCTTAGTATTAATTACAGTTGTAGGTGAAGTCCTTCATCTTGGAGTAAAAGTTGCAGAAGTTTTTTAAATGAAGAAATATTCAAAGAAGTGAGAAACACCATCAAAAAGGCTCCATTTTGTATTTTTTTATGCTCTACTGATGTAATTTGAGAAGTAAATTGATAAATCTAAACTTATGTCAATGTAAAATTCCAAATTCCATGTTCATTAGATCTTTCAGTAATAAGTTTAAATTAGTGAGTACCCCTGAATTTCAAATTTCTTTTCGTAAGGTTTTTGCAGGTTTTTTTTTTTTTTTTTTTTTTTTTTTTTTTTTTTGGATAACTGCCATGATTACTGTATGACCTCTAGTGGTTACGAAAAAATATGCTCCTATGCTGAATTCAAGCTAGTGCTTGAAAAAATCCCTACCTTATATACCTTCTGGCTTAACTATTTAATTATCCAATTTTTTTTTTTCCTTCTGTTGGAAAGAAAAATCAAATGAGAAGTAGTTCAATGACTGCTGCAGAAGAATTATTGCTTCAAAAGCAAGACTTTAGTCTTGTTTCCATGTTTATTTGTACCTTTTTCCAGTGTTTGACACCTGAAAATATTGTGAACTGTGCTTTCATCTTCACGGATTTCCGAGGCCGTAGCAGACTCTGTTGCTCGCAGTATGTGCGCTTCTACACGTGCTGTTCCGTGGAATAAGATGGCTGCCCTTGTATAGACTGGCAAACTGAAGTTCGTTTTTTTAAATGTCTTGGAGGATTCTTATCAATACAAGTCGCTTGAAATAATAACGCTCCTTGTACCCAACAATTTTAGATATCCTAAGGCACATATATATACAAGGTAAAGATGAACGAACATTTTCTCAGATATGCTTTCCATCAAGTTACCTCTTCAGTACAGATGATTCTTTTATTCTGTTGAATTCCTTCCCTGCTCCTAGTAGGTGAGGACATGACTGCAAATTTAAGGAATGAAGACATTTATTAAATTATTTGCATTTTGCATTTTCGGTTCTGCCCCTTTGACTGGTGTGAGGTATGTTTGGCCTATGAGGTAAGATTGTGAGATATTAATGCGATTAATATACAGTGCAAATATTTTCCTGGACTTTTTCAATAAGGTTTCTGAGAGGCAGGAAGGGACCTGTGCTCTTTCACCTAGCGGGCCAAGCGTCACTGGGCCCTGGTGAACGGGGTTCGGTGCTGCAGCCTCACTCACTGCATGTGTGTGCTTACCCTTACTGGGCACTCCGGTGGAGGGTCTTTTGATATTTTGGTGGAAAAATGAAGCAATGTGTAGAGATTCTAAGGTAGAAAATAATTACTTTCATTGGAGGCTCATGTTGTGTTGCTCTGAAAGTAAAAATATGCACGTGGTAACTTCCAGGAGGCACGTGGTAACTTCCAGGAGGCACGTGGTAACTTCCAGGAGGCACGTGGTAACTTCCAGGAGGCACTCATATTACTCATAGATTATGTTGCAGTGTTTGTTACTTTTGGGAGAAAAAAAAAAAGTCTATTTTCATACTGTGAGTGAAGAACAAAGTCAGTTATATGAAGAAAGCCCAAGTAAGTTTTAAGAAAACTTAAGATCATTATGTACCAGGGAGAATAAACAGATGCTTTTTTTTAGCTATTTCATGAGTACTTCTAAATTCATATTTCTCTTTCATATTTCTCTTTGTGATTGCTTGCTGACCATGTAATCACATGGGCTAAAGCTTCAGCAGATTAATTATGACCTGAAACTTTTTGTTTCCTGATAACCACTTATGCTTTGGTTACAAGTTTTGAGAACTTGGCAGGATTTTCAGCTCATACTAGAATTCAGAGAACTTGTATAGAACCACAAATGCATGGCTTGTCCCATTATTGTTATTTGTTTTCTGTTTGATTCTGCAGGATGGAGAAAGAACATTTTTTTCTTTTGATACGATCCCAGACCTCAGTGTTATGCGTCTTCTGCTAGGCCAGCTATAGAGATGTGTAGTGAAGGATCTTAAGACCTTATGTTTAATCTGACTTAGTTAATAGGAGAAGCCCAGGCTCATTGTTACGAGCGTCTAGTAGTAGACTAACGTCTATAAATTTTGCTTTTTTGCTTTCCCTTTAGAAAGAATCACTGGATGGAAGAAACCAGTTGGGAAAATTAGGAGATAAATTGCTGGGGAAGTGAGGGAAGAGAGGGCCTCTGATGGAGAGTAAGGCTTCATCGTACTGCATTTGTTGTAGGGGACAGGTATAGGAGAATGTTCCCGCTACAAATTACTGGTGTCTAGCAGATCCAGCAAACAAAACCCATGGTACAAACACCAGCAAATCAAATTGTTTGAAATCTGTTAAAATGAGTAAGTACTGAAGAAAAATTTGTGATGAAAAAAGGAATCTCCAGTTAGCTTTACCTTACTCCAAGGTAATTTTTAGACATTATCTTTGAAAGCAATGATCTGTTACTGCTTTATTTCTATCCCTTTTTTGCTTTTAAGACTATTTTTGGAAAGCCTTGTTTTGAAGTCTCTTGGGGAAACTCGAATGTCTGTCCTGGTGAGAGGGAAGTCAGCTTTAACTGTTGGCTGTCAGGATTTGTTGTTAAAATCTGATCCTGTTTGTTTTAAAATGAAACCAGACAAGCATGTGAAAAGAAGAAAGCATGTGATGTGTGTAACAGAATCCTAGGAGATAAGAACTTGCTCGTTCCTCCAGTAGCTTGGTTGTTAGAAGAAATTTGGCCTATCAAAAGCTGGCCATGTTCCAAAATGACTGAGTTTTAAGTGGGATGGTTAGCCATTATTATTCAAACTGAGATCCTAGCAAGGTGAGGTTCATTTTAACTGGGTAAACAGGCCCATCTTGAGCAAAATGCAAAATAAAATCAGAAGAAAGGCTAGAGGCTTAGTGATCTTAGGCTGTGAGTTTGCATTCCTTCTCTTTGCAAGGCCTGCTTGTGGAGGCTGTGGTAAGTGTCTGCCCTAGAACACTTCCTTGGATAAGGAAAAAGATAAGCAGAAATAAATCACTGCCTTGGCAGTGCTCTTGGCAATGATTCCTGGGAAATACCATCTGCTGCGCTGATTTTGAGTGCTCTGAAAGAGAGAGAAGTGGTTTTTGTTAGAGGTAGTAAAGTCCCCCTCTTGTTGGCTTATCTTAGTCGTTTACGTGGGATCATGTATGATCATGAGATCTCAGAAAATACCTTATCATGGTCTTAAAATAATGGCCACCTTGCCAGGAGCTCTTCAGGTGTAATTGGTGATTTATTTAATGTGAGCAAACTGCTATACTTTATTTTGATAATTCAAGAAGCTCAACTGAACTGAGCAACCTGTCATTTTTAATTCTTTCAACAATTATGGTTATAACTCATGTAAAAGTTAATACTATTTAGCTGAGCCCTTGTGAATCCACACCTTTAGGAACCCAATAACCTTCAGAGAGGCTGTCGAGTCTCCCTTGGAGAGCTTCCAAACCTGCCTGGAGGCTACCCTTTGCCCCATGCTCTTGGTGTCCCTGCTGGAGCAGGGGGATGGACTAGATGGTCTCTAGAGGTCCCTTCCAACCTCAACCATTCGGTGATTCTGGGTGATTCGGTGATATACCTTAGCTGATCTGAGGCAGGGCGGCTACAGAGGAAGGCGGCCTCGTTGTTGCCCGGCCTGTGGCCGTGCTTTCCCACCTTCTCCCCGCGGTGGACCGCTAGGAGGTGTGCAGCCCTGCTGAGGCGGCCCAGCCCGCTCATCTAGCTAGGAGGTTATCCTGCCAGAAGAAAAGAAAGGTGCCGGGCGGGATACTGTGGATGTGTTGTCAACTGCTGGCCGGGAGGGACATTTAAGAAGGAGTAAACACAAAGATCTCCGTGGTCAGAAGCGGTTGGGCTCAAGGCTGGGGATGGTTTTGCTGCACCCAGAGACCCTGGTGTTCTTCCAGAGCATGGGAATCTCCTTCAGCAAGGTCTGGTAGAGCTGTCCTCAGCTCTCCCAGCTCCTGCCCACCTAGGGCGCAAAACAGCCAATCAGCTTGGTGGTTTGACAGTGCAGAATTGCACTAAGTATAAAGCGGGAAGGAAATATGGGGCAGGGAAGTCACCGGTCTGGTGTGTTTGTGCGAATGGCACAGGGGAGACTGGGTGAAGTTTGGTCAAGCAGAGGCTACCAAGCCCAAGAGGTGAGAGCTGGGCTCTCTGGGCCTCTCCTCATGTGACCTGTCCTCCAGCCCGTCACCATGGTGGGAAGGAAAAAAGAAAACAAAACCAAAAAACCCCAACCAACCAAACAAAAGAACCCCACCAAAACTGAGGAGGAAAAAGAAGATCAAGGAACTCTTGATTTCTGAACATATCTACTGTACTGCTTCATATCTAATGTACTGCTTCAAAATGCTCATGATCTCAACACTCTACCAGAAGCAGAAAACTGAAGTATTTTCCATACTTGTGAAAACACAAGAGTTGCTATAAGCAAACTCTATAACTCTTAGAAGAGTTTTGCCGCTGCTTTGACACTGTTTCTATTTTTTGTGGAACACTTGGTCACTTAATTGGCTTTAAAAATCATTTTAATGTGTGTTATATAAGAAATATTTTGACATATATTTTGAATAGTTAGGTTCTGATTGTGTAGTCTTTTCCCTCGTCTTTATTCTATTGAAAAAACCTATGGTATTACAGAACTTGCTGACTGAAGATCCTTTACAAATAATGAGTCTGCCACTTGTTAATAGTAACAAACTTTTTTTCCACTGTTATTCTGTGCAAGAGAGCGAGGGAGTACTATGCTTTGTAGCAGGTTGATTTTAATGTTTCTTGACAAAAAGGAAGAAAAATTAATTTCAGTTATCTAAAAATATATCCCCTGGCTCAAAGTGTAGCTCTCAAGTAGAAAGAAAGCAGTGTTTTGCTTTCTCAGCAATTTCTGTCACTTGAACTGTGGATTGATCATGGAGGTAATAGAACGTGGGGAAAATCCAGGGGGAGCTGTCTGATTTCATATATGTTTCAGCTTAAGCACTTAAGTTCCTTTGATTTGTGGCCTGTAATTTTCACTGACAGTATTAGAGACTTTTGGAAGAACAGCCACTGACAGGTGACATCCATCTAACCAGCTGCTACCTACTCTGACTTCAGTCTACTGATCTGTATTATCTGTCTGATTTGAAATACAGTAAATATTAATGACTGCTGATCTGTTATTTATAAATAGAAAGTACTGAATGAGTGATGGTCGCATTTCACACCTCATCTGTAGCTGATTTCTTGTCATTTGTTATGATTCTATTACCTTTTGTGACTGACAGCTTTTCTTCTTTGGTAATTTCATTGGGAAAACGGCACATTGCTTTATTTTTTCCTTCCTACAGCCTTTACTGTAGTTTTCAGTATGGTTAGAAATAGTGAACTGTTTTATGTGCTGTTTAAAGCTGAAAAAAATCATTATTCTTATTGTCAATTTTATGAAAATTAGATTTTTATTGAATTGGATATAATCAAGAAATGATTGATTGAGATTGCAAAAAACACAGAAATAGTACACCAGACTTTATATCCATGTAGAACCAAAACTTTTTCTAGGAATATGTTGACTTCACAGATCTTTTCTTGAGAAGTTTCTGAAGCACAGGATGGAAATCATGGCCAAAAGTGGGCAAAGAAGGAAAAGAAATGTAGAACAGCATAGTGGTTTGCATTCCTACTCATGTTTAGAAAAACTTTACCTGGGCATTTTGAACTTGAATCTACCATATGCTAGTTGTATTAAAAAGATGTATTTATGTTTTTATATCGTGATTTTTTTCTATAATACTTCTGTACTATAAAGGTAAATATTTACTTTTGTGCTATTCATCTTTCAGATAGATTATGGAGAGTTTTCGTAATACAGTTTCTTCTTCTTCCTCTCCATTTATGATGAATAAATACATAAACATTTGATTGCTGTCTGCTTTTTGAAAAGAAATCCCAACAAAATGTTGCTAGCAGTAGCTGTGCTGTGTATTTGGCTTTCATTACGAGATCAAACTTGAGATGTTAACTTCATACTTATGTGAATCAGTGTCCCACAGTCTGTCACTGCTGAAGTCCATTCGTTCATTAAGGACTGTTCCTATTAAGCTTCCTTAGGTTATCTTATATAGTTCTCACTTTTAGTTATGTAGCATTGAAGTAACTGAATTTTAATAAAAAAGGTCCACCTCTTCCTCTTGTAATAATTTGTCATGTTAAGGCATATTAAATTGAGTTCTTTGCTTCTAATATTCAGTCATTCTTGTGGCAAATTTTTCACAAAAAATAGCTATCATAAACGTGTCATCTGTCATAACTAGAAGTCAGTGTTAAACTTTTTAAAAATTGCAATATATTTTCATTAGAACAAGTTGTCAGTAAAGAACATATTTCTCATCTTGACAGTGACGTGCTGCACTGATGAATGATACCAAGCAGTGGTGTTCCACTTTATTACGTTAGTTATATACTATAACAGTGCAGCAAATGTAAGACGGAGACATCTGTCTTGTTCCTCTCAGCTTGCTGCAGCTCTCTGACTTTCAGGAAAATGAGAGAGTGCTGACACTGACAGCGGTGAGGGGACCCTGACAGATCTGCATTGTGTGTGAACTGCTCTTGGATGCCATTGTGCTGGTTTGTTGCCTTTTTAGAAGGATTCCCTGAATCATTGAAAATGCTGGTGCTTGCGGTTGTAAAACAATTGACTGAGCTAGTATTGTGCATGCAAATTTATGTCCACTTATTTATGTGTAATTAATTTCTTTTTCATCCTCCTTCCACTTGCTGTCAGAAGTTAGGAGGGCTGAATGTAGCCACTTAACCCTGACTACCCTGATGCAATTAGTATACATTGAATTAAATAACTTAAGCCTTGCTTTTGGCGTAATGTCATGCAGTCAAATGGCTGTTTTTTGATATTTAGATACTTGAACATGTACATTCGGATTGCAGAACAGGGAAGTCCACAACTTCCCCGCCCCAGCATGTATCTTATAAGAATAATAGCAAACATCTGCTAAAAACCCAACAGACAAAATTTTAGTCTGTTCAGATGATACAGGGGTCATTTACTCAGTAAATAAACTCCATAGGAAACTATTTTATTCTTTGCATATGTAGCTTGCGAAGTCCCTTGCTGTTTCTATAGTTTGCAAGTTAGAAGTTCATGATTGCATACAGCAGAGTGGTCCAGCCCTGCAAGGTCCCTTGAGCTGCTCAGTCTCTTGAGTAGCCATCATTTGGGAATTATTTAACAGTAATTTAAGAGATTAGCCCATAGAGATGGTACAGAGATGGTGTATAGTGCATAGTGGTGTAAAGATCAGGAGGACCATCTTGATTTACCTGCTCTTCCCTTTTTGCAGCCCTTTCCTTTTTATTGCTGCCAAAAAGTAAGTATATTTTCATCCTCCAAAATGAAAAATAGGCTGTTATGCTCACACCCACTTTACTTTTATTGTAGGAAAAATGTTTGACTAGCCGCTCTGAAGTTACTGCATTTACTTTTTGGAAAGGTCAATGTTCTCTTAAGGGTTCTCAGGTACGGTATGGATATTAAATCCAGATTAAGCAAATATTTGGAGCTGCTCTTACCTGTTCTTAATTGTTTCCAGATGTAGTGGCCTGGTGATACACAGTCTATTTAGACTGCTTTGCAATCCTCCAATATATTCATGCACGACTTTGTGAATGTACATACAGGTAACTTTGCAGAGATTAATGTATTAACTTTTTGCTGTATTTTATTAAACAATTCTTTATTCTTCTATCCTGAAATTGGAAAGCAGTTACAGACTTGGGCTTAGTCTGTCCTTTTAGACAAGCGTTTTGGTGTGACTCATAAAACATAGCAGTGGTGTTTGATGCTTTGATCAGCCAAAAATGTCCTTTGGATTTATGGATTTTGTTTCAAGCTTCTCTGTTATAATCCTAAAATTGTACCATGGGAATCATAATTTGAAGAAAAAAACTTAAAAAAAAAAAAAAACCATTAATTATATGGATTTACAAAATGGAACCTGAATATTCAATATTTTTAGTTTTTTTTCAAGTCGATCACTACTTATTTTCTTAATTTTGCTTCTAGAAAAGCCAGTTTTATTGCAAGTCTGAAGTGAAAAGGAATATTGCTGTTGACAGCATTATTCTTGCTGCCATAACAAAATTAGTGGAAAAAAAAAACAACTTGAGCAGTAGGGTTCTATTGGGTTTATTTTCTTCTTCATTATATCTTTGGTTCAGTAGATAAATCAAAAGCAACATTGTAGTACAGTGAATTAATGTAAGAAACTGAGTAGAAGGTGAGTGACAGAGCAGTAAGCTTCAGTGGAGACAGAATTTAGTCACTGCCTTCTGCACAGATTTTATAGTAGAACTTCCTTTTAAAATGATCGTAAGATGATTAAAATAATTAAGAAATAATTTGTAATTTAAAAAACAAGAAATATAGATGTAATTTACAGAAATCCCCGTGATCTAACTGTGATAAACTGTCGATACTTTCCATGTCTGGACAGTGACGATTTATGTATGGTTTGGAAGGTTCATCTCATCTGTGTTTATGCCACTAGGTCTAATTGTGCGGCTCTGGGACTGAAACCTGAAAACTTTTTATCATTAAAAAAAAGTAGACCAGTATTAAGCAAGAGAGTAAGTGGCACACGGCCATCTGGTTGTTCAGTAAATAGCTTTTTGAAAAAGAAAACAGAACAGTTTTAAGAATTAGACATGAGTAAGGGTGTTTTGTGAGAGCACAAAGGGGGGACGATACAAACACTTCTCCCTGGACATTCCCAGAAGAGTCTGGAGACTTCTGGGGGAAAACGGGGATGTTTCCCCCTCCTTGTGGCCGGTTGCTTTTTGGCTCTATCACAGACGTGCTATAGGACTGCGCTCAAGTCTGTTGGGGAGAACCTTTTGTGTGACAGGCATCAGTAGCAAGGAGTGGGAATGGGGTATGATTTTGTTATACAATAAAATTGTGCACCAGTGAAGGTGGGGTCTGAGTTTGCCGCCAACGAGCAGTAAGGGGAGAAGACCAGCGGACTTTGCTGATGGATAGCTCTTTCTTTTGGTGGTGATGTGCTTAGGAGTTGAAATGGGCCCTAGATGCACAGTGTTTATGGCCAGTGTGTGTTTATTTTATTTTATTTTATTTTATTTTATTTTATTTTATTTTTACTATTTCAGGACCTCTCATCCTCTTGTTTTCTTGACACTGTATCAGCTTTGGATGGTGGGTAGAAAGAGAGGAGACACAACTGGTTGGTGGGAACAAACTTGAGTCAGCCGAGGAAACTGTTACATTAAGTATATGTGTGAAATATCAGGATAGTTGATTTTACATGTGCTGTAGCAGATCTAGTGTTTCCAGTTCTTTTAGTGGTTGAATTTTGCAGAGGATATTATCTGTGTAATCATATATAAACATGAACCCTAAATTTCATTTTCAGAAAAGTTTGCATATTGAAATGAACAACAAAAGATTTGGAAATTTTAAGTTTTATAGTTCCAGATAAGGGCCTGAAAATTTAATCCAAGAAAAATCTGGCAGTTTACTTAAACATTTTTTTTTACTTTAACACGTGTGTGTGTGTGTGTGTGTTAAAGCCCATAAATCCATCTCTCCCTCTGGAGACTAACCCGTGACTCCTGACCACAAGGCCTCCAAATAAAGTGTACCTTCTCAAGAGTGAATATGAGGGGAATAGACAAATCTTTTTCTTGCGTGAAATGCCTTAAAGCACAAAAACAAGTCTTTGTGTGAGGAAATTATATTTCACAGTCAGATACAGGAGGCGCTGAATTGCCGTGTCTTGTGTTCAAGACATGTTGTTGACTTACCAAAGGACAGGATTACTTATACTTACATGTTTTTTTTTTCTAGTCTTTGTGGGTCTAAAACAACATCAAAAAGTGTAGAGGCATTTGTGCTGGTGTCACTAATCAGAGGTGAGAGTTCCTTTGTGTCTTAGTAAGAGGCCTCTCAGAAATTCAATTGGATGGATGTGTTCAGTCATTGTCCAGGACACCTCAAGATTCTTCTTCAGCCAATTCAGGAGCAGGAAGCCTTTCCAAGAGGGCAGGAGCCTGTGGTGAAATGAAGCCTGAAGGAAACTGGGGACTTTCCTGTCCCATATTAATTTCCCTATATGAACGTGAAATGTTTTAAACAAGTTGAATCAGGAGTAGTGGCATGTAAATCACTTGTTGAAAACTGTGAGGGTACTTGAGGATGGGAAAGAAGTAAATGTGATATCATTAAGGGTTTCCTGGGGAGATGCAGGGAACTGTGGTCTGGTAGTCCTCATGCTTGTCCAAGGCAAACTGATTATGCGCAACAACAACAAAAAAAAATAGTGGTTAGTGGATGCCTGGAAGAATCTGATCTTTTGGGGAGGATATGACATGGTTTCCATTATATCTCACATATAATTGTATGTATTGATAGATGTTATATTGCACAAACTGATCGGATTTTCTTGATGGCAGATAAAGATGATCTGTTTGATATTTTACACCTTGATCTCTGAAAGGCTTTTGAACAGGTCCCTCTCCAAAAAGAAGATGAGAGTGTTTGCCTGTAGGTAGGCACAAAAGATAAAAGGCAGGAAATAGAGGGAAGAGTAAATACTGAGGTTTTATTTTTGTCAACAGTAGAAGGTCACCAAGAGGTTTCTTTAGACATCAGTGCTGAGACCTGTGTTATTCAGCAGATAAATGAGCTAAAAATGAAAAGAAAATTTAGTCATGATCCTGAACAGTTTTGAACAGAAGAGACAGAATTTACTGCAATCTTTCATAGCTGGTTTTTAGCAGATTGAATGATGGACATTACAGTGCTAGATAAAACTGAATTTAGTTAAATGTTCAGGGATTATAGGACTTCTACTCCCCTATTCCAGAGTTATGTATGAAATAATGGGCTTTGAGCTAGCCATTACAATTAAGGACCGAGATCTTGTGGTTACAGTTGATAGTTTAACAAAAAGAAAAAAAAAAAAGGCTCATTAGTATAGAGTAGCATAGATTTTTTTTCTTTCATCAGTTTGTTACTTAATTTTTTTTTAACTGTAACGTAGTCTTCTGCCATGTGAGTTTTATGTTAAAAATATTTTCATTGTTTAATAGCACACCAAGTACTTTTATTTAACTTAGAAGAATCGGCATCAGTGTATATGTACGTAAATAAGAAATATCTTTTAAAAATAGAAGGGTCACAAAGCTGACATCAGCTTTTGCTGCGCCTCTGCAGCCTTGTGTCCAGCCGCTGTTGGAGCTCCCGTTCTAAGAAACATCTCGGGTGCCCAAAGGCCGCGTTCCCTGACGCTGAGGGAGTCCGGGCGCTCCTCGCGAGCGGCCGGCTTGGACGGGAAGGTTTGTCATCCGCGTCGCCGCTTCTCCCACAGCCGTTCACGCCAGCGTCCGGCCTCTTGCCACGCCGGGCTCCCTGAGGAGCCTGTGCACAACCCAGGGACCGTTTCCATGAAAAGCATGGCATGAAGCGGGAGCTGGTGCAGCCAGGTCCTCTCCTCTCTCTCTGGGCCTTTTGGGTTGGCTTTGCAGCCAGGCTGCGCGTAGCTTGTTCTGCTTGACCTAAAGCCGCAATAAAATGGTATCCAGCTGTCCTCGTTGCTGTTTTATCCCCTTTGGGGCTTCAGTGTGTCCGTGGTCAGGGATCGACCTCCCCGCATTTGTCCTGTTGAAGGAAGGCCGGCGCCGGGCCGGGCTCGCCGTCCTACCCACTGCTGCCGGGGAGCACAGGGCGGCCGCCCGCTGTGGCCGCGGGCATCACCGGCAGCGCCCCGGGGAGCTGGGGACAACGTAGGCTCTGCGGCGTGGGGGCCGGTACGTGGAACTCTGGGTGTATTTAGCTCCTTAGGTTAAAAAGTCGACGTTGGGGGAAAAAAAAGGCACACTAAGGAAGGGTTGCCGGTTTATCTTTGCTGGTTAAAACATACGTAGTGGCTTGTTTTTGTGTTCCGGTGATGAGCCCTGAGAGGAAGTCAGAACGGAAAATTGCAGGTCATACTGACTACTCCAGTTATCAGTAAAAATTGACAGTTGTTATATTTTTTAGCTGTGTTTGTAGGTGTAGCAAGGATATGATACAAAATAAATGGCATGCTATTTTTTTTGTCTCAAAAGATGATTTTTTTTTTTTTTTACTGTTTTTTACACTTTGATGAATTTTATACTATAGTAATCTGTTGCTGAGTTCACTGCAGAGCACGTACTAAGTGCTTTTATACTGGCAGTCCAAACATTAGTATTAGTAGAAGTTTTAGTGTGGTAGTATGATTTCCATTTATTTTGATGCTCGGTCTTGCACATTACAGTAGCACTTAGCATTAATACTCTCCCAACTACCCTTTCCCCAAAAGAAATCTTGTATTGATTAAAAAAAGAGAATGCTAGCATTTATTCCAAGCAGAGGATTGCAGACGGCTCTTAGCTTTGGTTTTGTGGTAAATATCTTATAAGTCAGGATATGACCTTGTGCGTTTAGTGAACTCACCCACTGGAGAAACGTTAGCTAAATCTGGGAGCCTGCTCTAACGAAGGCCAGCTCTAACGAAGCTGCCTCCAAGAGCTGATCTTGCTCTGAAAGCTGGACACGCATCTTTGTGCACGCGTGTATACATGTGTAAGTGGACGTTGTGTCTCTTTGGGCTGGAGACCGCTCCAGTTCTCGTGGTGGTTTTGAGAGGTCACACATCCAAAATCCAGGCACTGTAGCTGTCGTGGGCGCGCGTGAGCCATTCGAGTTTCGGGCTGCTGCAGACCCCCGTTGTTCTCTGTAATGACTGTTAGTTACAGTCCTCAGCACGTGCGTGCTGACAGGGAGAAGCTTTCCGTGGAAGAGCTGGTTGGGTTCAGGCCGTCACTGCCAGATGTTTAACCACTGTCATTGGGAAGCAGTGGGAGCTCCTGGTGAGCACTTCAAACAGCCTCACGGTAACAGAGTCCCTTGGCGGGATGGAGTTTTGATGGATTTGTCCATTGTACTAAATGATTATTAAAATCATCAGATGTACCGTGTTGAAACATTAATCTTCTGGACATCTTTATAAAGGACAGGTAATAATTATCGTCAACTTGATATGCTATATGCAGCATACTCCTTTTAGCTGATTCCCCCCCAGCTATGCCAGGTTTTAATTAACATACTTCGCTAGTTTGAAAACTTGCTCATTTCTAATTATACCTTCAGTAGCAATATTGTTGTGTTTTCAAAAATGTGTATTTGCCATATGAAAACATGCCTTGAATTAGGGGCAGTATAAAGAAAATACTGGAGTCACAGAGAGCGCTTTTATTTTTCTCATTTTTAAAGCTGCAACTCATTTCCTATTCTGTCTTCTCTCCTGTTTCAGAATAGTACATAAGAAGATGGAGACACTAGCTACCTCTTGTGTTCAAACTCTTTAATTGCACTCAGGAGCTTTTTCTAATTATTTTTGATTTTTTTTTTTTTTATTATTATTATTTTAAAAGAAGGCGGATGACTCTTGTTATCATTTCAGAAAATATTCTAAAGAATTATTAATTAGTAGCAGCAGTGATTTGCCGTTATGCTAAAAGACAGATGGATCAATGTTCTGCCTGTGTCTCTTTGAGTGAGATATGTAATTCTTGGAAGACCTAGTTGTGAAAGAGATGGTCTTTGTTTTGTGTCAGTGAAAATTAGTAAGTGCTGTATTATATAGTGAGGAAATGAAGAAGGATTTGTATTTGCTAACCTTTGTTTTTATTTCTTTATTGAAATGTTGCAAAGTCTGTAATTTGTTTGGAAATAGGTCACTATAAGAGAAGATGGATTAAAACATACGTAGGCAATTTCATAGAATCATAGAATGCTTAAGGTTGGAAGGGACCTCTAGAGGTCATCTAGTGCAACCCCCCTGCACACGCAGGGTCACCTACAGCAGGTGGCTCAGGACTGCGTCCAAGCGGGTTGGGAAGATCTCCAGAGAAGGAGACTCCACAACCTCCCTGGGCAGCCTGTGCCAGGGCTCTGTCACCCTCACTGTCAAGAAATTTTCCCTTAAGTTCCTGTGGAACTTTTGGTGCTTCAGTTTGTGGCCATTTCCTCTAGTCCTATCAGTGGCCACCACTGTGAAGAGGCCAGCCCCCTTCTCACTGGCTCCTTTGAGGTACTGATAGACACAATTTCAGTAATTCTTCAACAGATAATAAAAAGTATATTACAAATGCAAACAAATGACTGCAAATGCTGGATGGATTCCAGGTATTTGGGAATCTTTCGTGAGTGTGTATGTGTGTCTGTCTGTCTCTCTCTCTCTCTATATATATATGTATAAAAATATGTTTAGGAAAAATCCAGCTTGATAGCTTTTTTACTGTTGTGTATCTGTTTTGTCTTACAACATTCAAAAATGATAAAGTTCTGTTGAAAGAAGTTATTTTATAACACTGCAAGCTTTTACAGTAAATTATATTTAAACTATAAACTACTGAAATAAGAACGTTACTTGAAAACTCGAAGTTGTATTTTCTGTTTAGAATGACAATTATTGAGCATGACTCTTCAACTGTCTTGATTTGTGGAGTACTAAACATTTTTTAATGGAGGCTAAATACTCTGTATTAAATTCCAAATTTCCTCTTTCTAATTATCTACATATCGCATGTTTTGTCTCCCATGGTTGGATTTTGTCAAATGTGAATGAGAGTTAAAAAAAAAATAGTTTTTAGAAAGTTTTTGGGGGTAATGATTAATTCTGAATGATTTGGGTTGATAACAATGTCATTTTGAAGGCAGTTTTCTAACATGCTTATCTGGTTGATGACCGTGTTCAGAAAGAAGTGGCATTTCTTTCATTCCCGAATGGCAAGTGTCTGCCGAGTTTTGACCTCCAGGAGCACGACTGGTGTCAAGCGCAGGGTTATTGCCTAAATTCCATCATCTTGCTATTACAAAAATGGGCAAGTCAAGATTTGTGAAAGACAAAAAATATTTATATATGAGTGGGGAGCTGTGACACACTACCTCCTGCTGTAATTATACAGTGAAGAAAAAAAAAAAACACCACACACAGAAAGAGGGAAACTTTTTGACCTTTGCAGAAGGAGTATGTTTTGTCATGCCCGTGTGCATCAGCGTTGAGGTATGCTCACTGTGACTCAGTACTTTTGCATGCGTCTATAGGGGCAACTGTAAATGGTAATTCAAAGTATTAATATGCAGGAAGTGCCATGTTTATAATGACTTTTGAGTGCTTTTCTGTAGTGTTCTTCATAATATAATATTTTTTGAACATGGCAGTTGCTGTTTGTGTACAGTAGGAACCCTTCTCAGAATGTCAAAACTGTCATTATCCATCATTTGAATTTACTTTTTTTCTTTTTTTCCTGGATTTTTATTTCTCTTGGATGCTTTTGCTCTCTTAACATTGATGAATAGCTGAATTAAGATTTTTCATTCTCTGTGAAGGTTAGTTGAGCCCTAAAATGACTGCTTTTTTTTGGTTATATATTAGAAACATAATACTAAATATTTGTGGGGGATCTTGCCCTTGTGTGCATTTTAAAACATCAGAGATGCTTGTGGAGACATGCATGGAATAGTACGTATTCTGTTTCAATAAATTCTGTCTCCTTAAATCAAGGTAGTTAATTTTAATTGATTTCTCTTCCAGAGCGCTATCTCTTTACAGCCTTTTATGTTTGTCTCACGTATCTATACAGGCATACAGAACTGTATAACTTTTACTTAGCTTTGAAATCTGTTTTAAGCATTATTATTTTTCCAAATACAAATGCACTTTTCTTCCTTCTGTTACCATAACAGCTACTGAAGCCAGATGCCGTTCTCGGAGTTGGGAGTTTCTGCTGGTTTTTATCCTTGGCTCCTTTCTCGCAGTTTTGCTGAGGCTGCCAAGGGGCTGCCTCCCTTGGTAGGTTTGGCTGGATACCGTATGCTTAGGACTTTTGCATGATTTGCCTGATGTATTTAAATTTTGCCGTTTATTTGGGCATATGATCCTGTGCAAATCCCTTACGAGACCCTTGTTTTTAGGCATCTATTTAGGAAGGAAAGTGGCTCAACATTTTTTTTTTTTTTTTTTTTTTTTTTTTTCCCTGTAAGGAAAGGAAGCAGCCTGCATCCCTGTGTGCTCTTTTCGCAGGGCTTGGCAGCAGCAATCTAGTCACAATGCCTCATGGTCCTATCAGACTGATAGGATTCAGCTGCTGAAATTTAATACTATGAAATGATACCAGTTTTGCAAAATGCACATTTTCAGATTTTTATTCACACTGAGTAATTTGCACAGTTGCATGGTTAGGTGTATGATTAAATACACCGTGTTTCAACCTCAGTGTTTTTTTCTTCTTCACTTATGAAATTTTCTTTTGTTGTGTTCAGCATTTTATAATAAACCCTTTTCTTGCCTGAATAGGTACTATAAGCAAATGGTAGGTTTTAAAGATTTGCAATCATGCCTGGAAGGTGGGCTGCGCATAGGGTGTTTCTAAAACCGGCTGGTTCTCTGGCTCCAGCAATGCTGAGTTCAGGCTTTGAGGAGCACTTGGCAATGGCAGGAGGTGGGAGGCTGTGCGTGGACCCCGCTGCTGTTGTGCATCTCCTCCCAAAACCTGGGATCTGACACCTCCTTGCCAATCATCCGACACTGGATTGAGCTCCCCTAAATCTGGGAGTCTCCAATTCCGTACGTGGGCAAGTTGTTCAAGTCGCTTGAGGGAAAATATCTCATTCCTATACTGAGGGAGCTATGGTTTCTCTTCTGTCTTCCCCCCCAACTTTAAACTGTTTTAGCTACTTCAGGGTATTTTAACTTATTATTCTAGGCGGTCACTTAAATAAAAATAAACAATTTAAAATATATCATTAAAAAGTGTGTTGTGCCCAAAATGGAGTCAATGATGTGTCCCACAGGACCAGAAAATGAACCTTACAATATTACGGACAATTTAAAATGGGCAAATTTAATTATAGCAGGAGTGTGCAATTACTGAATGAGGTATGAGAGACATGGGAAATGTTCCCATCTAAATAATAACCAGAATGTGCTTGTTCTAATAATATTCCATAACACATTTAGGGCCCTAGGATTACAACACTTTGAGGTTATTAGAAGATGATGATAATAGTGTGTTTTATTACCAAATTACTACCATACTCTCTGAGGTATGAAGTAATATTAATGACCATTTTCAATAAGGAATAACATTTTGCAACATCAGTAGCATTTAACCATATTAAAATATGTTACGTTGTGCAGTAAAGCCCTAGGGTATGGAGATGAAAACTAAAGAGTTTAATTTTGAGATGCAATTGGGAAATAATTTGGACATTCAAAAAAGCTTTAGGGTAGGAACACATTAATGAAGTATGTTTTTTAACTATTTGCAATAAATAAAAAGATGCATGTAGATTACCTGGTAGTAATTTTGGCTTATAAAAACGTTAAAATCAGTGCATGACCTACATTTTGTTTAGTACTCTATATAAAATTCCAATTATCTAAGTGTCTGTTAAATCTAGAAATGAACCTATAAAAGAGGAAAATTAGTATGTATATGTAAATGAATGCTGACTGGAAGTACACATATTAAAAATATTTTTCAAAATGGAAGCATCCTTACAGAAACTTGACAAGATTGCTTTCAGTTCCTTAGTGATGTATTCTTTTAATGGGAATGGCAGTGTTAATGCCACAGTTTACTAGTAGTTATCCTTTACCAATTTGTCGCCCTCCCCCCCTTTTTTTTCCCCCTTAAATATTGCAATATTTGTTTTGCCAAGGTCAGACTTGGTGACATTATTTTCATTGATCTAATCACTGTAAGTGTCATGCCATCTGGTTAAGTTGCTGTGTTAATCCTAAATAAATAAGTTAATTCCAATTGCTCAGAACTGCCAAAGACGGGGTATTTTATGATGTTAAAATGTGCCTCTGAAACTAAATAAACGCTCTGTACATATTGTGTGTTATGGAAGGTTGTAAAAATGAAAGATTCATTTTCCTGCTGAAACATCCCTTTAATTTGTTCGGAACAAATCTGAGTTTTATTTACTTCCATAAAAAAATGGAAATCATATTGTGCTTTAATAGTTACTATAAAATTCCTTAAGATGTCGGCAAGTTACAGAGTTGCAGTTGAGTCAGCAGCGATTGAGGAACTGTGTGTGATAGACATACGTGCAGCTGATATCAGGGCGTATAACACAAGTATTGCTAAGTGGGCACAATGGGCTGTATTAAGGATTGGGTTTTAGCCACCATCTTGTATTTATTTATCCTTAATGCCACTGTGTGCCATCCTTTGATGCAGCTGAGCTTTTATTCTCCTTTAAAGATGTCCAAATTCCATTTCTTTAATTAAACATTATGAACTAATTCTATGCTAGGTCACAGGAGCCTGACTTCTGCCATCTCTAAATGTTTAGAGATCTTGATTTGAAAATTCAAGGGGCTGCCTTGGGAGCCCTGGGATTACTTCACCAGGACCGTTGCTTTCCTCTGTTTGCTTACAGTTCCACTCAGCCTTTCTAAAGGGCCTTGGGCTGGTGTCAGTCTCCTCATCAGCAATTAACTTAGCTCTTCTGTGCTTTATTGAAATGATACAGCTCGAGAATGTGTCTTGAAAAATTGAGGTATCTCAGATTTATATAGAAGTCAGTATCATGAGTTACAACGGTTGGGTAAGACCGAGATTTTAGTCTGGAATCAAGTGAGTCAGCTCCAGTTTGATATATTGTCTATTTTCCAGGCTATGTTGAAATGCATCATTTTTTTTTTGACTGTTGAAACTTGGGACTACTCCAGTAATCATTGTTTTGCTTGTTGCAAAATTAGCTTAGTATTTAAGGTTAAAATAAAAAGTTTTGTTGTAGTCATAAAAAGCAACTTTGTTAAACTATGTCAGATAATAAAATCCAGGGTCCCCCCTGAGTCTTCATGTGATAAAAGGGGTGATGTCTGATGGCGTTGATGTTGTAGCGGCGCCTCGGGAGCCATTGTGCCTAAATGAACTGAGTGATTTGAAAGCCTCCCAGGGAAGGATTAGTGTTTGGTGGTACAACATGCAAATTCCTCGCTTAGTAAAATGGGGTATAATGCACATTGAGATGGGATTTTACCAATTCCAGCACCATGCATATAAACTTAAAAATAATATAAAGGCATAAATATTAAGGTTTAATGTTCTTTTTATGTTCATCTCGCAAAGAAGTTTAATGTTTTATATTTCACTTGGAAATAATCCAGTTAAATGAAGAAGGCCTATGGATGTGCATGTTTAGGTATGGATTAGACAACTCTTGTAATCATTGATAAGAGCTTGAAATTGATAAAACTGCATAAATCCTTTCTGTGTGTATGTGTTTTTTCATGGGGAAACAAGCAAGTGAGCACCAGGCTCCCTTTCCTTGGCTTCCCCTTTTGTGTTCAGGAGCTTAAGGAGCTGTTCTGCTGCCACCCAGGAAGGTGGTGTGGGGCCTTTTCGCAGTACCAGCTGATGTAATGTGTTGTTGGAAAACGTTCCCCATTGGGTGTGTGGTACTTTTTGATGTTCTTCAGTGGCACAAAACAAGTTCTGAACCGTGATGGTGACAGTGTTTGTGCAGAGTGCTCCTTAGAGCCTCAGATGTTTGTTTTGTAAACCAAAAATTGAAGACAAAATAATTGCATACTACATATTCCTTCATTAATGTTTTATGGAGATGGCAGCCAGTAGGATTTATCATTTCATATTGCTTTGCTGAAGAATACTTTGCTAAGTTATATTTTAGAAATACTGTGTGAGTGCAAGACAAACGTAGTTCTGTAATCTATAACCATATATGTGTGTAGGTGTATATATCTAGACTTACGTAGGCATTTAAAATGTATCCAGTAGTGCAAATCTGCTCTGTGCATGCCAACCACCCTAACCTGACTTCCATTCTCACGCTTTCTCGTGCCTCTAAACTCTGAGCTTTCCAAGGGTCTGACTAAATCCAGCAGTGATTCACATGCAGATTTCCAAAGGAGCGTGTTGTCAATTTGAAAATTGTATTTCAGTTTAAGAGCTTGTGAGTGTGTAAATAACTACAGTTACTAAAATTTATTCAAGCTAGAGGATTTGTTTTTCCTTTTAATTTCTGTTAGTTTGGTTTGCTTTAAATAAAATCTCTGCATCTTTCTGGGGTGTTCTCCATATTTCATGAGAAAGAGATGGTAGTAACAAATCAGCTGTTTATTTAAACCTAAGTAGTTCAGCTATGTGCTGCAAGGATGTAGGTACTTAATTGATTCTAGGGGTTTGTGTGGCTCTTGCTCTATGAGGGAGTCCCACTATTTTCTCAGGAAAGCTTGCGGATGTGCATCCTGCATCTGTGCT
>VZSV01000002.1:6986920-7063226 GCA_013398735.1 Nothocercus julius | reverse complement strand
AAAAAAAAAAAAAAAAAAAGATAAATCTGTATAATCTTCCAGCCTTTGTGCAGCCAAAGTCAAATATATTCAGGTTAGCTTGTTCCCATGTTGCCATCCTGTCTAAACTTTCTTCCGGCTAGAAAATTGATAAGTATCTGATAACCACAGTGGAGACAAAACAGAAACATAGAGATCATATGTTGTATAATCATCGTGATTACTCTGAACAGTACTATGCCGCAGGTTTCACTAATCAAGATTAATTGTGATCTAGACTACGTAAACTGTCATGTAGAGTGGATTGTAATTAAATAAAAATATAATCATTTTAACATTGTGCCACTAATACATATTTACAATAGGTAGTACTTTTGAAAAGACTCTTATTCCCTGCAGTGATTAGGAAGCTGAGTTATATTTTCTAACTGCACAGATGTTGTTAAAAGCTCATATTTCAGACCATAAAGACTGATTATATTTTGAGCTTCTACTGCAGTATAAAAACACTTTGTGTATCCGTCTATTGTGTTAGAGGTTAAAATTTAAAAAAGAAAACAATATTAGAAATTTATGGAGAATCTAATGCGTATATATACACACACTTATGTGCACATCTTATGTATGTGCTAAAACATAATTTATACTAGGGCATTACTAAGAAAAAGAGAATTGCTAGCAACTCAGAGGAAAAAAAAATACTTAATTCACTGTGTAATAGGAGCCTCGGCTCCATTCCAGCTTTCTCAGAGTGAGCTGACGGGTCTTAGCTGGACTTATTCCACATGAAATCTTTTCAGTTTTAACTAGGCGTTCATAACATCTGCACAAATGCTCCAGATCATTTTGAGACTTTATGAACCGATAGATTTTGAGGCTATGAATACTGAGGATGTTTGTGCTGGGGAGGTAAACTGACTTTCCACAAGTTCTACATCTGGAAAATTAGTACTTATAAATATTCTTTGTTTTTTTTTAATGAAAAGTAAGATGAAGTGGTGCATCCTTGCCATCCATACCTAAGCTCTAGGGGGAGGAAAGTATTAAAGGCTTCAGAGTATAAGCGGGAAAGGCTCCGTGCTGAGCACAGAGCTGCCTCGGGCGTGTGGCCGGGGTCTGCCAGGACCACCTAGTCGGCTTTGCCTAAATGTGATTTCCTTTTAAAAGATGTGCTGGTTAAAAGCGAAGGAAATTCAATTCAAATGAGCTTTCAGGTTATACTGAGTGGAGCAAATGAATGGCTAAAAGCAAGGAGGTTGCAGCAGTGCCGGGGTCGCTGACCATCCGTCAGCGCGGGCCCAGCAGCTGCAGGGGCCTTGCTGACGTGTGGCCTCTAGCACCAAATACAGGGTCGAGGCCTCGGCCACTGGCCTGGCAAACTGTATAACCGAGTAATCCATAAGGAAAAATGTGGCTGGGAATGACTCTCTTCTGCTTGAGGCTCTAATGAGTCTGCCTTGAATAAACTAGGCAAGTCACAGTGTAGGGGTCTGTCCTTATGTTTAGCCTCCTCAGATGATAACGCTCAAGGTTGAATTTGGATCTTCTGCTTTTCTTGTTTTTACGAATTATTGGAAGCTATTTGTTTAATGGGGCTTTCAACACTGTGTTGTAAACAACCAACACCCAATTTAAACTTGAAAAACTGTTAGGTGTTTAAATCACTTTCAGAATTGCATCAATATTCAGACAGTGCTAGGGAATATCAATAATTTATAAAAGAACAGCAAAGACCAGTTTTGCTTGCAAGTGTTTTTTTTTTTTTTTTTTCCCTCAATTTATTTTGCAGATTGGCTTGAGAACATCAAAGATGTTTGTTTAACATAGGATTATTTTCTTTAGCATTTTTGATTCCCACTAGTTGTCAGCAGCAGCAGCCCCCAGGGAAGGTGGCGATCCTGGAGCGGCTGAGAAGGACCTCAGGGAGAGGCTGGGAGCCTCAGTGGCAGATAAACCCTCTGCTCTGTCATTTGAGGCTAGACAATGAAAAATAGGTCTTTCTTAAATAAATCATCTCAAAAGATATATATTTATATTTTTTTTTCTATTGAGGATGACTCTGTGTGTGTGTATATATATTTATAAATATATATGCATACTTTCTCAATACTAGAAGCTGATAATGGAAATATTTTTTGAATTTATTTATTTATTTATTCGTTTACTTGGTGTCCACAATGAAATATAAATACAGTGCTACCCATCAGGAAGGACAGCACATGTCACTTTGTCACCGCTCTTTTCCTTGATAGCAGCTTCACGTCTCCTCCGAACGCAGTCAGAATGTTTTTAGTTGGCGATTGGCTTTGAAGGAGAAGAGTCCCTCCAAACTGCCTGTCTCTCAGAGGCTGTGTTGTGTGTGATAGAGCTGTAACTGGTAGCAAGTTTTAGCTCATTTCCTTGGAGTTTTCCTCTAAAATGGCAGCATGGGGCTGCTTGGGCAGAAAAATCATAGAGGGAGTGGTATTTTTTTTTAGAACTTAAAGCCGGGTGCCCCCTAGAGATCTGGAGTGGTTCATGATGCACTAAAAGATGAAAACAAAACAAAAACAAAGAAGTATGATTAAAAATATCATTTGTTCAACCTAAAACCAAATAGTATGAGAAAAACAGTCTTTTCTAAGCAAATAATTTAAAAGATATGTTGTAAGTCTTAACAGCAGTTTTGTCAAAATTAACGAGAGACCATGGACTTCCTAACCGTAGTTGAGAATACTATTGTCTGTTGTTTAGGTCCTTTAAAGCTTCTATTTCTTATGTAATTGTGGGTACCTTTGGAGGATAGTGACTGAGCGATGGGAATTCATGTAGCGATGGGTAATTCACCTGCTTCCACACTTTCCTCTTCATAAAATAGATGGTTTCCTTCCTGTAGACTCAATCTAGGAAAGAACTTGGAGAGTGAACAGTAACATTGATTTCATTACAGCTATTTGAACTGAAATTTAACCTCCAATATTAAGTGCTTTGCTGAATGTGGGTTCGAGGGGGATGCGATTAGCACAGGAGGAAGTGGATGCCCTTCCTGGTGCTGGCCGAGGCGCCCGCGTGTGGAGAGGTGTTGCCGGCCGCATTTGCCGCCCGTTGCTGCAGATTTTGAAAAGGAGGGAGAGTAAACCCAGCTTAGCTTCAGAAAAAAGCCTTTTTTTTTTTTTTTTTTTTTTTTTCCCATTTTCTCCTAATCCCAAATATTTGAGAGAAAGTTAATGTGTCTTAAACCTGTCCTAGCTCTATTTAATGTTAGTTTTAACTTGCCAAGTATTTATGGTAGTACTAATCCAAATAATAATTTGATAGTGTTGCATGTTGTTGCTGAATACTAGCAATATTACCTGAATATCTGCTTATACTCCAATTGTTTTCCACCTTTCTTGTATAGTCTTGGGTTTCCTGCTTTTTCATAGAGCTATTTAACTTTTTGCAATGAAACTTATCTCTCTTCTAGTTTCTTTTTATAATTTTGGCTGGAAAAGAACTTACTATGTTCTTATTACCTATTTTTGGACATATTTTATGAAATATATATTTTTTAAATTGATAGTTTAATCACAAGGCAAAATTATTTGTGATGGAAACATTTGTTTTGTTTTGGTCTTTTGGAACTCTTAAAAAAAAAAATTATTATTTGCATAGGCCACATAAGGCTGTTCTTGCAATGTATGTCCAGTGAAACCTCTTTTACATCTTTAGGTTCCCGTGTACCTTATGCAGGTTATCTCTGCTGTCTTTAGGTAATAATACTGTGTATATGCTATGTGTAAGTATATACTTTCTATCAAGTGTACGTTTTAATTTAAGCTATTGTCCCTTATAATGTTACATGAACTCTCAGTCGTCTTATTCCGTGGGAGCTGGTTTTCTCCTACAGCTGAATTTTTATCTAATAGCTATGGTAAAACTGACTTAAATATTAAGCTTGAGACTCTGAATGCCTGTAAGTTATAGTAAATTTTCCACTTGTTAACTTGAGACATTTTTTTCTACTTGGATTTATTACCAGTAAAATGTAAACTAGTGTTAAGACTAATGTAAATCAGAACATAGTCCAGTCATTTAAAATGATACTTAGATTGGAAATACTGATAAAAATGGCAACAAGCCAAGGCATTTTACAGATCTTAATAGTCCTAATACTGAAACCGAAAGTCTGTGTTATCTCTTGATTAGACTTTGATTTTTATCACCAAAAGAGATGTTCTGGTCTTCAGAGGTGATTTAGTTCATTTAGAAATCTTGTATGTGACTCTGTATGGGCCTGTACTTCAGCAGCTACTTGACTTTTTTTATTATCCCCTTCAGAGAGATGCTCTGCAGCTTGCTGTATTGAAATTTCCAATCTATTTTTGTGAACGTGCAATGATAAAAAGCATGCTGCACTGAACAGTGGATTTTAGACAACTCTTGAACCTGACTTCTAAGGAGAATTACTGTGTTTTTCTTGAGAGAAGGGGAGCCTTGCGCGGCCTTCTGAGAAAGCCTGGGCAAATCCAAGGGGTGCTGAGTAATTAGCAGGTTCTTAGGGAGGACGCTGCTCTAGCAGCGAGGCTGGGGCAGGATCCTGGGGCAGCGTTACGCACAGATGTGGCGAAGTGCGGCTCTGGTGAGCAGACCGAAGCAGGCCGGGTTGCTGGTGTTCTGCGTCCAGCGCCACTGCAAGGAAGGCAGAAGCCGGCAAACATTTTCACAAACGTTACGGAGGAGCTGTAGTCAGAAAAGCCAGCTGCAAAACAGCCAGTCGCCAAGGACGGAGCGCCCTGGCAGCCGGCCTATGTATCTGAGCACGAAAAGAAACGGGGACCAAAAAGAGGAAAAAATAAAATAAAAAATAATAGACATGATGAAAGGGAGCAGTGGAAGTAAATTGTAGCAACAAGTAGTAAGAAATGTATCTTGACTTTATCGCAGAGCCATGAGATACAGCAGGAATATTGTAATTTCATACAAAACATCATTTGGAGAAGGTGTTTACATTTTTTCTCTCTCTTTTATTTTTTCTTTTTAGATAGATAGCCTTATTCAAACAAGCAAATTTGTATGAAAATGATCACTTCTGACTCTTTGGCTTACCTATTAATTTTCCTGTGGTGGAAAACAAGCAGGCAAATATGCGCAGATTGCTGATTTTGATAGTCTGCCCTCTAAAACCATGGGAAGCAGTGAATTATTTTTCTATCGAAGTCATTTATAAGATGAAGGCTGCCAGTGAAAGGATCGGGAAATCGTGAAGAATTGTTTTTACTAATCTATTTAGCAATGTGCTTTTAGCAGTGGTGTGATTGACTGCAAATATGTAGTTGCATCAGAAGCATTTCAGATACACAGTTCTTGATTTGGGTGTTCAGAAAGACTCTAACATCACACCTCTTAATTTTAATTTTGGAGTTCTGAGTTTCTTAAAAGGCCAAAAGACATGCCTCCCCCTATGCTGAACAGAGCTCTTTTTTTTTTTTTTTTTTTTTTGAATCAGCTGTCTTGTAATAAAGCCACTAGCACCTAACTGATTAAAATGTAATTTAGAGTTGGCAAAAGCATTTCAGCCAAAAACAGCTCAGGTTTGAAAATATGAAGTGGTGAAAGTCTGATGTCTTCAAAGAAATGTCTGTACTGGAAGGGTGACTGAGCACTGGGCCAGGTTGCCCAGGGTGGTCGGGAGAAGATTCTTTTCCTGATTATTCTGTCTCCCCAGCTTAAATTTCTTTTTCTAACAAGGGGTTTTTCACCATGTATATGAAACACTTCTGCTGAGAGCATTTCCTTTTTTGCTTTAGTGAAATGACAAGATTTTGTCTCTAATTCTAGTGAGGGCCTAAAACAGTTATTAGAAATTTTAGTGGAAACACAGCACATCAGAAAATAATTGAAGTGCTACATGGACCCAAAAAATATACAAAACCCATTCTGTATGTACATGTAAGGAAATCCTTATATGGGAAGAGGCAATAAACATTACATTTTGCTATTGGTTTAAAGAGGATTAATATTTATGTGGCATTTATGCAGTGATAAGATTTATAAACATGAATTGCTTGTGAGAAATTCATGATAAAACAAATATTCTAGATATGATTTTATTTTCTTTTTCAGAAGAGAAATGCTGACATTTTTCACAATGCTCAATTTATTGCTATAGAAAATTCAGTTTTCTTGCAGCAGAGAAGGAAGGAAGGCATTTGTAATTTTAGAACTACTGTTATCCTTCAGCATTGCCATAATGTTGTGTTTTCTATCTTCATATATATTTATACACACACATGCATGCACATGCACACACACACGTGTAGGTACATATAGATATGTAGGTTGCCAACTTGTTTATTTAAGGCAAATATTTAGTTAAACAGATGGATCTTGCTTCGTGTTTAACTCTCTGGAAATGTGTTGTTCATCTTCAGGTTGCTTTCTTTAGAGTTTATACATACATCTTTTATTTTTAACTTGGGATGTGGGATCAATTATCTTTTCTCTAGTTTTGCATGTTTAAATTTTGTTCCTCTACCCATATCAAATTCCTTCCTTTTCATGACATCAGAGTATTTATTATACCCTCTCAATGCTGGCCTTGCTAGCCCTGTTACCGTCCACGGTGCCGCCTATTCCTGGCATTTGAAAGTAACTTTTAGGAAAGTTTAAGTGAAGTTATTAGAGACTGGAAGATGTAACTTGTGTTCTGATCTTTGCTTTGTTGCGTTTTTCAGTCAGTTCCCATGATTATAAGTGTCCCAGCCTCGGATGCTGATAGCTCAGTTACATGTTAAAATGCTGCTTTTTAATCTTGCTGTAGCAGGTGCCCGGATACCAATGTGTCTCATTCTCTTCTGCACAACCTCCCCCTCAGGTGGGAAGCACCACCAGGAATATTCACCCTGTTTGACTTCATTTTGCAGTCCCTCCTGAGCGGCGTTGCCCACGTAGCGAGCCGGGGGTGGTGGCGAGGAGGGCTCCGGGTCGCTCTTCCCAAAGGCTGCCTGGCGGCGGAGGCAGCCTCGCTGCAGGCACCTGCCTTGGATACCTGGATCTGAGTTGAGCTGGAAGCACCACCAAGTGCGTTTTTCCCTGGAATAGGTGTGTCCTGTGTATTTTGTAGGTGGGGCTGCTAATCTTTGGTGCTCGTCATGGAATATGGAATCTGCTCGCTCGCAGGCTCCGTTGTAAATCCCCAGGTTTCTTTTGCAATCTGTCACACTCAGGAGCACTGGCAGTGGTGATAACTCGATCGGGTTTTCTCTTGGTCAGTAACACAGCGCCAGCATTAAATGCTAAATGGCAGCCTCCGTCTGCTGTCTGTGCTGTCTCTGATAAAACATTAATCACTCCAAGGTTCTACTCAAACCCATTGATAGAAATTGCAAAATGTAATTTGGCTCTGAGAATAGAATTAATGTTTTCTAATAGCTCTGAGCTATTCTATGATTTATTGGTTCCACTGCTTGAGGGTTTTTATAATCTAAATTGGTGATTACAGATGATACACAACGTTGCGTATCGTAAATAGGAATTATGTGTCTGGTGAAAATGATAATGGGCTTTTGTACCTTGTATATATACATTAGTATATTCAGTAGTATATTAAAGCCTATTTTAGCAATCTGAAGGTAATTTTACCTATACATTGATCTCCCAAGCTCCTTCAGTTTGTGAACCCGCTGCTATTTGCTATTTTTCTTCTAATTCCATAAATGTGCGCTGCTGTCAGAACAGAGTAAAATCTTAGGGCACACCTGTGCCAGTCTCATTAGCTAAGTTGTACTGTTCTTTACAGTATGTCTTTCATGTTGTGATTATTTTAGAGGTAGCAATTAAGAATTGAATCCAATTTATCATTTTGGAGGGAAATTCGGTCTAATGAGATTGGAGCTGGAAGTCTATGAAGGTTGTCTGAGAAGATGTTGTTTCTGTTTGGCCAAGTCCCCATTGCTGAAATGCATCTTAGTAAGCAAGAAGAAGATAAAATACGCATCTTTGTGAATAATAGCAGTTTTATTAAAGTACTTCAATGAAAGTTTTAACTTATGTTCCTATTTTTGCTTCCAGACCCTAATTTTCAAAATTTCTATCTTGTAATGTGGATGGGCAATATTGGGTTGCTTTTTCCCTTTTCTTTTCTCATCACTGGTGTGGTAGATTGTCATGATCATTCCCAAGAAAAAAAAGTGGTTTGGACATTGCAGAAATTTAAAACCTCATTGTGATAAAACAAAATAAGCATGGCTGCTTTGGGGAGTGATCCTGTAATAGTGATCTGCAAGTTCTCCCTTCATCAACTTGCTAAAATTTAAATCTTATGAAAAACAGATCTTCAGGTCCCCTAATATTGTTTGCTTCTCTTTTTGTGCTTCGTAATGTGAAGATACACAGTTTTGTTTTTTTTTTTTAAAAAAAGGTTAAATATTCTGTATATAAATAGAAGGAATAGTAGAACATTTCATATTAAAATGAATTGTATTGTGATATATGTGTGTTTTTTCCCCTCTTTAAGATAATGCAGAGCACTATCTATTTCTTAATTATGGTGTATGTATCTAATTAAAGACAAATTCACTTGAGACAAGATTGAACAAAGATGAACAAAGAAATCATATTCATTTTAGAATTTAAAAGGTGCTCAGATTTCATGGTGGTGACCACTTGTTATTTTCATTACATAAATGCTTAGATATGCAGGAGTCAGCTGCTTTCATGGATGCCAGCAGTGAATCGAATAAATAAATAAATAAATAAATAAAGCTCTACTTGATTGAGTTTGGAATTTCCTTAGGAAAAAAATAGCGATATTAATCAGGAGATAACTGTTTCAAATATAAAATCTGATTTTTCTTAGCGGAAAACCAGTTTGCTCTATCAAAATCTCAGAATCCCTTTCGCTCAGTCCCTTCCCCCAGCCACACAATCCTCCTTTTGCAGTATGTCTAAATCAGATTTGTCTGCAGCAATAATTGGTGATTATCTCCTAACTGCAAGGTAGAGCTGGGCCTCTTTGGCTAATCCTATCTTGCTTGCCATCTCCAGTAACTCAGAGAAAGGCAAGTAAGAGAGGACTTGAAATGTGATTTCTGAGATCATTTTTCATACGAGCTGTAATTATGTCCAAGAGCTCTGCAGACTGTGGCGAGAATGGCAAGTGGGCCTTAGCAAAGGGATCCAAAAAAAATTGCAGCCTTCTTCTGCATAAAGGCAAGCGACTGGGGCAGTGAAGGAAAGTCACGTGTGGTTTTGGGTCTGCAACAGCAGAAAATCTTTTAGAAATTTTGCTGTTCTGTATGATTGCTTGTGAGTTCTTGCAAAACGTGTTCATTACTTTGACTAATGGAGAGTTACAAGATGAAATACAGCTATTAAAAAAATCCTTTTTATTCTGTAAAGAAATGTAAAATGAAGTGAGGATTATTTACGCTCATTCAGTACTTTACCTTCTGTAGAAAGCCCAAGTTTAGCTTCATGCTTGGGTAAGGGTTTATGTAGTCAAAGGCCCATACATTGTTTTATACTTTATTTGGCGGTCTTATAAAAGATATCACTCCTATCAAAGCCTGACTTGTTTTGTTTTATTCATGCTTCTTGACATCACTTTGTCAAATGTGACACAGTGTCTACAGAAGTAAGGCTGTTGTGAATGATGCTGAGAACCTTTCAGGTGACCTCTGTTGGAGCCAGGAGGATGATTTATATTTGTATTAGCAAAGTCTTCTCCTAGAGACAGCTTCATTAAGTGTTTTATGGGAAAAGAAATCTTTCAGAATTCCAGCCACTTGCTCGTTTGTTCCTTCCCCTAATATAGCAGGAGACCTGAGTGCAGCAGCAGGCGGCCAGGCCACATGGTGGGCTTGACTCCTTGGGTAGAAGTCCTGTTAATGCTGGAGGAACTCTATGCAGGGTGGGAAGCGAACAGCAAAATGGCACTGAGAGTGTATTGGTGAGGTTTGTCAATTTATCCCGTTTCACCTATCTGTATTTATTTATTTATTTTGGAGCATAGATTAATATGATAACTTAGTTATCATTGGGATAGTTATCATAGGGACGCAACATTCCCTATAAATGTGTAAAAATGATAAAGGTACTTTTTCAGAGATTATGCCCTGTGTGTTTGTAAAGTATTTTGTGTGGTATTTTCATTCACTCTTTACTGATACCATGCTAGGAGGAAGAATCTTTATGTAAAGTTTTCATAGATAAGCATTTTGCTGGTAAAATCATATATGCAAGCTTATTCCACAGCTTTTCCGTAAAATTAAATAATTTTTTTTATTTTTTTATTTATTTATTTTTTTTTTTTAACATCTGTTGAAGGTTTTGTTCTACCTATTAAAGGGAAAAGTATCCTGGAAATCTGTTTTTACCTCTGTTGCTAAGGTAGTAATCCATTAGTTCTTCCAAAAAAAAGTATCTTGAAGGTATTAAGACTATATGTTTTATGGTATGTAATCATAAGACTACATATCTTATGGTGTATGATAGACTGAATTTTGAGGGCATTGGCCAAGCTTCTGCATGCAAAGTTCATTTCAAAGAAAAGCTACAACACAACATCTGTGATTTGAATAAATTGGGTGTGTTGCTTTTGGTGAGTTACCTAAGGTTCGCTGGGATGCAACTGGAATCAAGGGCTGTGCAAAGTTAACATAGAAACAGTGAAATTATCAAGGTTAAATTCAACAAAGGTCATTTAAGAGAAGCTTTGGAATTGAATTGTATTTTTGTGTCCCCCCCGCCCCCCCAACATCGGAATGTCATAACAAAATGAAATAGTGTAGTATTAAACTGAAACTGTAAATTGATGTTAGTGACTTTTATTAACATTTTTAAAGTGAATAACTGTATATAAACTTCGTTCTCTTTTCTGTTAAATAGGATGAACTCTCCACTTCTTGTTTATTCTGGCTATTGCCCTACATATATCATAATGTTCTTTTATTACAAACTGTCATATTTCAGGGAAAAAAAAAGGCAAAAACAAGCAAACAAAAAATCTAGAGGAGCCAAACTTTCTCCTGGTTGTTGATTTAAAATCATGTTGAACATGACTTTAAGAGAGAATGAAGTCATGGTGAATGAGATAGCTGTTCCACTGATTCTTACTTTCAGGCTGTGAAATGCAAATGTATCATGATGTTAACAATTCTTGTAATGTAACTTAATAGTTATGCTTTCTCTTCCATCACAGTCTATAAGATTGGATGTTTGGGTGTCTGTGCAGGACAATGGAGACTACTTTGCCTGTAGTCCTGGAACTTTCAGGCAATACCAGTACTAAGAATAGTGAGAATTAAAATTGCATGAGTTTCTTATTTCTTCATTGCTGATGTAAAGAAAAATATTTTTTTTTTAAGCAAAGGAATCATCATTGAATGTTAAGGCTAATTGATTTATAATACTTTGTTGGAATGAACAAATCAGAACTTCCTAACAGTTCATTTGTGCCAGAATGATTTGTGGAAAAATCAAATGTATGTGTTGCATGGAGAGACACAAACTGGAAGTATATGAGGAGGGTGAGTATACCTGAACTACTACACAGTAAATGAAGCTGATGCTTGAAAACCTTTTGGTAGTTTTCAGAAGCTTGCTAAGAAAGGCCTCTTATTTACGTTAGCAGCTCATCAAAGGCGACGTCTAGTGAATATGGAATTCTGGCCAAAAATTCAACAGGAAAAGCACCAGTGCAAAACAGAGAAAATGTAACTGGGATTTCTTGCTGGATTCTTTTGGTGAGATGTCCCAACACGTGAATTCATTAACCTATGTTGTCCATTCCTAAAATGGTCCAAATGAAAGCTGTAAGGATGTTCCACTGAAGGATACAAGATGGGTGTGTTTATATTAGCGTATATTTTAGTAAGAGTCACAATTTTCTGATTTGTTTTGGGGAGCAAAGGTGATTAAAGCTAAATTACCTGAAGTTAACCTCTCTGTATACCGCCCTCTTATTGCTGGTAAAGACCTCCCATCCAGCTATTTATTTTCCGGTGGCGAGGTGGGGGGAGCCCGTCGCACGTTCCGGGGCTCCGGGCAAGGGCAGAGCCGGGGCGCCCCGGCTGCTGCCCGTGGGTGACGGCCCGAGCACGGGGTGCCGGGACGGGCGGGGAAGGCGCAAGGAGCCCCCCTCCTTGTGTCCTCGCCTCCGCCTGCTCGCGTCGCTCCTCTTGCGTCATCTGGGTGGGAATCAGATTTCAGATTAGAAAATGCTGTTTCAAAAATGCTGTAGATACTGGTGTTTTTATCTTTTTTTCACTTTGACTTTGGCAAATTGTAATAATAGACAGGAGATTGTAGCTTAAATATAGCTAAGCACATATATTTTTTTTCCAAAATATTAATGTTTGCTATAGCGTGTCCCTTGGCTTAGGCCAACAGAGGTTATGACATTGCCCTATTAGCATTCCCCCTTACTTGTAGGATGTACAAAAACTTTAAAGTTTTCTTCATTTTCTGGAAAAGTATCCTCTTTCTTTCCCCTGAATAGAGGAAACTTTTAGATGCCTAAAAATGCAACTAATACTCTCTTAGAGAATGCTTTTTTTGTTAATTGACTGAGAATTTCTGTTATAAAAGTTGTGCAGTATATGTAATTTTTTCTTCCCTCCCCTTGCGCTAAATTACAGAGGTTAGTATGTGACTTTAAAAGAAACATAGATATTTTTCTTGCCTGTTTCTCACATATTAGAAAAATCTTGAGAGGCTGAGCAGGGCATAGCAGGCAAATTCCTGACCTGTTACTGTGCCTTGTGTTTCCACCAAGTCTATCAGAATGCATCTGAAAATGAATTTTCTGAAAACAAGTAACTATTCTGTAACTTCAAGCTGATTCTTAGGGTAGACTGGCAGGATGCTGCTTTCAGCATTTCCATTTCCAGTACAGTTGTGTAATGATGCATGATGCTTCTGGCGGGTAAGGTCAAGGCAACTCATTTTCTGATGATGTGGGTTGGCTTTTCAGACCTGCTAACAGGATTAAGTAAGTTCTCTGGCCAAGAAATGCTTCCATTTCTAATTGTGTGTGCAGATTTCTGGGATGGATGTGGTCATGGTTGTTTTGTGCTGCATAGGAGAAGCACAGGGAAAAAATAATAGCTTGATTGGGTTGTTTGAAGTCCACAGTTTTCATTCTCACATAATTACTGAAGTTGCATTTAAATGTGTTTGTCTAAATTTTCAGTTTGACTTAATGCATATTTAAGATTTTTTCAAATTGCGGTTGCTTTATGTCCCATTCAGAAATCAATGATGAGATGCTGCTTTTGGCTGGTCATTAGTATTCACAGCTCTGCCAGGCTGCAGTCCCAACTCTTTCACTTGCTCTTGTCACAGAAGATGATGGAACAAGGTTGCTTAGAAACACTTAGCCACACTCGCAAGGGGAATTATCAGTCTGCTCTGTGTATTCACCTCCACAGGCGGTGGAGAAAATTGAGTTTCAATACTGACGATGTTAATTCATTGCAAGTTTGTTTTAGCAGCACTTGTATGTCTAAGCCTGCATTTTCTTGCATTAGGTATAGTGAGAAAATGCAGGGTAAAATATTACCTCTCTTTTGTAACAGTGGTTTTGAAGTATGAGGGATTTGTCTGTATGCACGTCTGAAACCCCAAGTCCTTATTGTTGTTGGCTGGATTAATCAAGGAGGTGTATTTCATCAGCAAATTATATAAATCTGGTATTATTTCATGGTCAAAATGACTTTTTATATGTCACTAGTTTTGGTCTTCAGTTTGAGAAAATAGTTCTCATCTGACTATCCACAGCAGTTATGTTTTTCCTAATTTTAGGAAATCTTTGATTTTTTTTTTTTCTTTAATTGGCCTAAAAATAGGCCAAGTCACTTAGAGTCATGAAATTCTTGATCTTCTTAACTATAAGTGACTTGGCCTATTTTTAGCAAACTGTAATTATACACTAATGTGTGAGCAAAGATAAATGTAGCTTTTTATCACCCTAATTTCTAAGCATTCCAGTTATTACACTTATTAAATATGTTGAAAATGCATGTATTTCTTCCTGTGGGTCTGGGATAGACTTCAGTATCTTTTCAAGAGACTTAAATATTTCATGCCACTGAGATCCTACTGCACTTTTTAAGACGCCAGCTGTTATATACTGGGTCCTTGACCCTTGATCCTGCTTTATCTTCCTTGCTTTATATCCCTTCTCTTTATATCCCAAAGAGCAAAAAATCAGGTTAAAAGTAAAAGCTGCACAACAAAGTGTTTCTGTAGAGCTATAAATGTTCATAAGTAGTTTATAAAGCTTAGTCAATAAAACAGGAGAAAATAATTCCTGTAACTGTAGCTGTGTCAGTCTAGTAACAGACCAGGAAAATGGCAGTGGTGAGTATACAGGAAATCTTTAAAGGTTTACTTTAGCTTTCACTATGATTTTAGTAAATATGAACATGCAGTAATACAGCTCTTTCAAGTGTACTGCATGGTGGTAATGAGTGAATTACTCTGGTGCCTGTAGACTTAAGTGTATTTAAATTGCAGCCAAATGAGAATTCTTTAAGTGCTAAATTCCTAAAGTCATTGAATCTGGATTGTCACTTAGAGCGATTGTTGAGAAAATATTTATTGGGAAAAAGAATAATATGGAATATCTCCTTTTAAGTTGTCAATGGCATCTGTTTAGTGAAGCTGCTTTTTTATTTATGATGAGCATAACAGAAGAGGGGAATATAATTCTAATGGAAGAGGAAAAGGTATCTCTAGCACTTCCCTAACTTTCTGTTGCCAGCTTTATCTCCTGGATCATCCAGCTTTATCTCCAGAAGGTATCTCCTGTTGTCTAGGTCAGGTCCAGGGCGCAGGAAGAACTGATGGAGTTCTTCCTCTTAACTACCACAGCTTTGTTCTTTGTGTTTATGCATTTCTATTCCTCCCCAAAGATTGTGCTAACCCAGTGCCTTTTATATTTCTGTGCTGAGCACCGGCTCACGCTGTAGAGCAGGGCTTGTTACACTCTTCGGTTTAACCAGGCCCTGTTAAACACAACCCTGGAGTTCGGGCTCTTCCTCTCAGCTGCCTCCTGGCTCTTTGCTCCACTACCTTTGGATTCAGGGGTCCCAAGTTTTCCAGTTAATGTAGTGCTTGAAGGGCATGTTTTGTAGTACCTGGAGCAGGAGCACATTTGCTTTATAGAAAAGAGGAAATAAGAATTAATATTGATTAATTCTTAATAGTATTTATCAAGATTAAGAGTTTTTTATTTCCAAATTTCAATGCAACAAAATTGTGAAATACTAATATTCTCCTCAGAAAGGGATCCTTAATCTAGCCTTTTTTTTTTTTTTTTTTTTTCTTTCTATTAAAAGGGAGTGTATTTTATAGCTGTTAAATACCTTAAGAGAATTTCATACTTGTTCAGTCAAGACCTTGGGTTATTCAGATTGTGTATGGAAAGAATCCAGAATTAAAACCGCCCATGTCACTAGCTGCTAATAGAAACTCAGTTACAAGTTGTGTCTAAATGAGATCCCAGCAGAAATCACAAACCCTCCTACATGTGTTAATAGGAGGATTTCTCTTGGGTGCAGCTGTACATCAAGTAAGACACAGAAAGAGGGAAGCGGAACCAGCGGTGTTCCCTGGAGTAAAACTGAGAGGAAAGCGAGTTGAAAACACATTCGTTTTCTCTGAGTTGGTCTCAGACCAACCTCTGAGTTGGTCTGTTCATCTCTTTTTTTTTCTCCCAGCTCTTTGATGAGTCCCATCATTTCCGTAATGCAAAAATGACAGGATTGTGTAAGAGTGGAGGGTGGTTTTCAGAACAGCAGCCCAACTTCTTGCCCTGGACATTCTGTCTGTCTGCAGGGTTTGGCGCAGGCCGGGGGATTGCTTTAGCACGTTTGACACCGTTTCTGAATCTTCCTCCCTCCTGCACGCTGGGAGCTCTGCGCCGTTTGTGCGGCTGCCAGGAGGTTCTGCTGCTGGAGCAGGAGGTGGTAGCTGAGCTTTGGCTCTGCTTCTGGCTGTTGTGAATATTCTTTCTCTGCAGAAGGTCTCAAAGGAATAAAATTCAATAAATCAAGTTCACAACAGCTTAATATGAACATAGAGGGAGTAAAAAAATTCCAATTAGCAAAGCTTTGGTGTTAAACTTCTGCACACATTCTTCGAGTCCATTAAATGGTATGTGCTTAAAATTGAGATGTAATTTCTGCAATACCCAAGCAGTTGCTGAGATCCTTTACTGAGGCTGGTTGTCTGGATGGAAGGGGGAGAAGGGCTGACCCGGTGTATTGATAAAAGCAGAGTTGTTGCTGCAGGCTCCTCGTCTTCACCCCTGTGCTAAGCTGCAAGTAAAGCTGCAGAAGGAACATATGGATCCCCCATGAATAACTGCTTTTCTCACCTCCCTTTACTTGCCCTTCTTCAGCCATCCAAAATTAGGCTTCCTGTTTCCAATTCGGAACTGTAGGATGTAGGTATCCTGCTAACCTTCCATGGCCTCCCTTTCTGTCACACAATTTTTGAAGCTGATTTAAAGTCACAATTTTATTTATACCTACGTAAGTTAGATTCTGGATTAATTAGAGAAGTGGCTAGGAAATCACCTCCTGCCAAGATATTCAACAACAACAAAAACCCCAAAAGCTTTAAGGTTTGTTCAAGTCCTAAATTGATCCCACTGTGTGTAATCTGGCATGAGAAATGTCCTTGAATATCCAGTGCTTTATTAAAACTAGTTTAGTGGAGACCTTATCTTCAAGTTGGTTAAAATGTTTCAAATACAATTGGATCAGAGGAAAAGCAAATACGTTGTATTATTTCAGGGCAACTTTGAAAATGATCTATGCTAAGAAAAGTGACAGTGGGGCAGTTTTGAGATACAACTCAAAAAGTCATGGTATTGTTTAAGAACAGTTCATTTTTAATGACTTCCTCATTTGTATCTCTCAAAGCAAGCTTGCTTTTAAACTCTCCGCGACCACTTAGTGTGTAAATTTGCCTTTCCAGCCTCAAGAAAAAGGTCCCAGGTCATACCTAGTGAAATCCCTGGAAGCTACAGCACAGGGGAAATGCTAATGAAACTGTCTTGCAACTTAAATTTGGGAAAGGTAGAAACTCTTAAAGAATGACTTACAGAAGGAAGGATGAAAAATGAATTATCTAGTTTGTCAGTTTTGATCTTTAAAATAATAAACAAAAAATAAGGCTCCTACTGCTTCATTAACTGTCGTTCTGTTCTTTCTACTAGTATTCTTCAGCTTCTTGTCTTTATTTGTGGGTCTGATTTCCTCTCATTAGAGCTTCCAGTTTTACTATGTTCTAAACTGAATTAAGGATTTCTTTAGTGATTTTTTTCCCCTAATCCTTCATACTAACAGTGTTTAAAATAATCTGATTTCCATGCTTGTTTCTCTGCTGAGGTTTTGCCATATGTTTTAAATGCAATGGGGAATGAATTACAACAAAATGCAACTCAAATGTAGCCTCATCCTGGAAGAAAATTGGGTATGTTAGTCAGCCTGAAAGCTAGAAATCATAGAGTGCAAGCCTGGATAGCTCTGAACTCTGCTGTGGACATGCTGCTGAGGATGACTACAGGCTCGTTATAGTTATGGACACTGCAGCAATGACCATGGTCTGTCATAAAACAGGATTCAGCGCTGCGCTGTTTTTGACATGAATGCAACTCTTGGGTCGGCCAGGCCCAGCCCTGAGGGGTAGGTGTGAGACCAGAAGTGCTGCTGGGCTCCAGGCTGCCGCTGTTGCTGTAGCTTTGCTGTGACCGCAGGGATACGTGTGGACGTGTGCGCGTGCATGGAGATGTGTATGCACAGTGTATGTACACATTTAAGTACAGACAGACACACGAGGCATTTCATTTTCTAGCAAGTCAGAAGGTACTTTAGGGAGCAGTGAAGTGTGTTCTGGGATGGTTTCCTCTTTTTAACTTCAAGTAGTTAAATTTCTGCAAAGGCAGAATTGAATTCCAATGCTGACTTTGGTGTGGTCTTAGTAGAGTCAACTTTAAGACACAGAAGAACTCAAGAAATGCTTTCCAGTAGAACTTCTGTGTGTGTGTAGAAACTATATTGTCTCTTCCTGACGAGCAGATATGAAAGGAGTTGATATCCAGGATCCAAAGATTCTTGTGTTCGTGAGAACATTTTGGAGATACTCACTGCCTTGAACCCTCAAAACTTGAATCTGACGTAGAGAACCCTCCATGTTGTGTGCACAGTGAAACCCTCTTTGTTTTTTTCCTGTAATGGAGTTCGCAAATGTAGCGTGTTTGAAGTACCCCAGTTTGGTGGCATCATTGATCCATACCCAATCAGGATGACTGCTTCATATACCAGTTTAAAAGAGCTTGTGTATCAGTAATTGCCTTGCATGGCTCTGTATATTATTTTGGAGCTTGTGAAGTTTGGGCTGTATATAAAACATGTCCAACTTCTCCTGCCAAAAAAGATTAATGATTTTTTGTTTCTTAAACAGTACATTGGGGCTTCCCCACACACACACACACACTACAGCAATATAGAAAATGTATATATTTTTTAAGCCTCTTGTCCAGTAACAAACTGGTAGAGATTTACTAAAAATAATGGTCTACTGGCTGAAAAATTCCTTATGACATCAAAAAAGAAATGGTAACTTGTACATTTTCCCCTTGTATACATTTCTCATTGTAGGGAAGATTTATGATTGCTAATATGACCCTGTGAGTTCAGCCACTTGCTGCAGAACATGATTTCAGCACCTAAAGCAGCAGGAATGATTGGAATGCATGTTTTGCATTTTGATTTCCATCCAGTAATGTTGACCTTTAGTTTCTTTTCATTTTTGTCACGTTTGCCTTTCTTTATGCTTAACGTGTATGAATATTGCTTTTTCTTCATATTGATGAAGTGTTGAGTAACTTCTGTCTTTGTTTGCTGGGATAACTAAATGCTTTAAACCTTTATTAAATGCCTTGTTAGATGTTGTATTGCTGGAGTGGGCTTGTATATATATATTAATAAAACCACCACTTGAATGTCATGCTTAAATCAGAGTGTATTCTCTGTGTTGCTCTGCTGTGCATTTCTGGTAGGGTTCAGACTGCTTTCATTGCACAGAGTGAAATGGAAAACACTATGAGAAGAGGGAATATTGATTTTTCTTCTCCTACTTAAGCAGCGGTTTTCCAAGTGGCAGAGCTCAATTATATTATCCTGGTTATGGGGCTATTTAACACAGGCCTTTTTAAGTAAAGCTATTCTGGCCAGTAATGTCTTGTATCTTAATTAAACAATATTGTGAGGGCAGTTGAATAGAACATACATTTGAAAATGTAAATATCAAGCATATTGTACTAAGGCTTATCTGTTAAATAGTGTTAGGTTACAATCCAGATGAGACTGCTGGGAGTAATAACAATTGTTCAGCCTTTTCTTTCTCTTTTGTCGCTGTGTAATTGGATCATGATGTTGCCACTTTGATAACTACTCGAAAGTGCGAATTAGAGTAAGTTAGGTGACAGTGTATGAAAATGGTATTTAAATCTTTAATTAATGAGTTGGCGTAAGTGCTCTGCATGAGGTCAGCCCCCAGGCCCTGTAGAGAAGTGTTGTCGAAAAATTTCATTTAATGCTGAGAGGGAGGAAAAAGCGTCTTGAATGACAAGGACTGCTCAGTCACTTAAAGGAATTAAAAGCACTTATTTAAATAGGAGAGAACCTGACAGTGTGTAGTGTGGTCATGATTTGTCTTTGTCCACAGCCTGTGCTCCATACGTATTTACATTATGTTTGGAGGTACCCTGACTTTGAGGCACCTTTGTGTGGGGGTGTGCGTGTGAAGGTAAGTGCACACTCACCCAGCAGTGAGCACTGATGCTTTTCCTATTCCGGGAAGCATGGTAAAGGTAGTATAAAGTCATTTAAATAACACTAAAATTAGAATTACTACTACTAGAATCTCATTGACCTTGTGTTTCTGCATTGGCATTATACATGTTAGCAGCTATTACGTGAATTTTGTGGTCTTTTGATTCCTGCTCCTTCTGACATCCCTTCCCTCAAAGCCCAAGTAGCCATCAGTGCTACCATTTCCACGTGCTTTAAGGAAAACATCCATAAATGAAAACAGTTATTACAGTCAACCGTAGCTATGAAATTGAGATATGTTTCTGTATAGCTGGAAATCTCCTAATAATCTGGAAAGAGTGTTTCTCTTCTGTCTGCTGTTTGGCACGTCTGTGCTGCCGTTAACTAAGGAGGACGGTTGTGAGCCTTCAGGACTGCCTAGGACGGGGCTTCCTGCTGAAGAAGCCGTAGGGAGCCGGGCTCCTGAGCCTTAGATTAACATGTGTGTCAGAAGTGTGTTAGACTCAGTAAGAACATACGGGTGTGGTGTGCAATATCACTGTGCTGTTGTGGTGATCATAGAATTATTTTGGTTGGAAAAGACCTGCAAGATCGAGTCCAACCGTGAACCCTTCAACACCACGCCTGCTAAACCATCTCCCTAAGCACCTCATCCACACATTTCTGTGACAGAAATAGCATGCATTGCTCATGCTTTCCAGCTACTGCTTCCTACCCTGGCTTAGGCTGTTTGAGCAGCTCTTAAGTCTAGAATGTGACAATTAAAATCTCCCTGGGGTTGTTTTTGGAGGATGTGACCTTCCTGCTCTGAGAGGCATGCCAAGGGGAGCTGGAGCAGTGATCCTTCCTTAAATGATGTGTAGATATGAACGAGGAAAAATCAAACCCAAAGGCTTCACCTTGTGAAGTTTGCTGGTGTTTATTTACCTTCCTGATAAAAATACTTGATTGATATTGTACATGTTTATGCCACAGCTGCCAAATGCTGTTGCATTTCTTTCTTGGCTGCCTGGGCAAATCTGACGCAATTCAGACCTGTCAGATTTTTAGTATTTTTATTGTCAGATGGAGGAAGTCCACAGAGCAATGGATCCTCAGGCTGGAGGCTGCCTTGGGTGAACCTTCATTCTGTATGGCAAGTGCTTGCCTACTGTTTAGAAAACAGGCGCAAGGCACCTAATGTTATTTCATGAGGCAATTTGAGACCTTTTAAGAAGTTCTGTTCTCCATTAAAGCAATATTGTTTCTAAGCTAATTTGAAAAAAGAAAAAGTAGTAAGACTGTTCTACCCCAGAATGGTTAGTGTGAGCACTTCAGGTTTTAAACACTTCCTGGTCTTTCTAGGGCTTCAGGTTCGTTGTCAAGTAAGGGTCCTTAATTAAACATGAAGTAATGTACTCCTACAAGATTATTGCAGTTTTATGATCATCCTTTTAAAAGTAAGAATCCTAATTTTTGCCACTTGCATAACAAAGGACATAAAGATGTGTCCCTTTTCTATCTCTTTGTTGATCTTAAAATTTTTGTTAAGATCTAGTTTTATCTATGTCTGTTATTTAATATAAATAATGGAATATCATGCAAATGTACATGATTTAAACACTTCAGAAAATGGAAAAAAATTAAGCCAACTTAATTTACAGCCAGGATTTTCAGGAGGGAAGGAGACCCATCAGTATTGAGCTATCAGTATGGACGTTTTGAGAGCATCTACTGCATGTAGCTGTAACAGCCACAGTTGATAGAATAAGGTAGCTCTTGAGTGTGACTTGCAGTCTATGTTGGTATCTTCCCATGAGCTCAATGTCCTCTCCCAAGCAAGATTCCCATTCATGCCTTGTTAATTCCACATTAACCCTGTAGTGAGAATGCAGTTTTGTTGAGAGCGCGTTGCCACCCAAAGTCATTACGGGAAAGATATTTAGTGGCAAAGACAAAACAGACTTTTAGTCCAGTAGTTTTGTGTTGATCTGTAAGCTGACACTAACAACTGATAGGGCAGTCTATGATGTGTAACCACTTCTGGGTAATTCTCGTTTGCTTACTAGTGGGATTGATTGTGTTTTCACCATCACTAATGTCCAGAGTGCACAAAATGAGAAATGATGGAGAGGCGAGAATAAGAGGTTATGGGAAATGTGCTCTGCATCATCAAGCTGGATAGTGACATCTGCTAACAACTCAATTGCTGACAGAGTGTACTACAAATAAAAGTAACCTTTTATACCGTGGACTGATACGGTGCTTCCCAATTCTTTTGACCTTTTTGCATGTCAGTAACTATGCTAGTTGGCCTTTTGAACTTGGGTGAATTTTCTGCAAACATAAAATTCTACACATCTGCAGCATTGGAAGTTTTTGCTGACTTTATAGCAAGAGTCACAGTGTGCATGCTCTTCTTCCTGTTGTAATCCAGAAAGGGCTAGTAGTGTGAATGGAAAGGGTGAGTTTGGTTGCAGTCAGGCTGTCTCCTTATGGGCAGGAAGCGCTTGGGCAGAACCATCTCTTGAGTTCTGACATGAACATGAACCTTCACTGAGCCCCTGAAGATGGGAGGTTTAGGCTATTGTATTAATGCTGTCTAAATCTACTCCCAAGACAAAGGACTAACTTTTGGATTTTGATCTGTTTTTTTGAGTCTTGATAAACTAGTATAGCTACCAAGATTCAAACCTGAAAGACATCTTTCATAGCTTGACATCACTGGCAGCATTGGTGGTCTTTAACACTTACGCCTTCCTAGCAAAAAAGTGAGGAATAATACTATCATCTTATTTATTTATTTTTTTTTTCCTCGAAAAAAGAAACAGTTTCTGTTCTGTTGTAGTTGTCAGTCTCACCTGAGCCCTTCTCGTGTTTATCTGAGTGGGCTCCTACCTTTAGGAATTCAGCAATCACTTTCTTGGAGGGAGGGAGGTGATAGGTGGCCTGCAGGATGGTGGCGAGCAGAAGCACTGGCAGGATGGGAAGGGTGTGATCTGTCTGGGTCTGTGTTAGTGTGTGAGGGGTCAAGTATTGGACTGCATATGGAAAACCTAGAGAAATCAGGAAAAACACCAAAGGAAGTTGCTGGATGTATTTCTTGAATATTCATGTTGCACTTTTTTTTTTTTTTTTTTTAACAGAAATTTACTTCCAGCCTTAGCTTTAAGGATTTTTCCATCTGGGGACATCTTGGATATTGAGAGTAAATAACTAGTAAAGCTGAATCACAGGATCGGTAAGGTTGGAAGGGACCTTTAGAGATCATCTAGTCCAACCCCCCTGCATATGCAGGGTCACCTAGAGAATGTGGCTCAGGACTGTGTCCAAGCGGGTTTTAAATTTTCACATCTTTTTTGATATATAGAGATTAACATCCTGTCTTAAAAAATATAAAATCATAATCTATTACAAGTGCTTTGGAAACATGATTTAATCTTCGCTACTCAAGAGAATTCAGACTTTAGAGTGGTAATATTTACCCCTGCTGCATTCCGCATACAGCAGCAGCTCTTAAAAAAGAGTCCAGGAGCAATTGGATAGTATGGCCTAAACTCTGCTTTTTTTGTTATTTAAAGCAGAGGATTGGAGTTTGGGATTACTGTGGTCCATATGCAGTTTTTTTCTGTATCGTTCGACTCTCACAGGATTGCAGAAAAGCACTTGACCTGCTGGTGTCTCGGTTCGCTGTTTGAGCGCTGGAAGCTGCCGCCTAGCAGGTATCCCGAGGCTGGATTCGGTTGTTTCTGAAGGTCCCTGAGCTCACGTATTGAGGATGCCACGGGAGAGGGGAACGTGCAAGGCTGGCCTTAGGCTGCCAGTTTTTGGTTGTCCGCAGGGCCGTGTCTGCATGCGGAGTGCGAATCCTGTCTGCACGCATGGCCAACAGAAGAGCTGGTCTGAAAACCAGCTTAGCCCCTATCGGTCTGACCTCTTAAGTCTTCTGCAGACCAAATATAGAAATCGCTTACGCTTGTCCGGGCCTCTGATGTCATTTAAGTACATTTTAGAGTGGCCTCTAATGGTAAATATAATGTCTCTATGAATAAATGTCTTAGAATTATTTTTGCACAGCTAATTATAGCATTTAGAAACATGTTTTCTAGTCTTTTTTTAATTTATCCTTCTTAAAGGTTCACATCTGTTAAATTTCATTTTTATATATGTGCCAGCCCTGCCGGTGAATATTTTCTGGAAGCATTTTAAGCTGTATTAGCGCAAGCTCTGAAAAGCTCCTGTTGTTTCTTTTGGCCGGTTGCTGTCCCGTTGACATGGGGGCGCTTTCCCCCGCTTACCGCCTTCCACTGCGAGAACCCTTAGCGTTCTTCTGAAGGCCTGCAGTGGTTTCTTCCGGGCTGCATGATCGTAGACGCTTCTTTTCCCCACAGCTCTTAAAAGAGGCTTTACAAACTATTGGTGAAATACATCTTTGTTAACTGTCTTGAAATTAGTGGTCAATAAAATATATTGACTTGGAGATAGCGATGAGAGTTCTGCTGCATCTTTGGGATACTCTTTGTAGCTCTCCTATGAGATTTACATTCTACAGGCAATTAAAAGGAACCTGAAGATTGAAAAGTTTGCACAGTATGAGATATTTAGGGAGCAGCTTTCATCTCAGTCAAATTTAGTGCTGCTCTTGGAGCAGTAAGGAGGAAAATCGTTTGTGGTTCTTGGAGGAAAACTGCAGATCCTCAGCATCCCCATTTAGTACAGGAATGTCCCAAGTGAAAGAATAATGACTTTGGACACACACAGTTTCTTTTAAATATTAAATCAATTTTAACCGAAATCTTCCAACAGATGTACAATGTCACATTGAATTTGTCTTCAATATGTCATGCAAGAGTTGTAAAATATCTTTTTTAAGCAATTATCAGTGTATTTTTGAATCTTTTAAGAGCAATTAGCAAAAGCAATATTTCTAAATTATCTGATACATGTCTGATAATGCCAAGATAATGACATAACTTCTACTTTAATACAGAAATATATCAATATGATGTGATACGACATTATATATAATATGATAGTCTATGACATACTTGATAAATTGTTTTGCATTGATTTCACCATTATTCACTAACTTCCTTGATTATGTAAAGATTTGAAAATTGCATATGACAACAACTTTGGGAATGTTCAAACAAGCTAGTAAGTTTTTAAAATTTCATGTTAGATACACCTCACCCTTTCAATCTCTGCCTGGCTTTCTGTCAATTACAATTAGTTTATTCTGTCAATTACAATTAGTATATGTCTAGTTAGTATTGGGGTGAAACCAAAGTTAAATTATTATGACAGAAATTAGTTATTGGGAATAAAAAGTAAAAATTATTATATTTGAGATACCTTCATTTATAAGTTGAGGTGAAATGGGATGTGCCAGGTTTCCCATGTGTAATTTTATTCATAAAAAATCAGTTGAAGAATAAGTGACTGGGTGTAAAGAAAAATTAGTCTTAAACACAGAACAACAAAAAATATGGAACATCAGGGCCTGTCTCTATAGGCACTTTCTCATGGTCTTTTAGAACATTTTTCTGCCGCCTTTGATCTGCAGAGACCTTTGGAATATCCTGGTGAAAACATAGACCTCTTGGTAGTGAATTTAGGCATGTTACATTGCTTGATTTTTTTTTTTCTTATTTTTTTGTTTATTTTTCACAGTTCTTTCTTGTTTGGGAACTGTGAAAAGTGTTTAGAGGTGGTTTGCAAACTGCCATGTGTTGCCAGGTGAAGGCGAAAACCTGCGGCTGTAGCCACTGTTACTTTATTGAGTGGCTACTTAGGTGATCCTGCAGTTTCAAGAAATGGCTGGAATTTTGCTCTGGAGAAACGGGCCATGTGAAAACTGACATTTGGGTACTATCTGACTGTGGTGTTGTGAGGTGCTCAATCTACCTTTGTATGCTTAGTCCAAGGATTTTTAGAAGTGTTTGATCATTAGAGTATTGAAAAGGTCATCGTATGGCATTGTGCAAACACGTAGCAAATCATGTACTCGTGCCACAATGTATTGCCAAAGATTTCAATGTACTAGATATATTATTAGAGAAAGTGGACTTACCATGAACTCTGAAAGATGCCTTACGGGGGGAAGTCAAATACTTGGGAGCTTCTAGAAGGGCTGCAGAAAGCTGCTGTCCTGCCACGCACACAAAGTTCAAGGTCCTATTCCCAGAGATATTACATGATCTGACTGCTGCATTCTGTATGATACTGACAGTTGAGTAGAGAAAGGAATTTACGGATGGAAAAATTAAAGATTTCTTCCATGTATGTCCTGTAGGATTTTTTGTGGATGTGCCAGTGTGTATATGTGTAAGACACATTTTTTTTTTTTCCTTTGTGTTTTGGACTAAAGAAGATAAACCTGACACCAAGATTGAATATATCTAGTGGAATGTTGGAAATATCTCAACCAGGCTCTATTTTCTCCTGTTTGTCATCTTGAAATAAAAAAATTGTCATGTACATTTTACATGAAAATGATCTCAGAAATGAGTAATGAAAAACTGTTTTATTTGTTTTTTATGCATGGAGGTGATTAGGGTTCAACAAGTACCTTGGAGGGAGAGTGATAATGGGGGGACAAGCAGAGGTATCGCATTCGATTCTTTGCATGTGGCATATTTGAAACTGTGTCCCTCAAGAACGTCCTGCAGATCAACAGCCACTGACCTTCATTAGTAGGTGAAGAGCTGGAGCCATTAACAGGGTGTGGAGCACATGGTGCTTGGCTGTCCCTGATGGCTTCACTTTTAACTTCTTAACCTGCAGCCCTAAAGATCTTTCAAGGGTCTCTTGAACCACGCATCGCTACAAGCCATGGCTTCAGAAGCATGAAGTGAATTACATGTTGTCATCTTGAATGAACTGTAGATAATTAGACACTGCTTCCCTAATGGTGTGGAAGTTTTCTGGATGCTTTCCATTTCCACTGCACCATGTGGAATATTTGTTTGTTGTTGAGCAGTTGTGGATTTCAAGCTTTGTTTTACAGCTCTCTACATATATATCTTTTTGTTTCTAATGAAATCAAAGAATCATTGGTTTAATAAAACATTTTCAATTATATGCACACTAATGCACTTTCTTTTATTGCTGAATTAATGATACAGGCATAACCCCTACTGAATTTGTCAGTCCCAATCAGCCATAAAGATAAACCGGAGAGCTGTGATTTTTAGCAGAGCATTTTGAAATATGAACAAATTGAAAAATGACTGGTATTACAAATCATGCTTCTCTGTGGAGTCAGTATAAAATCCTACTTTAATATACAAACTCACATGGATCATGTGTGAACATTTCTGAATAGTATGCACAGTTATTGTATTTTTCTCCTAGCAGTGTTTTCTTCAGGAGTGCTTCTTTGGTTGTTCATATGTGCGCTTTTAGTCTCAGTAAGCGAGCAAGGTTAAATTATATTGCTCCCTTGGGAGTCATCCTTATCTGTGCATTTTTTGGTGGATGAGTAACTCTATTAAAGTATAGAATAACAGTTTAAAGTAAAGACTGCAGCTCTTGTGTTGGTCCCCATTTGAAGCGTATCCTTCTTGTCAAAGGCAACCCCGAGGTGGTTTTGAGGCTACTTGCTCCTTTGGCAAGCCGGGCTCTTTGACAGCGACACTGCTGCTGCTGGGCAGTGGGCAGCAATCCTGCGCTTCCCTCCTCTATACTAAATGTTGAATATTAGCATGAACCTGGTGAGTGGATTTTTGTTGTTGCATTATATCTTTTAGATCTTGGCCCATAAGCTGGGTTGAGTTGGGTTGAGTACCAGCTAATGCTACTTGCCAAGACCTGTTGGTTTGTCCAAGGATGCGGGTATTTTTATAGCTTGCCTGTAGTGGCATGGGATTTCCAAATAGAGACAAAAACAGATTTTTAGAATCAAGAGAAGCATTTGGGGGGATGGGAGACCAAAGTTGCTTTTGTAGGGTCCTGAGACAGAACGGGAGTTTCTGAGGTCAGGGTGGTTTTGAGCTCACTCGGGAAGGTGTCAGGCTGCTCGCGCCAGTGTCAAATCCTCCTGCCCCTCTCTCTGGAGCGCTGGGGTGGACCCGGCTCCCCGTGGCTGCTCCCGGGCGGCTGGGCTCGTGCTAGCGAGGCAGCCTGTTGCGCGTGCGGCCTCTTGGCCGGGGCGGCTGCAGGCGCAGGAAGGGCAGGTGGGAAGGCCGCGGGTCTTGCAGCAGCCGCGAGCAGCGGGCGGTCGTTGCTCTGGGGACGGGGAGCCGGGTACCCGCCGCGCGCACCCAGCGCTCTGGCATTTGTTCATTAGGCCTCTGCCTTGTTTTTCATTAAAAGACAACAACGAAAAAGAGAGAATTGGTTCCAGAGGGAAGCAAGTGGGAGTTTAGTTTGGCAAACTGTTGTGAGCACTGCACTGCCATTTATGGCCTGAGCCAGGTATCGGTTACATTAACAAGTCCCACTCAAGCTCCTCAGGTGAGATGTGGACCAGTTTCCTGCTTTGTTCCCTTGGAGACTCAAGAGTGCAATGTATCTAATTGTATCAAATTCCAGGGCAAAACTCCTTAAATAAAACTTTTTTTTCCTTTCAGTTTTCAACCATGTCAGTGTTATCTTTCGTTTTTTCACTTGTCAAATTTTGTATCATACCCTGATTTTATTCTGGATTGCTGGGCAATTTTTTATAATTTAACCACAAGCCTGAGATGAAAATCTATTATTTAACTGGAAATGATTTCTCTCTGTGATGCTCATTTTGCATTTAAAAGCAGACCCTTTTTTTACGATGAAGGAATAGTTGCTCTTTACTGTACTAATAAAGACCTAATAATACTCGAGTCAGTGATGGGTGGTGATGTTAATAATTGGCAAATAACATTTCAGCCGATCCAGGAGTCTGCGAACTGTGAAATGAACCACTTTCTTTCTTTCTAACAAACTGCTTGGACATCTTATTTCCAGGGAGAGGTAGTAATACAAAGGTTGGAGGAGGAGTGGGGGGGAAGGGGAAGAAAAGCGTTTTAATAAGTTGCCAAGAAAAGTCATCATTCATAGAAGTGTTACTCTCTTTTATTTTATATCGGAATAAATAAATCTGTTTTCTATTTTCAGGCTTTATTTATTCTAGCCATTGAATCCTGTGTTTAGCCGAAGATTAGAATCATTCATCTAGGAAGGATGTGCCAACTACGCATCAATAGGCTTTCCTATTTTGCTTGCTTAAAGGAATCTTTCAGTAATTTTCTTGAAGTTCCTGACCCAATAATGAAGTTTCGCTGTGCTAAACAATTTTGCTTGTATTTTTTGCAAGTTTGCAAAAGACAGGTTGGCTAGGTAGAGGCTATATGCCTACAAAAATCAGGGATTTTGTAAAAATTGCTTGCTTTTTAGGTAATTTTATACTTTTAAATGGCAAAAGGAAAGCAATGCATAGGAAAAACAAAACAGCAACAGCAACAAGCCAACCAAAATCACTAGGATGGAAGATGGTGAAACAACGGAGCAGAAAAAAACATGTTCTTTGTTTAAGCTGAAAGATTTAATCCATGCTGATTTTCTTTAGACAAACTAGATTTGTTTTACATTTATAGGAAAGCTTAGAGTAGCTGAATTTCTTTTGAAATTGCTTCTAAGAAATCTACACAGAGGACTTTTCTGCACCTTTTGCTACTCCTCTTAATTTCTCATCTATATTTCTTTTTTTTTCACCTTTATTTCATGTTGATTTTGGAACAAGATTGTTGCTTAGGTTCTGCTTAACTTTACCCACAGAGTGGAAACTGTAAAGTACAAAAACAAAAGCAAAGGATTTTTCTAGAACAAGAGTGTTACCCAAAGAATTCCAGTAAATGAAGTCTTTTGTAGAATGTTTTTATTGCCTTGGGATTGAAATATCAAGTTGTTTTGCTTTGAAAGGAGAACAGAAATTATGTGCTCCAAATTCAGAGGGTGAGGTTATGCAATACGCAACTGATCTGTTTTCAGAAGCTTTTGTTTATATGAACAGTCTTTTGTTTCAAATTTAGCAGTCTTTGTTGTCAATTTAACCATTTTTTGTATTTTTTACCTCTATCTGTTCCTTTTCTACTCAAGGTGTTTCCTATAGTATGGAAGTAAAAAAATCACCGTCTGGTGCATGTGGTGACGTTCCCGATGTATATCAATGTATATCAATGTGCCGTAAGAATGTATGCAATAAATATTCCTTCATTGTAACAGGAGACTGAAAAATTCTGTTTTTGGTTTTCTTTCTTTGGTTATCATTCCTGTCTAGTCTCACGGTTTCTACCTATAGCTTTGACAGGTGGCAGCAGGAGAAATTTTGCTACTTATGAATAATAGAAAAAGATTGGAAAGAAATGAATTCTTCCAAAATTTTAAAATCTCAAGCTGGAGGAAAAAATACCAAGGAAATATTGGAGGCTGATATAGCTGAAGACCTGAGTTCGTTCACCATATGTGAAAGATGAGCTGTGATAGGTAGGGTATTGAAGCCGTAAGAGTTCACCATCTGCTACAGCCACATACCTTGCACAGGAGCAGAGAGAGGAAAGAGAGAGATTGCAGAGTATTTTGGCATGCTGATACTTACTGAACAAGGAATGATTTTTTTTGGAAAAAAAAAAGTGATTGTGAGACAGAAAGAGATTATCATTAAAAAGTCACTGTAATACTGCTCCACCTGCAATGTGAGCATCATAGTGTAGATCAAGGGCAAGTGAAAGAGTTTTTCAAGCCTTCCTGTGCATCTCCATGAGAGTGTATTTCACATTAATGAGCCAAGTGTTCCAGTTTACTGCACTGAATTTTTAGGGAGACTTCTCTCTGCTTCCAGCATAGTTAACAGGATTATTTTACTATTGAATCTTCATTTTTGAATAATTCAAGGATCCTTGTCGATTTCAAAAACTGCTTAAGTCTTGTGTTTTCTAGTGTAATTTTGCATTCTGCTTAACCCTGTATACAAATTAGATATTGCCTGGAAGGATAAATACATTAGGAAGTATGTAGTATTTAACACTCCAGCTTAAGGTGTTTTGTCATTGTATTTTTCACTGTTAAAGCAAGATACTAGAAAGAAAGTTTAAACATAAAAGTATTTTATATTCCAAGAGTAATAAGCAACATATATATATATAAATAAAGTACAAGTTTTAAGTTCCATTATTATTATTTTTATTATATTTATTATTTTTATCATGTGTATAGTAGAAATTTACAGTCTTTGTGAAAATTCTATTTTTTTATGTGTATGTGGATGCCTGATGAGATTTCAGCCATCAGGTTTTGTGTGGTATATTTGCTTGTTATTGGCTATAATTGTAAGTGATATAGTACTGAACTACGTAAAGATGCTGATAGTTATGGGAGGAACTGGCAAGCAGAAACCTGATGCAAGTGAAATATAAGTATATAGACAATAAATTTATTCTCCCTCTGCAAGGTTTTCAGTGTTGGTCATTCTTGTTATAAAGCTGCATAGTTAAAGAAGAAATCTTGTGAATTATTCATGTTGTTTTAGCAAGCTGTGGCTCAGGGCTTTATTTCCTGAAATGTCCCTCTCATTTATTTTGTCCACATATTAAATGTCTTGAGGAAATGCACTCCAAAGGTTTTGGGAGTACTTGTACTTTCCTTGAGGTTGTATTCACATCACAGTATAATAACTGCAATTATCGTTTGTATGTGAATGTGTAGATTGGATGTATTGTATCATTTGTTCTTTATCTGTATTTCACCATTTTTGAAAGAATTATATTGCTACTATTTCACAAAGTCACCATCCTTAGGGTTAGTGTCTTTGTGCCCTTTCTTAAAGGGAGAATTTCGTTACAAAACCATCTTGCGGAATGGCAGAAGGAATGGGATCAAGGCAGAAAGGAATGGATAAAGGCAATGCCAGAGTCTGCAGAGAAATTGGAGTCATTATGGAAACAAATAAGTGTTTTCCTTCTGCTGGTCTGCAAAGGGGCTCGAGGCTTTTGAGAAATGTTAATGGCTTTGGTCCTTTCCGAAGCCTAAAGGCGTGTTCAAAACCAACTTTCCTCTAATGTTGTTTCAGGTGAGGAAGTTATTGGTGCTGATTCATTTACTTTACCATTAGACTGACAACATGAATCATTTTCTAACCTTGGGAGCCTGAACAGGAAACTAGAGAGATGAGCTGGGGGGACCTTGCTGCTGGGTGTAGGCATGGCTGGGAGTTGCGGTGGCTGCTGGGCAGAGGCTCCCTGCACAAGCCAAGGAGCGCGTTCATCCCGGCCTGTAGTCGGCCTGCTTTTAAGTCTGATTATCTTCTGGATGGAGTGGGAGGGACAAAAGGGAGTATTTTATTACATTACACAGTAAAAGTGCCATCGGTCATGCTGGAATACCGATTGTTTAGCGTGGCTGCCAGGCCTGCCTTCCATTATACGATGTATTTTCTAGACTCTGTTCTTGTGCTCGCTTTTTTTTGGATGGAATGAGGATTCTTTGAAAATATAAGAAAGATTTGAAACAAGTGAGTTTATTAGTTGGACATTGATACAGGCGAGTCATCCTGAGTATGGCTGAGATTGGTAATGCCTCCTTCTTGCTTTTTGTGTTTTCCATGCAAAACTACCAAATGTCAATGGTTGAGAAAATGGGTTTTGCTATCTCTGCGCTCAGATTTACCTTTGAACCTGTCTTCCTTCAGCGTATGCTTTCATGCAGTACTGTTCTTCTTTTGAGAGTGCCACGTTTTTTGCTCTTCATCCTGCTTGTTCGGCTGCTGAAGCTGTTCCTCCGTGCTGTTCGGAGTAACTCGGGCCAGAGAGCTTGGCCTAGCCCTGATCACTGAAGATCAGTGTGCTGGGGCCACCAGCCCCAGCAGCAAATTGCTTAGCTACACTAGGAGGTCTGGAAAGAAATCTCTTAATTCCCCTCCTATTAGTTTCTATTAGTTTAGGCCTCCGTCGATATGTTGTTTGTTGATTTCTGAGTAGTAACTTTGGTAGGATCATAATGTAGAAGTGAAAAACCTTTGTATCTTAATACTGAATCCCCTTAATTTAATCCTTCAAAAATATTTCTATGAATCCTTGCGTAATTTCTATGTTTCTTATGGAATTAGCTACATTTTAAAAATGATTATGAATGTATAATTTCTAGGTAATATTGGGAAATATTGTTAACATCATTACTTACAAGCTTCTGAGATCCAGTTTACGTTTCTTTAATTCAATTTGAATTTTCCTGACTTGGCTCATTAAAGTCCCTGAGAGAGATTTACATCAAAATTAATCATATCAATGGTTGAATTGCTTAAGTAACTTGGAGAACTCATTTTTTAATTAGGTAGTAAGATTCTGTTTAGATAGCATGCTTACGCTTCAAAAAATGATTTGGTATAAACCCTATAGATTTTCATTAAGGAGGACTTTCACCAATGCAATGGCCTCTGTCAAGGACCTTTGAAATGGCTATTGTATGTACACTTCATATTTCAATAGCTTTAATTGCTGAGCACCTCACTGAATATGGGAAATTTCTTAAAACAAATATTGCAATAAAATCTTAATAGTCACAAATTCTGTTAAAAGTGTAAACTTTTGTGAAAAGAAGAAAAAATCAAAACATGAAGGACAAATAGTGCTGTTTATGCTTAATGTAGATAAAAGATTTTTCTGTGTTCAGAAAATTTACTTTTTCAAAGTTGCTTTATCAGAACCAAAATAATTAATATGTGTTTATCAAAACTAATACAGTTATAAGATGTTCAAAATTTTAGGCTGAATTAATGCTTTAACAAAATTTCCTTTGATTTTAAATGAGAATTTTGGTTATGCAAGACTGTCACGTTGGGGTAGGAAAACAAGTAATTTCTCCTTTTCCCAACCGTAGTCCTTACTCTTAAAGCACATTTGTGGCATGTTCTTTTTTCAGTTTAGCTCACCAGAAAGCCATAAATTTGAGGTTCAGGATTCCTCTTATATTCCACCTGTCCTTCCCCTTTCCTCCTTCTTTTGTGGCAATGAAAAATCAATAAAAATAGTGAATGTAATATATATTGTTAAAAAGACTAGTTTGGAAGACATGGTACCAGGTTAACATCAGAATTTCTGGGCTTTATACAAAGACTCCTAATGGTGTCATGGAAAGCAAACATGCAAACCATATTTGCAAAATACTTTGATATATTTACAAGATTTTAAAATCTTATTTTGGTCTTTCTTCTGAAATGAGCATAAGTACAACCTGATATGATTTATCATAATGAAAAACAGGATCAGTTAGAAAGAGGAACACCACTGCATTATGCCCTTGCTGTTTTATTTTTACTCTGAAGAGTTAAGGACTGAAAATCTATCGTTTGCAGATCAGGAGAAAACACTTCATGATGTGACCATTGCGTGACTGCAAAACTTAAATCCTCACAGGGGGACGTCTCCCTTTCCTCCAAACTTGCCTTGAAAGAAACCCATCAAAGTTCAGAGCACCTCTTTATTATTTTTGACAGTGTTTCCACTGTGCACTGAGACTTTTCAGAAAGGAAAACAGGCTTGAAGAAAGAGCGAACTGAAAGCATCGAGAGTGACTTGTTTACTGGAGGTAACCAGAGTCCTGAAAGAAACCTGTGCAATTTGTCCATATTGTGAGCAAATTGCATCAGATATGATTTCTCTTGCATTGTTACAGACCCAGGACTGGCTGCATTAAGATGCTTATTTTGTGTGAGAAGGTGTTTGCGAGGAGTGTTGCATTTGGCTCCTGTCAATACCAGTTCTTCCAATCTGAGAAACTGTTATGCAGGATTCTGTCAGAATTTCTGTTAGCCCACAAAAGGCAGTAATGCAGTTTTACAAATTGCTTCATTAGTAGAAATAGTATTTAGAGTTCAAAATAGATACACTGAAACTTTAGAAGCAAATAAGGCATTTAAACAGGGAGGAAACCTTATTCCTGAGGACATCAGGTGTAAATCCTGTGTGTCCTGTCTGCTTTGGAACAGGTTTTGAGGTTTGTATAGATGAACTTCCTATAAATTTTCACAGAAAAACTGAAGAAGGAAACATGTTAGGTCCACAAGTTAGAAGTTTTGCTTTGAAATGCAATGTGCTTGAAAAGACTAGATCTGATTAGGATCAGACCTGAACAAGTGACATAATAGCACTGATTGAGTGGCATTAAGACTTTAAAGTAGACTTTGGATAATCCAAGAATGTGGATTTAGGTAATTTTCAAAATATCTGGTTGAAATATTTTTATATTTGTACTATAAATTTATATTTAATCAATAAACGATAAAAAGAGTCTAAACCCAAAAGCAGCATGAGTGTGTAGGATGTCCCTGAGCTGCAAGTCACTGGTGAATGGAGACCTGGTAGTGGTACCGCCCTGGTCACTTAGATACCATAGGGCCAGAACAGTGGCACAGACTGACCTGGCATGGCTGTTCTTTATGTCTAATTTTCTAGAAACATTCAAGAATTGCTCTTGCTCATAGTCCTACATTTTATCTTTAATATACGTAGAAGGCATCAGTAGACTTAGCTGCTTAAATGTCAAAACAGCCAGCTGCTGAATGTTATTACATAGTTAATTTGTTTTAATCCCAGCTTTATGTGAACATTATCTGGGGATGTGATTTCAGCGTCGAACAGTATCGGTCCTGTGGAAGGCGATTGAGTACTGGGAAGCTCAGAGAAAGCCGTCAGCATCACTAACCGCGTAGTTTGGGCTGCCCACCAGCGATCCCTGGGAGCAGGCGGTGGCGAGGCCGGGGCGGGAGGCCGGCCTCCCGCGCCGTGGCTGCTCGTCACCTTGGCAGTCATACAGAGCACGGCGGTTTGTGGCCTTGTTCCCGATCCTGCCTGCAGTGTGCTGGGAGACGGGAGCTCTCACTGAGCTTCCGTTTTCTCCTTTCCACCTCTTAATTGTTCATGAAAAAGTATTTCCCGTTCTCCACTGTCACACTGTGGTTTTATGTTGTACTCGATGCTTATATCTGCACATTCACACATACGTGTATGTCTGTGTAGTCACTTCTAAATTTTGTGGAAAAGGGGTTTGAAAGTGATTGCTTTTGTCTAGGCTTTTATGTTTATCAGAGAGAAAACCAGGTATATCACAGATGAAATGACCTGACATGGCTGTTATCTATATTTAAGGTATAAAATGTAGATACTGTATCATCTAGGTAATTATTTAGGTAATATTATAAAGTTACTTCTAAGGAAAAAACAATTGCTTACTCATTGGTAGTTTGATTTAAAAATAATATCCTGTATCCCCTTAATGGAGTAGTTGAGATGTTTCAACACAGAAAAAGAAATCCTTATTCAGTAATGAAAATAAATAAAATAAATAAGCACATCTCCCAGCAAAAATGTAGAAAAGTAGGGGATATATTCTTGCTTTTCTCTTCCATTTCTAGCTTTTCTTCTGAATATAAGGCTAATAACTTCTTGCCGTGTTCAGAATATTTCATTTCAGTTCTGACAGTAATAACAGTATTTTATTCCGCTGTCAGGGCCCTGTAAGATGGACAGATAATGTGTTCATTCTCTGTCCAGTGGGGAGAGAATGCATTAACTGTCAAAAAAGGTATGAAAAGAATGAGAGCTAGTTAAGTTGATTTTAGGGAAAATAAAAGCGTTATATATATTTCAGTGGTTTATTACAAGCTCTTGGTTAGATAGACACTGGTAATTGCTGGTGAATTATAAAAACATTTCTTCTTTCTGAACCCAGGCATCTACTTGTTTGTGAGATGCCATTACTTGTTTTATTGTCGCCTGTATTTTGTGAGATTTGAACTTTTCTCTGACCATGCTATAGGAAATTTAAATGCTAATGAAAAGTCTGAAGTGAAATACAGCCTTTAAAAGTGAAATATACTTTTCTGGGACATATGGTGTCAAAAAAGTGGCTGATTCTGGCCCCAGCTTGGGGTGTACCACGTGGTAACTGTGTAGGCATCCTAAGCGTGCCTAGCGTGCTTCAGACTCCGAGGAGCCTGACTTGGGGATGTGGAATAATTCATCCTGAGATTTGAAGAGTATCTGGCATATGTGCGGAGGCGTGCAGTGACTTGAGCAGTTATGTTTCAAGTGATGTAGCTCTGTATCCATCACGAGCGCAGGGCTGTAGCAGTAAGGCAGACTTGTCATTCTCAGCTCTCACTGGATTATGGCATGTAGGAAATACAATTTATGTTGTTTGCTCTGATTTTTTTTTGTTTGTTTTCTGGTTGCCTAGTTGCAAAACGTCAGAAGGTGTTCCTGATTTCTGACCTGACAGCAAGGGCATGGGGGAAGAATTGCTACCTGTTTATCACTTTGATTCTTGTTGTTCATCATCTGCCTGAATCCCTTCTTACCTCAGTCACTAATTAATCTAATGCTTTTGACTGTAAGTTGTTAATAGGACATGGCCCATGTATGGGATTTCAAAGTATTTGTTAAAATTCTTACCTCAAAAGAACAAAGTAGATAGATGGTTAATAATAGACAGACTGGGATCCTAAACCCAAACAGCCACCCGCTTTCGTGGTCCGTCATGTCTCCTACAGCACTGCAGTGAGAGCCGTGTCCTAGTTAAGACAGGAGATCCTTTCCTGGTGTTTGTCAGAGCGTAGCTGGGATGCTAAGTGTGGTTATTCACTGAGGAGCATAGGGTTATACTTGGTTGCCTTACTAGGTTGTGTCTAACCTGCAAATGGGAATTGGCTGTCTCTGTATGTTCCTGGTACATGGCTGTTTTGACCCAGTATAACAGAGGGCTCAGTGACTGAGCAGAGCCTAAAAACAGGAATGAAACAAAATACTCGGAGGGTAAACCATCAATTTATTTGCTGTTTGGGTGACATTTTCAATGAAACTGGGTTGGGCAGCCTGTTAAAATCATTTGCAGCTTTTGTCTAGACTGTATATTATTCCTGAGGGTTAACACATCTGCATGTTCACAGTAAACCTGCAGGCAGGTAGTGATTATGTTTTATATGCCATGTACACAATTTTGTAACATGTCTTTCTTACTAACTTACTTTTAGTATTTTAATTAAAATGATTCTGTATCACATAGTCTTACATATGACATGAATGAACACTTGACTGATTGCCTCTGTGGCTAATGCCGTTGGACACTTGTCAAGATAATCTAAGGTCTTTTCATGTGTTCAAGACTAAAGACGCCTGACTGTCCAGATTTTATTCTGTACCCTACTCATTTGTTACTTGAGCACAGTCAGCTCTGGTTAAATTGTTGAATCAAACATGTGAAAATGATTTATTGTGTCATTTTGATGCAGTTTTGATGCTCCTTCAAAATGAAGAGCTGATCATGCAACGCATGATTTTAAAAGCACTTCATATATAGCCTTTGTTTCCCTTTTTCAGACTAGCTTTTAAACATTAGGCTCGGTCCACAAAGAAACCAGTGGGACTGTATTAACAGTCAAATCCGTACTCTGTATTGTTTTTGTAGCTTTCTAGTAAATTGTTCTTTGATTTGGACCATGTGGAAAGGTGACACAGCATGTGAAGTTCCTGTGATTGAGGTCATATTTGTTCTTTTTTGAACAGAGGCTCTGTAGATGTTAATGTTTCTTATATATTGTAAATGGTATTTGATGGTAGTTGTCATCTTTGTTAGCATTTAGTAATTTAATAACTGGAAATAAGCTCTTTTGTTCTTCTTTTAGTGGGATTTTACCCTGTTCTATTTTTAGCTGCTGCTCTCCATTTCTCAAATGGCTTTGTAGGTGAGTAACAGAGAAGGGTATTTATGTTGCCGGATTTTAGGCATCTGATTTGTGCTAAGTTAAGCCACAATCCTTAAGTATCCAGTCAGTGGAAGACAGTTACTGTCCTCCAGAGGGCCGTTCAGGGTTGAGCACTATAAATTCAACTGCTGGTATGGAGAGTCAAGGCAGACCAGCTACTTCAGACAACAAACTTAGATTCTTGATTTAAGTTAGGCAACATTTCCCCAAGAAAATATTAATGAAGGATGAAGCTGACTCAGTGTTTTGTGGTTGAACCTTAAGGTCAGTTGCACAGTTGCACAGTTAAGTCTGCTGCAGAACAAAATCTAAGTGGGACTAGCTGAACATGTAGAGGACTATATTTGGTGCACAGATGATGTGTACCACACATGTGTTTGCATACTGCATGGGTGACAAGCTATTTAGTACTTCCTGCTTTCTGGCTAGCTGCTCTGCTAGCATTCTTTAAAGATGCTAAACTTTGGGATATCACTGTCTTGCAGAAAATGTTATGAAATAGTACTACTTTAGTTTTAACTGCCGTTTATATCCATTTGCTGGTAGGAATGATTATTTTTTGTCAGTGTATAGCTCAACCGCAGTCACAACTTGTGTTCTTTCAGTTTGTAAGCACCAGTAGTCAGTGTCTATAGCAAATAAATGACTTAGTTAATGTGAAAACTAAAATTATGTGTGTTGTTCCTTTTCTTATTTGGCAGTTTACACCTCAGTCAGCAGGCGAACACAACCAACCTCCATTTACCAGCTTTGGTCATTGGTCCTACAGATAGCCATGGTCCCCTTGAAGTGCCCCTTCCTGTGTTGATGTTGGTCATCTCTCCTTTCTTTGCTTTGGAAGGGAGCTTGGCTTAGCAAATAAATGATTGGCTGGTGGAAACGTCATTATCTCCTGCCTTTACACTGTGCTGCCTGGGGGCTCCTGCCTAGGATGCCCAGACTAGCGCCCTTGGCCAAGCAGCCTGTGTGCTCCTGCAGCCCGAAGAGCCACCTGGCCTAGTCTTTCCCCAGAGAGTTACGCCATGCTGAGCTTTCACTAACTGGGGGAGAGAGAATTTCTAACCAGCAAATTCCCTTGTTTCTGAGAGCACAGCACTTAATCTCAGATCTTTGATCTTGAGTTTCATCACTGACCCTAAGGTAGGTGGAAAAAGGCAGAAAATGAGAGGTGGTCAAAGCTTTCAAAGCTCAGTCAGTGAGGGATTATAGGAAGAAGCAGCAGACGCATCCCTTCAGGCTGCATTCCCAAGTGCCTTTTTGTGAATGCTGCGGTTTGTAGCTCCTTGCCTGATTACAATTTGTGCGTGAACCTTGCAAGAAGAATTTTAAAAACTGTAGGCTCAACCAGTAAGATTTGAGGGTTTGAACTGTTGCTACCTGGCATAATTGCATATAAGACATATTGGTCTTTTTATGAACGATGTTTTAAAAAATTAAAAAAAAAAGAAAAATAAAGGATAAAAACCCTTTTTAGTTTCTTTTTATCATGTAAAAAATATATATATCAGGTTCAGCGTCTTTCTGTTGAGAATTAATTGCAACTTGACAGCTTCAGTTGAGTGAATCTTTTTCTCATCTCAGCTTTTTGAATTATGAAATGTATGGAAATCCTACACTGAAATGTTCCTCTTCTGCTATATTTATTTCAAGATTTTATATAAATCAAGCAGTCTGAAGAAGTCTGGTTGCATTAATAAAGTTTTAATTGATGTCATTAGTACTGGAGGATTTGTTTGCTGAGTTCGGCAATATTACTGACTTTCTAGGCTGAAAGTGACCACAGGGGAAAGGCACATATGCTGTTAAATATAATTTATTATTTTGACTTTTTCAGGGTAGCTTTATTTCATAGAATTTTGCTTTCCACACTTGTATTCTAAGATAATTTTGGAAATTTATCTCAATGCAAAGGCTGTGATGCAGGATTTTCTTCTGAGAGATGTTTGCTAGAAGTTGGATAGAAAAGTACTTTAATTTTAAGTGGGATTTATAAGGATCAGCAAGTGTAAATTAGATTCTAAAGTACTTCCAAAGCAATATTTAGAGCGGCCTGTATTGAACTGTTTATTGCTTTTGCTCACAAGCCTCCACAGTTATTTTCGCTTTGTTTCAGAGAGGTTTGCTGATGGATCAAGCTGTTCCAAGCTCCCAAAGAGCAGCATACTTTGCATTTCTGCGCCCCCCGCTTCCCCCGCCGTGCCACTCGTGCGCCACGAGCTGCGCGGAGGGCCAGGGCTCCTCAGCCCAGCGCTGCGTGCACAGGGACTGACCTTGGCCATGCCTGAAGACGGAGGCCCGGCCCCACACTCACTGTCTTACTTGTGGGAAGCACCCGGCCTGTGCTGCTGTAGCTGTGTTTAGGCATCGGTGTCCACCCCTCGTAGATGGATGTATGTGGCTTTCTTGCTCAGAAGAGATCAGTGGCTGAATTAAAAACACTCGTCCTCTTCGGTGCCTGCTGCCTTTGGTTCTGTAGTAGAACACGAGGTCCGTGGCAAGGTAATACAAACAAGGTTTGGACTAAGCTGCCAGTAGCCTCACGCGCTGCCCACCAGCTGCAGGCACCTGGATGCTCAAGGAGAAGAACGTCCATTCCGGGCTTAATCCTTCGTGACGGGAGCGGAGTGGGGCTGGCGGGTGATGAGCTTCGCGCGGGCTGCGCGTTGCCGGCGGGAGGGAGCCCGTGCTCGCGCTGCGCTTCTCGCCGAGCATCGCTCACCTGCCTGAGATCCCCTCAGGTATCGTCCGCGTAAAGCATGCTGAATCCCTGCTGAAGGCGTTTAGCTGGTAACGGACCCAAAATAAATATCACAAGCTTGTACATTCAACTTGGGCCAGTGCCACAAAACGGATGAAGAATGGATAGAAATGTGGATGGCAGTTGCAGCCTGTTGGCAGCGGGGAGGGGAAAGAGGATACGATCTCCACAGCAGCTTTTCCAAGAGGCAGGATTAATGGTCCTCAAAAGAAATAACTGCCTTTCCCAGACCCAGCACAAGTCATTCCCTGAATTTCCGCTGTAAATTAATGACCGTTAAATCCCCCGACGAAGGGTGAGGCCTGCTTCATAGCTGCTGGCTTTTGAGATACATTGTCGTTGTCTCTGCACTGGTTACACGTGAGCCTGTGTCCGAAAGCCTTAATTCTGGTGCCCTAATAGCCACGTGATCCTTCCGGCCGGTCCTCCAGCCTTTCCTTTGCCCCTCTTTTTGCTGCGGGACAGGAGGCCCGTTGTCCTCTCGTGCTGTGCGTGACCTTCCTGCCTTTCCCTTCCTAGGAGGAGTTTGTTTTGCCCCCCTTTCCTCATCTCTCCCCTGCATGTGGGGAGCTGGTGAGATGCTCGAGGTGTTCGCCTTCCTATCCAGAGCAGGTCCAGGGCCCTGTGCACCTGCCGAGGGGGGTGTTTACCGGAATATAGATAAGTCTGTCTTGGGAACACAGTAAAATATTGCTAAAATCAGTTACAATTTATTCTGAAGCTCTAATAGTGTTTCTGCTTTTATGACCCGAATAGAGATATTTATGTATGTGAAAATATCCTCTTTTTTTTTTTTTTTTTTTTTTAAAGTGATTTTCATTCTCTGCATATAGGATTTTTATTTTTGCTATTTAGGTTCATTTTAGAAGAAAACGAAGTGATTGGCAGTAAGTAGTGGCAGAGGCTGAGCTGAGGAGGCAGCACAAGGACAGGGCTTTCTTGCTATTTGATTTTTGTTTGCGGCTGCTCGTCGTTGACAGGCTTGCGGAGCCTTGGCATATGGCAGAACTGCAGTTTTTCTGTGTGATTTCAGAGGGCACTTAGTAGATGTTCTCTCTGGGGGTGACCACCCGTGCATGGTCTGTCACAGGCAAAGCCTGTCAGCTTTACCTCTCTCGTTTGCACTTTTAGGAGTTGCACAAGCCCACCTTTGCGGATTAATCTCTTTTCCTTCTGCATTTGTTGTTGGAATTAGGTATAAAATGAAACTATTCCATATTTGAACCTTGAGGATTTATCTTTTGGAGTTTTAGGGGAATCACCATAGCATTTGAACCTTAAACACTCTAAGTCAAGGAGCAGAATTTAATATTTTGAGTTAGATCAGCTTAAGGAAAAAATACTTTATCACAGGTCTGTAAATTGTATTAGTCACAACTCAGAACACTTAAAAAGTTTGTTTTCAGCCTTTTGTCACTTCCAAGGAGGGATTTCATTGTATGGTAATGTGGCAAATTGCCTAGTACTCCATTAATGTAACACAAGCTGCAATGGGACAGTGCTTCAAACCTACACAGCTGAAGTGAGAGCTAAATAAACCCAATTTAAGTACCCAACAGAGATTGGTTTGTAACAGAAATGCATTTTTCTGAACATTGCTATGTAAGAAAAAGTGATTCTGTGCTTCTGGAAGTTTGGCCTCTTTTAATGAGCCTGATATTTACCCCATCCCTGTTGAGTGTGCTTGACATTTTGGAAAACAAGAAGAAAGTGAGGAAGCAAGTTCTCATTTCGGTACAAATTATTTTAGTATTTTCACATGTAACCACGTACAGCTGTATACCTGGAGTTAGCACCACTGCGTTCACTCTTGTACTTCAGCAACCAGTGCCCCAGGGTATACAAAAAGGTGAAATTCAGACTATCTGAGCTGTCATCGATGGACGGAAGAGGCTCCGTCACATGTTTGCGCGTCTTCCTTCTCCCACGCTGTCGTTTTGCACTTTGGGTTTCTACGTTATATTCCGTTTTGGATTGTGCTCTCCCCAGGATGTGTGAGGCTCCTATCTTATGAGTTCCTGTCAATTTCTGGTCCCAGCGTCTGTTCCAGACGTTATCCTGGTGCTCTAATTTGGGAGCCTTTAAAGACATGACTTTTCCGATTTTACGTTTCTCTGCGTCCCCAGTAACCTAAAGCACAGGTACGATTGTGAAAGCGTTAATTTAATAGTTAACAACAATAAAGATCTTCTGGAAGCAATAGTTTTGACCACAAGCGTTTTTGTAATTACTGGTTATGCTGAATGTAAATTAATTTGTTCTGCTGAGAATAAAGTTACTTTTGTGTTGCTGTGGCTAGATGGAGCTGTCAGAATGCGGAAGACAGTTTGATTTATGGGCGAAGGCCATATGCATTAGGCTTTCCTGGTATGTACTATTCATTATAGGTATTTACGGGGCTGAATGCTGATGTTCTGTTACTGTTTTAGCATGGATGATAAAATATTTAGTAATTATTTTGGAAAGTAGAGAAATCATTTGGGATACAACAATTAAGCACAAAGAGTCTGAAATAAGATAGTTTTCAGTGAGATGCAAGATTATTTTAAAACAGGACATTTGAAAAGTAATGCATGCGTAAATGTTTCTGATTATATGTCTGTTTTCTTGTATGTGTATGGGTAGAGTTCTTTTAATAAGTGAATGGTCTTCAGGCAATTTAAAAGGGGTATTACACGTTAGAAAAGGTGACCTCATGAAAAAGTTAAAAACTATTCTCTTTAGAAGCTGTGTTCTCTCTCGTGTTTATTTTTTTCCTTTTATTATTAATTGCTAGGATGTTTTAATTAAAAACAGCTTTGGAGGTATTATCTGCTTCTTCTATTTAGTCCTTTTAAATGTTAATCACTGATGACAGCATAATTTACAGCACAACCTGTACCAGCCTTACGAAATGTGCCTTTGATTTGTAGAGTGCCAAAATTGCAAACTGTCCCCTCAAAAGCAATTTCCAAAAAGCTGATACAATAGCAAAGCCTGGTAGAAGAAATATGAACAAGGAATTTCTTTTTTTTTTTTTTTTTTTTTTTTTTTTTTTTTTTTTTTTTTTTTTTTTTTTTTTTTTTTTTAAATGAAACTTGATGATGTAGTGGAACAGAAAGGCTAGTTCTGGGTGGTGGGAGATGCTGAAGAAATGTCTCCCACTCTAATGATCTAATGATAACCAGACTGAATTCACTTTTTTTTTTCTTTTGGCTAGAAGACTATTGGAGAAGAGCAGAAAGCAAGGGACAAGTTTCTAGGTAGCACTGGGACACTGGGAACGGTGTGAAAGCTATAGAGAAATAATGAGAGATTTTAAATGTAATGTTCAATTCCTCATTAACTGCCCTGGATTCTCAAGTGGCTAGCTGATTCTCCTGAATTCTCTAGGTAGGCTCCGGTTTCCAGCCTGCGTTAGGGAGGCACTGAGTGGCAGCTGCCACGGAGGAGGGCCCGGGAAGGCCCCCGGCAGATGATACTCGAGCCCTGGGACTGGGCAGTGGAGAACGGCCAATTCACTGCCCGTTGGCGCAGTTGCACGAACGCTCGCCATGGTGTTAGTATTACCCTCGCTTGCCTTCCCTCCCTTTGCCCCAGCTGTTTCCCCTGCCTTCCGTAGCTGCCAGGGAGCTTCCTCAAGCTGCCCTCAGCTCTGGCTGCATTTTGCTGAAAAAGTTTTAAACAAAACTTTTTTTTGTGCGTATATATGTATGGTTGCAAATCAACAGAGAACCGCCAAGCCTTAATCAAGTTGGCATTAACTTAATAAAATAAAACAGACAGACATGGCTATAACTTTATAACAATAACATATACTTTTCTTTATATTTTGCCAAGGGAAGAAATTCAGCAAACATGTCTCCCCCATGCAAGCTAGTTTTCAAGGACAGACATATGGCCATAGATAACCATGCCTCCCCCAGCCTTTAAAAAAAGAAAAGTAACTTTTCTTTGTGCTGGGTCATAAAACACTTCTTTTTAAGTTTTTTTAGGAGGGGTTTGGAACATATTTGAACCAAGCCTTTTTTTTTTTTTTTTTAATAGGATTCAAACAAAATTGGGACAAATTCAAGCCTTGTCTAACATAACAATCCTGAATGAGACCAAGGTCTCCTAGTGACCAGGTTAGACCTCAGATTGCTGTAATACACGTTGGCAATAAGACCAGCCTCTTAGAACCCTCTTGTCTCACTCTCTCCTTTTTGCCTGTATTGTTCTTCCTCGGATTTTCTTTCTTTCTCTTTGCCACAGCTCCTCTGGTTTTGCAATGACTAAAGAATATTGTTGCTCTAAGTTTATAACTCTGAACAGTTGCTATTTGTAACTCTACATATATTCATACATAGAAATTATTCTCTTAAGTACACTGATGAGATAGTTAATAGTTATCTTTGAATATATACTAATAAAATTTAAAGAAAACTATAACCGAAGCAGAATACCTTTAGTTCAGTAAGTGCTGATCTGAAGAACGTATGTGTTTGTAGGTTTAAAATAAGTAATTTTTAGCTGCATAAGTCAAACTGCTTGTCTGGTGTGACGTTTCTGAATGGATTCCTTGGTAATCAGATTCCACACACTCTTTAACCTTGTGCAAAATTTAATGAAAAATAGAGTTACTACTGAATATACTGTTTTGCCAGCTCAACAGAAGATGTTAAGTTCTGCATATTTTTGCATAATGAAGATAAGTGTTGACAGTGTAATAAACCACTTACAGCAGATAAAATCATTCATGATTTTAATAACTCTACAACACTGTTTGAGTTTAGTGTGAAATATAGAAGCTTCAAACAGAGAAGTGGAACCCAGTGTTCTGCTATGGAGTGCCAGGTAGTTACAACTCTAATTTTTCTAGAAGACAGAAGAGAAGAAATGAAGGCTCAGCCAGTCCAGAGGAGACAGGCAAGAATTAGGATGTCTAAAGAATGGAAGGGATCTGTTTTGAAGTTTCCAGTGAAGTCCTTGTCCACAGGTTAAAGATAACCTGTTTTGGCAGAGCTTCTATCTCCTTCCCAGTTTGGGTATCATATTTGAATTCTGTATTGGAAAATGTGTTCATGTTTATGGGCTCAGTCGAGCTAAAGGGTTACAATGCAGTGTTCCCAAGTTTGTTCACTTGGAACGGTTGTGCATATAAACATGATTTCTCTTTGGAGTGTTGCAAGAAAGACAGTAAAAAATAATCTTTTAAAAAAGTAATTCTGGGACGCATCTAGTGATGTGGGTGCCCGGCACGCTGGATGCCAACGTGCAGGGACAGCGCGGTTTAGAAGGGCACTACTCTGTGCACAGCAATCGAGAGGCGAGTGCTGGCGCCAAGGCTTGTTGGAGAAGTATTAAGGGGGAGAAATATTAAAAGGGGTCTCCTTTGCTGTTCAGCCCTACATTATGAAGACACAAACATTTGATTTCAAGTGAATGTGTTTTGAAACTGGATGCAGCGAGTTAGTTTTTCTGAAGTTCTCTGTTGTTGCTCTCCATTTCTTCTGCTGTCTCCTGATGTGTCAGAGTTTGTTTTCAAAAGCAATTAGAAGTCAGATCTGAGAAGTACTCGGACAGCTTTTAAAAGCAGACTTTGAAAAATATCTTGGTATTTAATTTCTACTAATTTTAAGAGGAGTTGGTACCTGAGGTGTCTTTCTGCAACCTTAGCTGCCAAGTTATCATTGAATAGCTGCCCCCGGATCTTTTGGAAATGATTGTGGTGTTAATAGCCTTGGTTTTAGTGAGGGCCTTTGGGATATGGCACTGTGTCGCTTAACCTGCTGGTGCCTTGTGTGAAGTAGATGCGGTCCCTGTCCATGCCTAGCAGGTTACAGTGCATGATCGATGGATAGACTTCTGGATGTCGATCCTCTGTGCAGAGGTTACTATAATCCCGTCAGCGATAGAAACCCTGGAGATGTTTAGGAAGAAAGGTTCCTATTGCTGCTGTTGGGATCCCCTCGCATTCTGCCTTCTGAAACATTGCAGATTCACGGGGTGGTTGAGGTTGGAAAGGACCTTTGGAGATCTTCTAGTCCAGCCCCCTGCTCAAGCAGGGGCACCTAGAGCATGGGGCACAGGACGGGGTCCAGGCGGATTCTGAGGATCTCCAAGGCTGGAGACTCTGCAACCTCTGTGGGCAACCTGGTCCAGCGCTCAGCCTTGCTGAAGGGTATCCCAGCTCCACGTGTGGCCAAGAGGCGCCGTGGGGAGCCAGGGGAGTGTGTAGGGGTTGCTGTGGGAGGGGAGGCAGCTCCGCGCGAGGAAGCACCGCGAGCAGCGCGGCCTCGGGCAGCGCCAGCAGCTCCCACCCCAGCACTGCCTATTTTATTCTTTGGTTTATAAGGGTAGTTCTGATGGACTGTAGGTTAAGTTGCCCTGTTTTCATTGCTGTTCCATTTAAAAATACTCAATATAAAAAGTTTTTCACAAGGGAACAAGCGGTTGTTTATATTTAAGGCTTCTTTAGGAGCCTTGTTATTATGCACAAAAAGAAGAATTTAATTATTGACTGTTGCATTAAAATGCCAGGAATGTCTCTGTGACATTTGTTAATACTAGATAATGAAGTTAGCTAAAAAAAACCCACACCTATCATTGTTTTTAAGGTCTCTAAAAAGTTTCTGGCAACAAAATAAAGTGTTATACTCAAGGCAAAAGGTACATAGAGTTTTACCTTTTGAATAGACCTTGACAGTTGATTTAAAATAGGCCTAATTTAATAGATATTGTATTGTACACTGAAGATAATTTAGGCTAATGTCAAGGACAAGTGTTATCTATTCCTTTGTTGTAGTGAGGTATTGAAATAATGAGTGGAACAGAAGGGAATCAGGAAATGTTTGAAGTTTTTCATCTGTGTCTCTAGATGGGTATTTTTAATCACATTCTCCTGGCTTTTGCATGCAAATTACACTGAACAGCACATAGTATAAAAATTAGCAGTGGTATTTCACAAAATCTATTTTCTTGAAGTTTAATAAGCTTGCAAAGATTGGCCTGTGTTTTAACTAACTGGATACCTTTTGTACCTCAGTTAAAATTACAGTCTTAGATTTTACATGATGCTGTTTTGATCCTGTAACAGAGGAATTGAAAACCTGTTTTATTTATTTATTTGTTTTTGGAGGTTTCAGAAACCATTATTTTCCCAGTACTCAAGGACTGCAGCTCCCAATGACAGCTGAGACAACTGTTAAGATTTAATACATCTTTATTTCAGCAATACATCTTGCCGTGTGGCACCAGCCCCTCTAATAACCTCAGTGTCTGGATTACTTACTGCATAGCGTCACTGCTTAGCTGCCGACCTCCGTGGCAGGAATAAAACACAGAACTCCTACATGGTCCATGCTGTTGGCTTGAAAATCTGCTGACCCGCAGAGTCAGCCTATACCCCCAAGCTCAGCTAAACGGGGAACAACCAGGGTATGTTTTAGCACCTTGCCCTCTTTAGAAGAGGAGGCAGATTTTTATAGTGCAGTCTAAAAATGTGCATAGCTTCCAGATACTGACAGCGTTGCCCTGAGCGTAGTGCACACGTACTCATTTGTGCTGAGGGAGCAGAAGTGCAGGGGCTGGAGCTGGCTGGTTCCTGTGCTCCTGCTCCTGTGCCTCCTGCTTTCCAGGCAGAGCGCTCGCTCTTCTGCCCTGATTTCTCTGTGCGGCTCTTTAAAGCCAGAATAGGTAGATGTTTTTCCAATTTATTTTCAAAATGAGCTCAGGGGATAAAACCACAAATCACATATGGTAGTAAATTTTCAGATCACCTCCTGAATCTTGAATAAGAGGGGTGTTTTTACAAGGGGTTTTTGGAAGGAGTCTCCACTCTATGAACTGAGAATTTAAGGAACTAACACGATGTCACTGTACTCTCCATGCTTCCAAAGGAAGAGTCAAATAAGAAACAACACATTACAAAATTTGCATGACAAAAAGGGTGATTGCAAAACCCTCTGATTAAAGGCAGAGATATTTTCCCTGGTTGCTCTCATATCCCAAATGGAATTAAGTATTTTGTTTTCTGCAGTGGGAAGGGACTATATGAGCTAAGGGAAACCAGCTTCTGTTTGTAATATGTTCATTTTTGCCAAGACACATAAGAAGAGGAGAGAATATTTTTCTCCATGCTTTCAGTCTTAGTTTAGCAGTAATTGTGTATAGTTACATGCCCTGGAATCCCTTCCACCTTAATTTAAATCAAGTAACTTACTATTACAGAGCTCTTCGTCTTTTTGCAGTTTGGGTGGCCAAACTCTTCCTCCAAGAGATCAGAGCACAGCTATGGAATTTGCCTGCTCTTTTAACCCAGTTTAGCTTAATACGCTCAGGTACCAGTGATGGCCGAATTCAGGTGTTGGCTCCATGGAGAAGGAAAGGCCTGGTAGTTAATTCATCCTGACTGGGGAGCTTTCCTTAATGCTGTTGGTTAAAAATAGCAACAGAATTGCAGCATTGAGGAGTGTGGGTTAATGTCATAAAATAGAGCTTTGGCCTGTTCCTGGTCCAGGAGAGTACGCGCCACTTTTAGTCTCTAGCTCAACAATAGATGGTTGCAGGGAGAAGCAGGGAAAAATCTTTTAAAAATAGAATGGGTTTTTAAAATAATGTATTTTAAAAATAGCCTAGGACCTTACAATATAGTATCTAAAATTGCATTAATTGAAGGGAGAAGATTAGATTACAATTTAATATCAATTCTAGATATTCTCAGATCAAAGCATCCTAGAAAATAAATAATCAAAAGCAATGCTTTAATAATAAGTATATATACTTATTTCAGAATCATCTCTTAGATTTAAAGTTAATAAAGCAGAAGATTCTTAAACTATCTGTAAAATCAAAGAATCCTTTGAAGTAACAGATGAGTCCTGATCTTGCAGATATTATTTAATTTGTTATGTTGAGCTGGGAAAGTGAAGGGTATTTACTTAATCAGCAGATTTGAGAATGACTTTCAATTAGACTCATGTTTTTTTTCCAGTGGGAATTATTTTACATCATAGGGAGCAGATTATATTCAATCAATCAGTTCTTTAAAATGAGGGTGGTCGAACACGGGAACAGGTTGCCCAGGGAGGTTGTGGAGTCTCTGTCCTTGCAGACACTCAGAATCTGACTGGACAGATGTGAGCAGCCTGGTCTGGCTGGCGCTGCCCTGGGCGCTTGGGCAGGATGGTCTCCAGAGCTGCCCTCCCATTTTGTTTTTTTTTTTTCCCTAGGTTTCTATGTGAATTTGCAGTTCTTGTATGGCTCACCTAACATCTGTTACGAAGAGTTAATCTGGTGGTAGAATCTGACCCTTAAAATGACCTTTGTATTTTTCAAAAAAATTTTTTTTGGAAAAAATTCTGGTTAAAAGTTAACCAGACTAACTCCCTTTTAGATAACTCCCTTTAGTTAACTCCCCTTTAGATACATCGTTTTGAAATGTAATTATTGAAATACATGTCTGACTTCATGACCGATGCTGATTAATTAGAATAGGTAAAGACTATCTCTTGGAAGTTAGATAAGTTTGTTGTTGGCGTTTGAGCCTGTCTAAAATTTCAAGCATGCTTGCTGTTTTTCTTCTTTCAAAATGTTGGATGATGTGTAGGACACATCATGTGTAGGATGTAGGGTGCAGAATGCCTATTTATTTATTTATTTATTTTTAAGGTGTGAGCACTAGTGCATAATTTGTTAGAATGCTTTTTGTTCCCCTGCATTTCTTCTTACTAGCCCATTGAAACAGTAGTTATATTTAAATGGGTTTTTAATGAGCCATGTAGAAAAGTGATGCTCAAGGAATGATAAGTATTTAGGTCTGCCACTGTGTCATTAAAGTTACTTTAGTCATCAGAAAGCCTACAAATTGATTTCATTGTTAGTTTTCTTCATATCTAAATAATAATTAGCTACTACTTTGTTAAATATTTTCCTGAATTTGTGTTTTCTCCTCTTGTGCTCATCTGTTCATTCACACGTGAGGCAGCTTGTTAGGATTCCAGGATGTTTCGGAGTCTGAGGTGCCATTAGCTGAAATTTGATTTACTGCTGGGCCATATTAAACAAGTGCTTTGTAGTTCTGCTTTGCAGTATTGAGTGCGGAACATGCGGAGTGCTGTGCTCCCACCTGCACATTGCCAGCTCTGCTGAGCTGCTGTCGGAATCTCTTAATATTCCCCTGGAATCTGCTTTGTTTGTGCTCATTGCAAAAGGCCTGTTTAGTTACAGGATCAACTTGCTGATTCCTAGCGTAGGTTTACTTTGAGACTTGAGAGATTTTTGTGGAGAAATAATACTCGTCATGGCCTTGTTGAATCTTCTGCCAGCCTTCTGCAGGTCTCCCCTCCAGGTGCTGGCAGCACAGCAAAGTGTATGTCAAGTGCTGTCAAAAATCGAGTTCTCTCACATCAGCAGATCAGGTCGCTGTCTAAAAGTTTGTGCAGAGAGAGACTAATGCTTAGGCTACTTTAGATGTTAGAATCTGTTTGGACCATCAAAATATTTCTCCTCAAGGTCTGAAGTCTCTTACGTGAAGTTACTCAATTCACATATTATAATCAAGATTTCTTCTGGCCTAGGCACGGATGGGGCAGGAGGCTTGTTGCCGGTGTCGGCACCCCATCGGGGTATCAGTGGTGCCGTTTCTCTGCGTTGCCTAGAAATGCTCTGCTCTGTGTTCTGTTGGAAGCAGAAAGAGACGTAAATTACGTGAAAGGCAGTTTCATATCCTAATGGCCATCCTGCAGAACCAGAGATGCAACATCAATTCCAGACCAGCAGAGCAACTGTGCAAATGAAGACCACATGTGGAAAGTGTTGTAGGGGCCAGGAGAGGAACCGTACAATTCAGCTGGAGGAATCGCGGCATTTGTGGTTACGCAGCAAATCAAACTGCAGAGCAGCTTGTCTCTGAGCAGTGGAACAAATTGGGGATGTCCTTGTGTGAAACTGCCTGATAAGCATCCTTGTGAGCAGAAAAGATTATTTTAAAAGGCCTTCAATGAATCAAAAAGATAAGTGATTGTAGTTGCACTTCATGATAAAAGGAGTGGACAGGAAAATGCAGGGGATATGAAAACCAGACGATCACTTGCTGTCCTTCTGGTGTGAAAATAGAGCTGTGGTCCCACCTGATCTTAAAATAACAGTCTGAGAAATCTTTACTTCTGCTAATGTCTAAACCTGAGACAGCATCAAATACATCAATATAGTTTACAGAAGAAATTAAAAGTTTTGGAAAGTCACACAAGATAAAATCCTAGTGATCTTTTTGATGATTTTGTTTGTGTGAAAAGACAAAGAAATAGAGCAAAAATGTCTGGCTTTATGAGTTTTGTGAAGCAGAGGGTTTCTGGTTTTGTTGCAGGGAGAGCTGACATAATTGCCATCATCACCATTTGATAGTGATGAACTGTTTTATATGTTCCTAGTAATTAATGAAAATGTAAACAACCATGACTGGTGGGTGAACATTTTTTATTCAGTTAATTAGCATCCAAATACTTAATGTAGTCTGTTAATTGAGACTGCATACGCGTTTACTCTTTTTTAGTATACTTTAGAAGAATAATATAAAAGTAAATACAGGAATGCAAGCTGCCGATACTGTGGTCAATAATTAAAATCAGTCATCCTTCTTCATTTTCGTTTCATTTATTTAGGTAAATATAACCTGGTTAGTATGATATCAGTCTTAGACAAAGTAATAAATAAGCTCATAGTGGTATCCCTTTCAAAAAGGACTAAAGGCAGGAGGATAATTAATGCCGTAAAGCCTGATTTTGTGGGAAGTTGGGCAGCTGTGTTATTGGTGGTAGAGAACTGACCGCAGTGATCTGAAAGAACACAGTCCTCCAGTCTCAAAGGCAGCGAGACTGCAATATTTCAGGCCATAGAATTTGAATAAGGAAGTTCTTTGAAAATAATTTTCTTGATGGACATTGTGTACTTAGTCACATAAATTAAGCTGCCTATTCTCATTTTCCTTTTGCTGTTTACTCTAGAAATGGTCCTTATAGGCAAAAGAGAAGTGTATCAATTTGTACCTGTTTTTTAAACTTCACTTCCGGATTTTTTTTTCTCTTACAAGATTGATGGTAGCAACAAGAAAAATTGTCAAAATGTACTAAGTATCCCAAGCACATTCTTCATCACTGGAAATACTGTTGGTCTTTACTGCAATTCCTTGCATCTGTGTCGTCTAAAAATTGCTGTTGATCAAAAACAAAATCCAACTGCTTTTTAAAAATCTTATGTTTTGTGCAAAGTTCTCATTAAAGTACTTGAATTTCTTGCATTGAAGTCTAAAAAATAAGATTATTCTATGTTTTATGCATACTGACCTTTTGAAGATGATTTACTCTGATTTCACTGCTGAAATTGAATGACTTTCTGTAGCTGTTGTTCCTCTATTTGAAAATGCTAATAGAGTCTTAAAGTTATTTTTTTTAAAAAACAAAAACAAAACCCCTGCTATAAGATCACAGTGGGGACCAAATTCTTAATCTCTTTAAATTGGAGGTTCTTCTATGCTGGCTTAAATTGATGAAAACGTAGATCTCTGTTGAAAACTCCTTTCTGTTGTTTTTGCCTTATTGTAATTAGAAATTCACGTATGCCAGTCTGGGTTAGGACTCTCACTTCGTAAAGTTGTTTCAGGATAACAAAGTAGTTTTTTGCTACTAAATGTTATTGTGCCAATTTGCCATTTGCCATTTTTTTCAGTTCAGTGACTGAAAAGTGGAAAATGCCCTGTCCCCCAGGGGGATTTAAACGCCCCGTGCCTATTAACTATACAGACAACTCCTTGGTGCCTGCAGACTCAGTTCCCATGGGTGGGGGCTGTGATCTTTGCCAACGTGAGATTTAAAACTATCAAACCTATAGGTTTACCAGTGAGAGTAAGGCTGATAAAAGCTTATCTGATAATCTGTCTTAGATGCTGTGCCAAATTAATCTCGAATGTGTTGGAGAAATAAAAATTAATACTCTGTATCAGGATGTAGTAGAAGATGTTTTGTCTGTTCTTGTTTCCATAACTTGTCATCCAAAAAATGGCTTATGAAGCTCTGGAAAATCAGGATCCAACACTGTGCCTATTCGTTAAAAGCTTCCAGTCCTGAAGACTTTCTAGGTAATCATTAGGGAAGGAGTGTGAGCACTACCTTGGTAAAACGGGTTTGCAAAGAACTTCCCAACTAGCGTAGCAGAGCTGCCGGAAACCTGTGTCCAATTATAAGCCGCTACTGTAGAAAAAGAAGTAGAGCTGCTCAGAATTAGGGAGCTTGAACATGGGTTATGTTGCTTGAAATGTACCATGAAAAAAATTGAACAACTTGGTTTTCTTCAGTGGAAATGAAGCCCTTTTGAAGGTTAGACCCTGTCAAAATGGTAACTGAAAAAATATACAGGATCAAAAGCCAAGGTTGAAATGAGAAACAGTTTTTAGAGGTTCTGAAGTCCTAAAGCTGAGGAGTGACTGGTTGGAAGAAGCAAAAAGCTGGAGGCACCTTACAGTAGAGCACATTTATAAATATATACAGCGGCATAAATTGAGTAACACTTGTCAGCCAGCCTCAGAGGAACCGAATGTAATTCTGGGATTAATTTTAACACATCTTGTAAAGGAGAAATAGATTTGATGCTTCTTCCTTGGGGTTGTTAAATACACAGTTGTGCTGTGCTCCGATACCTTGCCTGTTTCCACTTGTGGATTAATTTATTTTCAGTAGGTGGAGGTTGGTAATTAGCTTGTTATAAACGATATAATGAAAGTGAGTGTTATGAGTGCGAAGTGTGCTTCCTTTGAGAGATACGCTTCCATTTCTGTGTAAGTATTGGCATTTCTCAATATGTTAGAACGGGAGCTTCCTTATCCTCTTGGAGCACTGATGTTTCCGATGCTGTCACGGCTCTTCTGCTGCTGTTGTGGATGTAGTTTCTCAGGTGTGAAATAATGAGCTGTGTGTTAAGAACATGTTCTCGTTGTGCGATGCTGCCAGCCAGGTTCTGCCCTTAGCTGCCTTGCAGAGGGTGCTGGCCAGTGCACTAACTTTTGCCCACAGTCAGTTCCGTCTTTCTTTTTTTCACATGTGCCAGAGACTGGATTGCATTAAGCAGGGAGACGTTGGCAGAAGTTTGCTTCTCGTTCCAGTTTCAAAACTAGTCATTAAAAGAGAACAGTCTGTATCTGAAAGTATTTTCAAAAACTGAGTTCCATTTCCACTTGGGTTTGCAGCTGTAGTTTTTAATTTTTACTGATGTTTGTGCAAACCAGGTACAACCTGATATTAAAATCAGGAGGATGATGAGATGTCAACCTTGAGAAAAAAAAAAAAAAAGGGCAAACCAGAAACAATATAGAAAACATAGAAAAATATAGAAAATATTCTCTCTGATTCTTTTAGGTTACAGGAAGCTTCAAGTATTGTTATAACAAAATAAACAATTTGCAGAGAACAGTGTGGGTTTAAGTTGATTTGCTCCATTTACCCTACAAATTTTGACAGAAGAACGCAATGCTTTCTTGGAAATGTCTTTCAAATATTACATTGTAGATTAATTTATAGGCTGCAGAATGTTGTTAACCATAATTTTTTTTTTCCCATCTTGAAAATTAAGTTTTAAGATTAAATGTGTATAAGAGCTTGCCTTTTCTCTTTCTGTAGTTCACCGAAGATAAATTGAGAGGGGTTTATTTAAGTTTCAAATAAAAGCATCCATTTACAGTGAAAAAATATCTAAGATTTACAGAAAAATACCATGATGTTTTTCCTATTTCCCTTTCATTGGTGAAACGGATTTAGTAAATCTTGTTCTATTAAATTAGTGATTTAGCTAATTTTCAGACTGTTTGACTTTTTAGGCTTCTCTTAGAGAAGCTGTTTGCAAACATACAAAAATACCTGAGAAAGCAGGACTAATGGAGTTTTGCAAGAGAAGTGCACAGCTTTAAATCATATTAACAAATAATAGATTAATAGGTAGCAGATTAATAGATGATGCTTCAGAGTGATTGTAACACTGTAAGACATTTATTTCAAGCTTTCAAGGTGTGCCTTTGCATCTTTCTTATTGTATGGCCTTGCTTCATGAAGAAAAAGGCCTTGTTGCTTGTGATTAATTTTTACCATGATGGTGTATACACAGGTATCAAAACACGGGCAGTAGCTTCTGCTGCACAGGCACTGGCACTCTGATTTCTGTGGGTTTTTGTGTTGCTGAAGTGGTTTGCCAGAAGGGGTGTAACTTCTCACGTCTGGGCTTGGTGCTGGCCACCCCCTTGGCCTCTGCACCAGCGGCAGAGCTGTTGACCCTTTGGACTTTGCATTTAATGGTTGCCTTCCCTTGGGCTAATCCAGACAGTGATTTGAGCCTCTGCTGACAGATATTTCTTGCTGCTTAATAGGAAGAGGTGATGAAATGCTGATCTACAACAGCACTTTGATGTTGCTACAGTTTTTTTTAACAGTAGTTTAAATTTGTCATTCGCAGCTTGTAGCTGTATTTGATGAGCAAGATCCGCACCATGGAGGTGACGGCACCAGCGCCAGCTCGACGGGCACACAAAGTCCAGAGATTTTTGGCAGCGAGCTTGGATCCAACACAGCTTCGGCCTTTCAGCCTTACCAAGCAACCAGTGAGATTGAGGTCACACCTTCAGTCCTCCGCGCAAGTGAGTACGCGGTCGTGGTGTCTCAACACGTTTCATCTTAATTTACAAGGATGCCAAGTACTGTTACCCATTCGTGCTACTGGGACTATCATTCATTATCTGACCTTATTGAAAGCTGATCAAAATTGAGAAACTGCATAGATGCTTGTTGCACATAAACAAATAAATCTCTCTGCTCTAATAAATTAGTTCTAAGCTGCTTTTAGCAGCAATAAGCTCTGTATGTGTTCCTAGTTCAAAATTGTCCTGCACTGAAAATGACAACAAAATAGTCAAATGAAGTTGCTGCATGGTGTAGCTTTTAGTTTGCTGGCTTTATTCTGTTTAATGATGAAGAAAATGGTAGAAAGAAACTAAAAATAGGAGCACTTTCTGCTAAACCTTGGAAGATTATGCTTGTCACCACTCAATGGAAACACCTGGTCATTTACTGTGTTGTAATTTTTTTTTTCTTTACCAAAATAAACTATAGCTGTGGAACATCCTTTATTTATTTCAAGATGGAGAAGATTTGTTTCAAAGCTGTGAAGTAGGAATTATATAGCTACATTTTTTTCCAGGCAGAATCTTTGAGTATTTAAGTTTAATAAGGGAAAAAGAGCTATATGACTTCTTACTATGCATTTTTTTACTGTAATTCAAAGCAACATGCAAGTAAGAAAAAAAGTTAGATAAAGCATTGTGTCCCTCTACTTATAGCATCTATCCTTTTGTTCACAGAAGCTTTGAAAAGATTTTTAGGAATATATTTTCTCCTTTGCAGGGTTCATTTGTAATCTTTCTTAGATTTCTTTAGTAGTGAATTCTTGCTAGCAGTGATCAGTTCAAAACACACATGGAAAAGTTAGAAAACTGTGAAATTCAGTGGAGTTTTGTACCACAGGGCTTCATCTAAAACAGGCAATAGCATTTTGAAAGTTTGCTTACATATAGGTTATCTATAACTAGGCTTTATTAGAATACAGAACTAAATTAGGGAAAGGAATAATGGCAGGTGAGGGCAAAGGAGGATCTGGAACTTCAGGACACTTCAGGTTTGCTGCCACTATGGTATGCCAATGCTAAATGCCTGTCTTATTTCTATGCGTAAGCCAAAAACTGTCTCCTGGGCGCTCAGTGCAGGGTGGTTTTGAACAGACAAACGCATACAAATTTTCTCTTTAGCATGATTATCTGGTATATTTTTCAGGACATTGATGTTAGTGCATCAAAATCACATAGCACAGATAAAATTCAATGATGCGTTGGACAGCTCTCTTATCTTCAGTGTCGTTCTGGTAAATACATGTATCTCTTAGTGAGTTCACTGCTTGTTAAAATGACCAGAAATGTTTTGAGACCCTGCAATAAAAAGGTCTGTAGGCATGCAGAAGACTATTAAAAATGTTTATAATAATTATAGCTCTTTTGGAAGTTTTTGTAAAAGCATGCAAAAATAAAACAGGTAGAAGAATTTGTCATAATTATGTTAATACGGATCAAAGGTCTTCCCCTATCTAATGTGTTTTTTTTTCTTTTTTTTTGGTGTGCACAATAGATATATTTTGTTTCTAAACGTTCCAAACAACAGGCTTAGAATCCCAGTCCAGTTATATTATCCCTTATTAAATATACCTATTTCAAGAATTTCATTTAAATATACATTGAAAATGGAAATAATATTCCTATTGTATTTCCTTTGTAACATGGGAAGTGAAGCACAGCATACAAATGGTATTCTCAGTATTTCAAATAATTGTCTTCATACTGTGTAAGTTCTATTCAGCAAATAAAAACCATCCAGTTTTGTGGTAGATGCAGCTCCTGATTATTACATGTTGACAGGGTCATATATCTATTAATTGGATTGGAGATGGGATACAAAATTGCTGTAATTATTGTAATTTTCTAGCTAATTGTAGGGTTGGTGGTGAATATTTTACTTCTAACAAATGAAAAACAGTATTCCATCTGAAATTGGTTTATAGCGTTGCAGACACTGTGTTTGAGATCGCAGGCGCTTGTTGCTCGCGAGCCGGGCGCCGCGGGCCTGCGCGGTGCTGCCGCGCTCACCTGCACCGCCACCTTCAGCGAGATTTCCCTCTCTTTGTTCTCGTTGCCAAGTTACCCCTTTTGTTTGTTTATAGATCACGCCATCCTTCCTCCCCAGAAAGGGAAAGGTTAGCGAGAGCAGGTCCAGCTCTAGCAGTAATGTTCATCTGCATTGCCTCTTTTCCCATGCTCAGCAGAGCCTGGGCTTGGCTCAGCCGGGGGGCTCTCACAAATTGAATCTTGCCGACTAAATGCGGAAATAAAAATAGTGCTGGTCCCCTCCGCATGTGGCTTTGCATTGTGAAAATGCGATTCATCCATACAAGCTCCTCGTTTCTTTGTGTTTCTCATCTAGCTCTTTCTTTTGCTGCTTTTCTGTTACCTAGGGTAGAAGGTCTTGGTTTTGTGTTTCACGAGGAGAGCTGGGCCTTTCTGCCAGCCCACAGCCCACGGGGCGCTTTCGGCACGAGCCCGCGTGCCCTCTGCGCGGAGCCGGGAGCTCGCGGGAGAGGATTGTTGGAGCAGACAGATCCTTATTCCCTGCTGAAATATAAACTCGAGGCGCAGGTGAAAATTGCCAAACCTAATGAGCAATTTGGCAGCTAAGACAGGATGTCAGGCAGTGACAGTTCAGCAGCGGGTGCACTGTCTGTGAACCAAGTTGTTTGTTTCACAGTCTTGCATTTAAATATCGTAAATAAAATCCACTTTCAACTACATGAGATATTGTGAAAACAGCCTTCTCTTTGTCTGGATTTCCTTTTAAGTTATTTAGGTCTATTAAGTAACCAAGGGTGGTCTTAGTTCTTGGTCTCGGTGTGATGATATGTTTCAAATCTCTCTCTTGCAGCAGTTACTGTTAAAAAGCATTTTTAACATGTAATTTTATTGGGGAAAAGTATTGGAAAAGGCAGAACTATTTTTTTTTCACTTGGAAATAGAGAAATGTAGGGAGTGAGGGGCCTCTTCTTTCTCCAGCTGCCCAATGGGAGGCATAGAGACTAGGAAACCAGATGTGCGCAGCGCTGGGTGAGAGGCGACCAACACGAGTTACCAAAGGGCGACTCCAAAGAGATATCTGGAGAAAAAAGATGATCCTGAAGGCTGGAGCAGGTTTTCCAGAGAAGTTGTGCTATCTCTGTCCTTGGAGATGAAGCAGAACTTGACCAAAGATGGCGCTGGGCAGCCTGATCTAAGCTGGCCTGCTTTGGTGGGGACGGGTTGGGCCAAATGACCTCCAGATGTCCCTTCCAACCTGCTGAAGTAAGCTGTAATCTGTGAGCTGGGACATCATTGACAAAATGCTTCTTAAACATATTTTTAAGGCAAATGATATTTCTAGTGAAATATTTAACAGAGAGTTTTGCAAGCATCCTCTGGTGCAGTATTTTTTTTTTTTTTTTTTCCCTCTGTACTGTGTGTTCAGCTTCCCACTTGATACATGGCTTGATATTGTGCTAGCTGGTGTCAGTGTGACCTGGTTAAGCTGCCCGTGCCTTTTAGGGAAAGCAGCACTTTTGCTTGCAGGACACGTTCTGGTAGCTGGGTCAGACACTTAAAACCCAGAGATGGGGCTAGTGCTGGTTTTCGCAGAGGGTGAGCATCGGGCCAAAACACTGACCAGAACCTGAGTCTAACAAATCAACAGTAGCTGTCTGAAAACTGCACTCCTGTGATATATTTGTTCAAGTGATGTCTATGATGTCCTTTAGCAGGACTCTTGTCATCACTTTCTGTTATCACTGTTCTCATAAGAAAGCTAGGAAAAAAAATGTAATAAATGAGAATATTAGGAATACTTTGAAGTGAATGCACAACTGGCTGTAAAGAAGTGCTAAAGGGAGAAAGGAGCAAGGAACTAGCTGATGGCTAAACAAAGATGTAAAGTTGCAGATACTTGTTCTAAAAATACCTGTGTGCATGCAGGTTTTATCCTGCAGGAAGAGCAAGTTTGTTCCTCACAGGTAAGAGTCTGCATGCAGACTTTCTCTGTGAATTAGTTGGTATTTTAGAAGTTCATAACCTTGTTTACCTTCAAATTTGTGCATCTGTCTATGTCTGCCCTCTGAGCAGTTGTTAGCAGCTCACTGACAAATCAGTAGCATGTACAAGGGGTAGTCCCTGAGGGCTCTCTTAGGTTAAGGACTGTTCCGTGTTTTAAATCTGAATGGGAATGTAAAAAGCTAAAATGGAGTTTCAAGCACTTGGTGCAACATCCACTTCATACATTTATAAAATATCATAAAATCAGTGAGGTGAGTGCAGTCACCACAGCTAGAAGGGTAAAAGGGAATCACGACGGGCTCGGGGAAGGCTGGCAGCACGTTGCTGTGTGAAGGATCTGGCCACAGTAGTGGGTTACAAGCTGATAACTTGCAATTTGCCATATTATGCTTTCCCATCAAAGGCACGTGCTGTTCTGGGCTCTCTTAAACAGTGTTGTAAAATGCTGTGAGGAACAACTGTATTTTGCTCAGCAGCAGGAAGACTGGAGTGACCTACTGTCATGCTAGACTTGAATTGTAAACAAGTGGGAGAGAGTTGAAAGACAACAGCAAGAATAAAATGCTTCAAAGTCAATGACCAAGCACTGGAAAAAAAGTAGTTTATTTAGTTAAGGCAAGATAAAACTGAGAGCAGCCAAGACTTCAAATGCATGTTCTCCATGTCCACCAAGAGAAGGACGGTTGGCTTTTCTTGGGGAAATTTTCTTTACAGAATGATCACTAAGCCATTTGAAGCGACTTGTAGGCCGTAATATTTTTTTTACACCTTGTGGCCCAAGTGAGCGCTGTGCGACCTGTCGGAGGTGAGTTCTTGTCACCGCTGGGCGCCGCCATGCGCGGCGCCATGTAGCAGGAAGGCAGCTGGGAGCTGCAGGACTCCTGCCCACGTCTGGCTGGGCACTGCCTTGAAACCACACGTTACACTGTCGTCCATCATCCAGACACGCTGTAAGGACCCGCTGTATGTGTCTTTTCATAACATCTCACAATTTGCATCTTCAAAACATCCAATACTAAGCAAAACAGTTGAAGGTGTTAGTGCGTGAATGTGTGAATTTCAAGTGCCTCAAAATTGCTACTTTAACTATGACACTTCACTTTGCTTCTCTATGTACTTATCTGTTGAGCCCCAAATGAAAATGAGGATTAATTCATTAATATTTCTAAGTGCCTTTGTGTAAAGGGTTGGGGCAGCACATGTTAGTGTGTTGGCAAAGAGCTGCAGAGCTAAGTTCACGTTCATTCCTGTTTCAGAAATGACGATGGTTTTGGCACTCTTTGTATTTCTTTGTCTCCCTTCTCCATCTGCGAGCCAGCCTTGTATCTGGAAATCCTGTTTCTTGCAAGTGCTGAAGAACTAAGGAGGCAACACGTGTAAAAAAGGTGGAAGAGAAAAATGGGCTCATCAAAACAGCTGTTTGGAGCTTTGTCAGATGGAGTTATCGCTAAGGTTAAATAGCTGCTGCAGGCAAATCCATCCACATTTATAATGCAAGATTATGGTTTAGTGGCAAAGCTTGCTTAGATCAGTGGGAAGTTTTCTGCTGGCTCCAGTGAGCTTTGAATCCGAGCAGGTTTTTCCTGTAAGTTTCCTTGGTTGGAAGCAGTGTTAAAGTGTAGGTATATTCAGTGTCCACAACCCCAGTAAAATAACTGGAAGGCCTTCCAAAAGATTTCGTAAACATTATTCCCGTTCTGACATACTTCCCTGATTCTAAGATGTGTCCTTTACCATGAAGGATAACATTAAAAGAACCTAGAACTGAGGCTTGAGTCTTTGGCAGCGAAATAAGAAAGGTTTCTCATGCACACTATTTTGAGAAGATTTAGCAAAGTCTGTTTCCTCACCTTTTAGTACTCTTGCCATTCAGGAATTCTTATTACCCTTATTCCTGTAGCTCTATCAAGGATGTGATTGTTTTAAAGCCAGAGTTATTGAATCAAAAAATCAGTACCAGGTGCTTCTTTCTTCCGTGAGGCTAAATCAGTTCTCTCTGCAGCTCTCAGTTCTGACTTGAGTGATCTCCAGTTGGAATTTTCTCCAAGTGTCATGTTCTGCTGTTAATTTTGGATTGTGGAGCAGTTTAAAAACCATGTGTTTTTACTGAGACCTTGACACTTTTGTAAAAACACATGGATTGTAAACTGCTTAAGTTGCTAAATTAACCTTTTGTATCTTCAATCTTCTTGGTATATCATCAAGGAAAATTCTATAGCTTCTACCAGGATTAAAAAAAAAACTGGAACCAATAAAATATTTTAGAACTTACTGGATGCTTTAAAGAAAAGCTTAGTGACCATAGGCATTTCAACATTCATTCCATATGGTGAAATCTTCTTTGAGGATGGGTAATGAGAAGTAATAAAAATATAGCATTGTATCTGATGCAGTATGAAATAATATGGCAATATTTGAGATTATAGCTACAGAACAGAATACAAGAGAGATGATAAAGATTATTAAGATGTGAAATACTCAATTATATTCAATTCGAATGTTTTAAGAAGTCAGGCTGGATATTAGTCTAAATTTGACATGTTAAATAGATTTAATGATCATTTGAATAAGAAACTATTATCACAGATGTATTCCAAGAATGTTTACATATGCATGTGTATTGTGTTTTTATGTCTGTATACGTGTGCCTTTTTTTAACACTTCTTTAATGAGAGTTTTTTTTTTTTTTTTTTTTCTGTAAGGGGACTGTGTTTTCATTTGCATTAAAAAATTAAGGCATTTTTTAAAACACAAAGTAGCAGGGCAAAGTTCATTGTATTCTGATGCCACAGGTTTAATCCTATTTTGAGAAATCTATTTGTTTATTGAAACATTTTGTCATCACACTCATAGCAGTAAGTGTAGCAACTCCTTCTGTAGATAATTTCTTGATTACTCTGGTATTTCAGGTTATTTCATTGTAAGCAGAGAAGTAGTAACACAGTGAAGATATAGGGATGTGAATCTGAAATGTGGAGAAAATATTTTTTCAGGGTACAACAATCATCTTGTTAATTTTTTTCTTCAGGGAGGCATGTGTATATGTTACACTGTGGGCCAGCTGTAACAGATAGTCCTTGTGTGTCATTTCTGAAAACATAGAGTACATTTATAGTTACTTATTCTGAAATGTGATAAACACTGTGCTTCAAGGCATCGCTAGTACCCAGAATCACCAGCCCGCAAGAGTAGCTGGTCTGCAGGTTGCGTGTCGCTTTGCTCTGAGGCAGGAGCATTAGTCTCTGTGGGCGGTGGAGAACTGACATAAATTACTCATAGACAATTTACCAACAGGAGAGGATACAGAATTTGTCAAATGTACTTAATTATTCACTCAGTCTTAATTGGGATGATGTTATTTGATAGGAAATCTCTTTTGCAGACAGAAAACAAAAAAGCACTTAGGAAAGAGGGACTGCACTGCTGTTCCAAACATGACCATTACCTAATCATTAATAATGTTCTGTGGTCAGCCTCCTCAGGTAGAAAAATCAATGCTGTTCAAAGACGGTTGTAGGGCTAGCAAGGAACCTTCTGAAGCTGCTGGCTCCACTCCTTGCTGGCTGCACTGCTCAGTGCAACCGCTGAAAAGACAAAAAAATAACAACAGAAAAAAAGCAAACCAAAACCAAAGCACCATGTGGATTATGTTTTTAACCACTAGCCCAAGGCAGTAAGATATTAAAGTTGAGTCTAAGAATATATTTTGACTTCCATGAGAGCATTGTCTCTTACTTTTGTTCTTAATCTACAGGGGAGCTGCTGGCTCCCTCTTTTATTGCATTTGCAGCATGTAAACTGGCATATTTGTGATTTCAGATGGGGAGAGGTTTGGGGGATAGACCTTCTCTTTTGCTGGTGCTTGTTTTTGGTCTTCTGATGTGTGCTTTTGAGGTGGATAAAACAGTGACAGATGGCTGCTAGTTAAATAAGAGTGGTTTTTAGTTCCCGGCATTTTGTTTATTCTCTCATGCCCTGAAAAGAAATGAAAAATGATGAGGAAACAAAGGGTGGGTAAGGAATAGCTCTCCATACATTTATTGCTTTATTTTATAGCTTTCAAAACATCAAATTTGTTCCTTCTCACACCCACCTCTGGTTGTAAATCTTAAGTGCATTGTGCAAACACGATGAGCTCCAGCTTCAGAAATGCCTTTGTGGGTTCATTTAGCGGCAGATAGAGTGTTTAAGGTAAGAATCCCGTGTACATTAAGGAAAACTTTCTACAGAGGTTTTGTGACAGGGGACTTTGGCTTTGTCAAATGGATTAAATGTTTATGATTTTCAAGGTAATCTTGCTTAATCCAAATATCTTGATTAGTGCAGCAGTCAATGCAGGTCCCATGAAATCAGTTAAAATGTATATTTTTTACATACATAAAAGTGCATGGGTTTAAAAATGAAAGCAAAAATAGTGTATATAAATAATACGTGAATTTAAAATCTTTGTACTACTACTACCGTGCACACAGTAAAGGAATATACAAAGATAGCAAATTAAACTCTTCTGTTAGCTTCTGGAAATTATGCATGCAGGCTGGAGGACTGGGCTTCTCCAAGCAAACTTTGATCAGCCATTAAAGCCTTATTCCTAATGTCTGGATTTGATTCATATCTGCATACAGCAGTGCTCACAACTGGAATTAAACCTGGGAGTTCTTTGTCAGTCACTGAGCAACAGCTCATTCAAAGCTGACACCATGGATGGGATTAATATCAACAAAGTTTTGATTCTGCAACTAAGTTACTCACTGAAGACACCCCTGTTTTTCACCTGTGGGGAGCGATGGTCACTCTTAGCATGACTTCATCTCACTTTGCAAGCTATTTCAGGGTAAGGCAGAGTCCGCCCTAGAATGACTGTATTGACTATTTCCCTTTGGCTGTGGAGAGAAACAGAAGTGCCCAGCTCTGAAATAGATGTCTACAGCTCTCTGAACCCCATTCCTTGTGCGGTTTTACCTCACAGTCTGTAAAAGTAAACTTGTACTTAAGAGAATCCTTTTTCTTTTCTATGAAGAAGGATGTTGTCTTAAAGATGGTAAGTTAGGTGTTTGAGTGTAGGCTCCAGTGGTATTTTACAAAGCCAAAGCCTTGTGAATTTAACCTTCAGAGTCATTTAACTTGGACACAGAAAGTCCCTACAAACACTGTCATAAAGCTTTTGCTTAGGAAGTACATCTGGTGTACAGAACACACGTGATGGATGCAGGCACACCCAGCATAGCTCTTTGTGAGGTAAAACTGGGTTCAACCAAAGTTTGTTGGTTTAACCATAGTATTTTGCAGATGTGATCCACCCGGAAACTGGAATCAGCAGATGGCCCCTTTTTGCGGTGCTACTCTGAATTTGGTAAAACTCTTTGAAGAGGCATCTCTACTGTTTCTGCTCTGCATTCTCAGAGCTAGAAATGTTCCAGATATAACACTTGGTACTCAAAAACTAGACTAAATTTGGAAGAACTTACCTGAGATGCAGTTACTGAGCACTGAAGGGCTTAACCAAACCAGACTTTACTAAAGTTGTGTATGGTCAAGTGTCTCTGCTATGTTCCCCAGCGGGTCTCACAGCGCCTGTGTTTACGGGGTGCGGGTGTCACTGTGGCTCTCACGGCTGTACTGCTGCTGCGGATATCCCAGCCCTCGGGTGCCGGGAAGCTTTCTGAATATACGGTCAGCCTTGGAATGGCTGGGTGGGGAAATGTCACCTCCCCCCCCGCCCCCAGTATAGGCTTCTAAGGAAAATGCCTTTGAGGGTTTGCAGAGTGAATGAGACTTAACGGTGAGCAACAACCGTGGAGGCTCTTTCAAACGAAATGCTGTTTGAAACATTGCTTGCAGTTCATTTTTATTGCGTTATAAAAGAATAAATTTGTCTTCACTATTTCCTGATAAGGTTGGTAATGCAGGGATGCATCTTATTAACCAGCTCTATAGCCTAGACAAATCAATTTTTCTGCAATGGTTTTTGATAAATCCTCTTTTTTATCTCTCTGCTTTTAGATATTTTTCTGCCCAAACCTCAAAAATGTTGTCTATATTGGAAAGCTTTCTTCACCAAGTGTAAAAACGACGTTAGCTTCTTCTGTTCTAATCTGTTTTAAGCTCTGATGTTTAAGACCTTCATTAGATGACACAGGAATTTTAGGTCAAGTACTGCCTGACTTTCGCATAGTAAAGTGTCTTCATGTTTTATTCAAAATTTTAGTTGAGTTCTTGACTAGCAGAAAAGTAAATAAAAATGAAAGGCTTAGGAGCGGTACAGTGAAAGACATGTGGAACTGCTTTTACAGAAGAACTGTATGACACTTACCTGTGAGAAATATCCATTAAATAACTGTATAAAGAGACTACTCTACTTTGACACAGCAGGCAGTATTTATTGAGTAATGGACATACTGGACATACATCCGTATGTCCGATTTATCCCATTTATCCCTACTTCTGTTTTAAGTTCAGTTTCTACGTAGTGGAACAGAGATGGCTCTGTCGTCCTCATTTCCCATAGCTTTTTGCTATGGCATTTAAAAAGGTAAGATTACAATGAAGTATTTTCACTTTTTCCACCTATAGGGGCAGAGGAAAATATATTTAATGTTTTTGCTGATACCAAAATCATGTATCTACTTAGCACTGTTCAAATACTTTGCTCTGCAAGAGTATTCACCAACTTCTGTGAAAGAAAAATGCAGTAACTCAGTTCCATGCTTGGAGCATGCAGCCTTCCTAATTTTGTTGTGATGTTAGTGCAATTCAGAAAATACACACGCCTGCCTTACATGATCGAATGAAAGGTGCAGTATCTTTCATTCTTTAGCTCAAGATAGAATGAAACTTTACAGGAAGATAAATATGTTTCTCTCAGTATCAATACACACCTAGGAATTGGATCAAACTTTCCCCTGCCGTTCTTGTCTGGAACTTTGTTGTTCATTTGTTTGACTTTCATCTTTTATAATTACATATGTAAGTAAATGTAAATATGCAGGTGCAGGCACAAGCACTTTTTATTCCAAAATGTCTCAGATTAATAAAATGTCCTTGATACTCCTGAAAGATGTTTATATGTATCATTGTTTTAAAAATCTAATACCACTTAATTTTTGACTAGTGTTATGTGGGTAATTTTAAGGGAACATGTGGTTTCTTTATCCCCTGGTACAAAACACTTTAAGTCATCCTTTTCCTTCCAAGTAAGCTACAAGCATAGTCCACAAAGCCTATTTTTATCATCGCACCTGGTAGTGACTGCGCTGCCTGAGTCCGGTGGCTCGTGGCGCAGGGGTGAACGGAAACGTCTCCCTGCGCTCGGGAGGGCTGCGGGGGGGCGGAGGAGAAGCTTGTCCGGCCGCGGCACAGGGAAGGAAGGCGGCGGGCGCCGTGGCGGAGGCGCTCGCGTGCGCGGGGCACCTTGCTGCCCCTGGGCAGCCTGGACGCGCGCGTCCCGCAAGGCCGAGCTTTTACTTCAGTCTTCCCTTCACGGGCCCAGGGGCTGTGAGCTCTGAGGGCAAACTGCAAATACATTTCCCTTCATCTAGTGCGGGTTTTTGAGCCGTCAGCTTTATGCGGGGCTTTGCTGCTCTTCTTGCCACAAGTAGCTGAATGAAAACGTGCTTGGGAAGACTGTCCAGGCACAAACTAGCTAGTGATAATATGCGTGTCTATGGGTGTGTTTGTATTTTTATATAAATACATACACAAATGCACTTACATATATCTCCATATTTATGATGTTCAGGGCATTTTATTGTGATAGTAATATTTATGCACAGATTAACTGCTCTGTCTGTGTGACTGCTGGTATACAAGTAAAGCTTCCAGGAGTCTATTTCTTTCTACATTTTGCCAGAGTGTTTTTTTGGACTTGAATTCGTTGCATGGGTTTCCTGTTAAGGACTGAATTGAATATTAAATTACTCCTCAGACCCTCAAGGCAGTACATCAACTTCACTCGTATTAAGCAATTTGTGACTTGCTGTATGTGCCGTGCACGGGCTGCAGTTCTTGCAGGGCTAGAATTTTGTTCCATTCATGTCCATTTTTCTTTTGTAAGTCACAATGTTTTATGGATGATTAAAAATATTTTTAATTAAGTTTTTTAATTTTCTCACATGTTCTGGGCTTTTAATCCCCCTTCCACCTCCCCCATTCAGGTTTGTTTTGAAAATGAAGTTGCCAGATGTTTTAAACATTGTCCTAGTACATCTGCTTTCAAGGTTTTTCTGAAAATCAGATAGTGCTTAAAAGGCTCTGAGTCCTTGTATGTGAAGGTTGTGTTTTGCTCTACTTTCACCTTCCAGTTCTGGCAGATGTCTCTGAGTTCTAGGACAAGAGGTTTTCAGTGTTTTCTATCTGAAACCAGATCACATCGGCATGTAGCTGGAATTCACTCTTAAAGGAATGGAGTTTCAGACCTCTGCGGGAATAAGGCATTTAATTTACATTTTGAAACCTAGTTTTTGTAAAACTAAATAAATTGGTAAATAATTAAAGCCAATAATGCACCTCACACTCTATCAACATGGCTGGTTTTGTAAGGAAAGCTGTACTTTTTTTTTTTTAATTTAATGGGTGAAATGTATAGCATGTAAAAAAAAATCCTGTATCTGTTTCATGTGACCTTGGAAAAAGTTCTTGATCAAATCCTAAAGTCACAGGTATAAAAGCACTGATGGTAATTTTCATTCTTTCATAGAAGTATTCAGCTTCAGAGTTTTATTTTCACTTTGACCAGCAAAATTAAATATATTTATTTATTCTTAGCCATAACTATTTTCATATTTATTTTTTCAGCTTCATTGCAATACGAATTGTTCATTCTGTTTCCTTGCTTCATTTTTCTGTCATCTTCTTTAAGATACCTGCAGCATGATTTTTAACATTGAAAAGCGAGGAGATGCCAAAGGTAGGACTAATTACGGCTCCTCCTGGGCTCTGGGCAGTCTGTAGCTATCAAGCTGCAGATGGTGATATGTGGGCGATGTGTGACTGACGGGGGCCGCGGGTTTTAAGCGAGCCTAAGGTTGGCTTGGTGACACGATGCTGCTTCCTTCTCCCTCCATTTGCCCACTTTCAGATCCTGAATGCATTGAAGCTGCCTTAACTTGGTGCTGCATGAAAACCTCAGAAAGGAGGCAACCACTCCCTATGTGCCCAGGAACAGAAACAGAGAAGGGAAAGGAGAAGGCGTCAAGAATTAAACAACAAAGACGCACGAATCAGCAAAGAAAAAAACTAGTGGCAGGCAATGCTCGTCTCCCCAGGGGCAAATAAAAATACCTAACTGTTTCCTTAATGTTGCTCTACCATATGAGCAATTACTGTCGGAGCCATGTAAATGATGCATGGCTAGGGCAAAGCACTAAGTTAGATTCGCTCTGCTGCCCTCCCTCTCCTTTCCTCTCTCTTGGCAGAACAGTGAGTGGTGCCACCAGAGACCTAGCCCATGCCAAAAGGGGCATAACGGGGCTTGGTAGGGCGGGGAAGGAGATGAGAAGGAAGAATAAATTCTACGTGATTTACTTCTGTTATTTCTCAAGTGTTAATCACAAAAGGAAAAGCGGTATTGTGTGGAATGTTAGATTTGTATAAGTGCTTGGTGACGTTTTGAATTACCTTTCCTGAAACACAGACTATGGATGTCTCAGACACAGAAGACATTCACTGAATTGAAAAGCTTTAAAAATGACAGACCGGGGGGTTGTGATGGATTCTCTGTCTCCTGGAGCCTTGATTAGAGTCAATATTTTTCTGTATTGCCAACAGAAGTTAAAGTCTCAATGCAGATGTTATTGCATGGTGTACCTGGCCTCGTGTAGTGCTTGACAGGATGATCACAGGGTGTCTTCAGAAGCTGAGTTTGGAGTCTTTCCTTGTGAGCATGCATGTGTAGTGAGTGATTCTTTGCATACTTGGCCTTGGGGGTTTTGCATTTAACAAGCTACCTAATTTTATTTCCTTAATATTTTCTTTCATGTTGTTTTTCTCCTGCTGCACGTTTGTCCTCTGTTTCTTCTGCCCATTCCAGGCAGTTCTGCAGTTTTCCCATCCTTTCTGCCATGGCCCATCTGTCTGTCCAGCTTCCTCTCTGCTCCTGCCGCAAACCATCCAGCTATTCTTTCCTTTTCCTATGCAAACATGGGAAATGTTTCTTTCTCTTTCATTCATACCTGTTTTGTATTGAGACAGAAAGTTGGATTTTTCTTTTTTGCTTTGCTGTTTCTTTCCTTGTTTTACACAAAGAAGGAGAAAATTCCCTAAGCAGCTTTTGTGAATGTTTTTTTTAGTCAGTTGGTCCATTTCCCTATGGCAGGTGCATTTTTTTCACCTGCGGCCTCACTGGACACTGAACTTCGAGCTGGTACCCATGAAATCAGCGCTGATAAAAGCTGTGCATTGGCTCTCTATCCTTGGCCCATTAACAGAAACTGTTTTGGCTCAGCTGAAAAACGGACACGTGTCTTTTCTACCAGAGTATTGTCCAGCAAAAATTCTTAAGATGGTATTTTGCAACACTGTTTGTAAGTGTGGTTGGTAGAAAAAAAACACAGCTTTGGCTGTGTTACAACACGGCCACTTACTGACACTCCTCTTCAGTGTGGAAAATGTAGTTTACCTTCCATACATATATATAGGTATATACATGCATATATATATATAAATTTTCCTAAATATAATCCACCACATAAAAGTTAACATTAATTCAAAATTAATGCGAAGTGATATTATTAAATTATATGAGAAAAAAAATGTACAAGAATGCCCCTGGACTTACAATTTTGTCCCTTTGCTTTTACAGCAACCAAACAAGAAAGCAATATTAATTCAACAAACTGAAATTTGGAAGCATTTAATTTTCTTCAGAATTGTTCTCCATTCACTTGACGGATTATCAGTAATTTCAGGGAATTAAAGATGCTCCTCCTAAGTTTCCGGTGAACACTTCTGTCCTGTCAAACAGCAGCCATCCTGCCCCCGGGGACAGGCGGCTCCTCCACGCTGTCCTCACGCTGCTGCTGTGTCGCCCGGCGAAGAAGCTGCCGTGCACTAAGTCGGTGGAAATCCCTGTCAGCCTCACGCTGCTGAGCGAATCTTTGTCCAAGAGGTTCCTTAGCTGTTTTGCACAGATCTTACCTGTTTTGATAGCTTGGTACCAGGGATTTTTTCTCTGTGTATGTGTGATCAGGATTTTCAAATGTATCTTTTGCTGAGGAATTTAATGCTATGTTTTTATGGATGAAACTTGTTTCTTTGGTAATCTCTAGAGGAGTCCTACAGGCACATAGTTCAAAGTGTAGGATGGTCGGGTCTTCTTTCTCTTTCTCGTGTCTGCTATAAATGAAAAGTGAAGCAAAATTGTGAAATCCTCTCAGGAATAGGGCAATGAAATGCTAAATATTGAAAAGGTGGCTTTCTGTACCCTCTGGCTGTGTCACAGGACGGCAGGTAGTGAGCGTGCTCAGGGAGAACTGCAGCCCATACACGGGCACTTTTGCAAGGGGCTGGTTGGTGTGGCTAAGAAACTAAAAACATCAGAGGCTGTGAGGAAGGCTTGAAGTTGAGCTGAGGTCCGGTGCTACTCAGACTTGCATACCAAGTTGATGCAGACAGATGATCTGAAAAATGTTCCTTTATGGAGAGACATGGGCAATCTGCCCTTACATAGACTTGGATTTAGTTTCCCGTACGTGCTTAGTCCTGCTTCCTTTTCCAAATTTGCTAAAAAGGTTTAAATTTTGTGTATGTGTTCTGTGATCAATAGATAATTTTTGCCTGCACCTAATTTTGAGCTTTGAGTCTCAGACACAGGGTGTTAAATGAGCTTTGAAAATATTTTCAAATACTTAAAAAAAAAAAAAAATCACAAATCCATAGCTAATCTGAAACACAACCTTGGAGTGTGTTATGAATTAATAAGCTCTAAAGTAATTTTACAAATTTTGGAGAAAAACATGAAGCAATGAACTTGTTCTCAAAAAATAATTTAGTTTCAAAAACATTTGTGAAGTATTAAGAAGTACACATATACTCTTGTTCTGTGATAGAACTTGAAAATATTTGCCTTAGTGGCTTTAGAGTTTTTCGCTTTTGTATTAAATAGATTTTATGTTTGCAGTGATAAGTATTGTAGAGATTAAAATACCGATTTTTTGATACTTGATATAAAATACTAAATGTATAATATTCTCTCATGTAATTGTTAAAATACTTATCTCTGCCCTCAGAGATTATGGAAACATAGGTAACTAAGCAATAATAAGCACTTCCTGGCTCTGTTGTGTTCTACATGAAATTCAATATAGTTAGTTATATTAAATTTGGGGAAGAAACAGTAAAATAGTATTCAGTCAGAAGCATTGAGTGTTACATAAAAACACTGTAGCCCTTATTTCTAGCAAGAGTTATTTTTTGTTGATGTTTCAGACAAGACTGGGCTTAAACGAAATATGTGTGGCCAGTATCTTCGAGTAACTCGCAGGTTTTGAAGCGAATGCTGCGGAGAAGCAGCGGAGCTGCCTGCTGGAAGCAGAGGGGCTGCGGAGGGGTCGATGGTGACGGCAGCCCGTGGGCGCTCGCGTGCTCGCCATGGTTGGTCCGGCCTCCCCGTGTTTGCTCTGCGCGCGTCCAGGTGCAGCGCACAAACCTCATAAGGATACGTGGATTGAAAAATCAATGTGAGAGGGAGGTTGTAACATCACAAAGCTTTCTAAATTCTAATGCAAGGTAAAAACGATGGTGCTAGAACTGCTCTCTAAAATCCACTGCTCTCAGGTGGGTTAAAGGAATAACTCCATCAGTGCAGGAGAGCGCTCTCTTCTTGTGTGGCTCTGTGTTAGTGTTCATGCAAGAAAACTTTCTTCCTTTAAGAAGCAGAAAATATCTCAATTTTCTTTCACTGAACTTCTGTGGAGAAAGCAAGCAAAAAATCACCCATTATTTCAATGTTTTTTGGTTTTGGTACTAGCAGCATATCTTATCTGTGGCTGCCAGGCAAGTGGTGGAAACTTGCGGAGGCTGAAGCCCGCGGGCAGGTTTTGGGCTCCCTGTGCGCGGGGAGGCCTTGGAGAGGGGGGTGTAACAGCATCAGGCACTCGCCTGCATTCAGGTGCAGAAAGAACTGTTCTGTTGCCAGTGTAGCTGTAAGCGCATTTTGCTTCTGCTCCCTTCTTCATCTAAAAACCTGGCAAATTCTGGCATAAAGCCTCTATCGTGGTATTTCAGTGTCTTCTGTGAGTTCAGGCTGAAGCGGTTTCTCCACTAAGAAAGCAGGTCTTCATCTCTGTGTTGGAACCAATCACAAATTATGATGCAAATTGGCAACTGCAAGCATGAAATATCATTGATCCAAAAATTCATGCACTGGGTGTCATGTAGTGAGATTTCCTTTTAAACTTCAGCTTGGTTTGTTCTTGGTTTTGAACTGGAATAATTTTCGATTTTCTTCAGCCCTGGCAAATAAGCTACACAATAAAAAGTGAGAGATAATCAAGAATGCAGTCAAGAATAAAAAGATTGCAGTGAACTAAGAATGTTCTCCTACTTAAGAAAAGAGATGTTGCTAAAGTTTGCTAAGAAACGTGGAGATTTTTCATGTTTCCAGGGGAATACATATGATTCTGATTCCCTGTCATTGTGAGCAATATGATAAATGCAAAGATATGTAGCAATGGTCAACATTGCACTGGTTCAAGCAGCAGCTGGGTCGCCTGCTACTCATTAAACATAGTTTTAATTAAAAAAATAAAAAAAGGAAGATAATTTTATTATAATAATCTGTTTCTGATAGAGAAGAAGAACTAAAGATTTCTGTTGTTCTGCCATCCTTTGGAGTGCAGCAGATGTTCTGTTTTGTTGTTCCATTGTGGGCATTATCTGAACAATTTTAACTAACAACTTCCAGTGTAGTCTAAATTGCCTCACTTCCCATTTGGCTACTGGGAACACCTGTGTTTTCTGTAGAAGGTGATCTTTAACCTTAAGAATTAATGAGAAGATTTTAAGGTTGATGTGCTGATAACTGGAGTTCCTTACTCTCTGCTCATGTAATTGGGAAGTGCTTGTTCTGATACTGACAGCCTTGTGTAGTCCACTCCTGCCTTTTGCAGCTCCCCGGGCCGTGCTCTGACCTGCCCCAATCCAAGGTGAGGCAAAGCAGCAGAGCACGGGGCTGCGCTGTCGGCCCTCCGTGTCATGGCCTTCGCTCCTCCGTGCGTCCCCTGCAAATGAGGGGAGTTGGTGGTGGTTCATTTCCCTACTTGAACATGCAAATCTTTGGGAATTCAGCTTTATGCTTGCACCTGAACAACTGGAAATAATATTCTTGATGTCTTCATGCTTCTCTGCTTTGCTTCTGAGCGCTTTTAGTCCCTGTGTGCAGAAGGGCCTTCTGCTAAAATCTGCCAAGGTGAACACGTGGTGCGGCATGACACGGCCCTTTGCTGCTTCTGCCGGAGCTTTTACTCCTCTTGGTCATCAGGGGCAGGCGGGAGCGGCGTGAAATGTTCACTGGCAGAGATCTGGTAACACTTCCAATGAGTGTGTTTGTGAACTCGCTTGCAATAATGCTAGCAAATGTTCAGGCATGAAAGAAGAAAAACATGCCATTAAAATTACAGACGCGCTTTGTCATTTTTAATGGCTGCTCATCGGTAGGTTTCTGTTGTATCTTGTTATAAAAGATGTATTTTTTTTGTCACAGAAATTCAGAAACAGGTAGTAGAACCTGTTAATTTCCCCCCATTTTTGTACATATAGATACTAAAAATGTGTGCACAGATGGATCATGTCTGATGAAAAAAATTAAAGATTATAGTCGGGTTTCCTTGATTTCATATTACACTTAAGTTAGAAATCTATCTAAATAATTTCTATAACGAAGCGGGACGTTAGGTAATGCAGGTTCAAACCCAACTTGAGGTGTGAATGTCCCCCCAAAATGCTCCATTGTGCTGCCTCACAGTGGCCTGTGATCTGGATGTGAGCATTTGTTTTTAAATCTCAGGAGCAAGAAAAAACTGCTGCGTTTTTTGAGACTCCTGGCACTTGTTGGGAGCGGAGAGAGGCCGGCGTGGCCAGGCGGGCAGAGGCGCGCGAGCCCGAGCAGGCCGCTCGCTCGGCCGTCGCGCCGGGCAGGGGAGGCCGCTCCGCCGACGTGCCAGACTAGCACAGCAGCGTTCCCAAAGAGGGAGCGTTTCCTTCATGCTTGGCGAAGGAACACGTTTTCTCCTCGCTGTTTCAAAGCTATTTGAGGTAGACAAGATCCCAGCCAGCCCCTCCGCGGCTCAGTGCTGACGGCAGAAGCATCCCCGCTGCCGCCTGCTATTTGCCATACGCCGTGTGCACCGCGGACTACCCCGCACTGCTCCTCCTGCCATGTTTCCAAC
>VZSV01000002.1:6960092-6986765 GCA_013398735.1 Nothocercus julius | reverse complement strand
CGCACCGGCACCACAGCTTCCCGGAGGGCCGCCGCTCAGCGCGCCGGCACCGCACGCGCCCCGGTGTTTCAAAACGTCAGTTAGTGCCATAGATCTTGAGCCGCTGGATGCTGCGTTGGATCTGGATGGAGAACTGGGAGGGAGAAGTGTTCCCTGGTCCGCTTTGTAAGGATTTGTGCAAGGCAGGCTCTTAGCAAGGGATTTTAATTGCGCACATACCTGTTGGATGTGAAGCGTGTCCAACCCTTTGGTCCTCCAATACGATCCACGTATGAGGTGACCGCCGTCTGCCGCCTCGCGCGCCGTGCGCCCTCGGGCCGCGGGCGGCTGAGGTAGACCGACTGTTTGCAGCCTAGAAAGGAGAGGACACACTTCAGGACAGAGAAAATACCTCTAAGTTAAAAATGCACGTGCTTTCTCCATGGCATTCTGAAGTAGTGGATTTTAGCACAGATATATGAGACCATGGAAGCTTTTATGAAGTCCTAGCTGGATGTTACTCTATTGACACCACCATCCCAGCCTGGCAAGTTGAAGAGAGAGGAGTAACGCTGGCGGGGAGGTTGCATGAGGCTCCCCCAAGGTGAGCCGGGCACGCTGGAAGCTCTCAGCTGCCAGGGTGGGTCAAGCAGATGCACTGCCAGCCCCCACGCACACTTACATGGTGGCTCACCGCGTGCTGCTGCCCAGCGAAGGCTGCCCATAGCCTACGTCTAGCCTACGTCCCCTTGAGTTCCGCAACATCATCGGGCAGCATCGAGGGGTGCAGAGGTCTCGTCTATTTATTAGGGGATGGATAGTCAGTGCAAGAGTCTTTCTTTCTGTCTGGATTTCATTCTTGATATCACAAATGGATCTAGGCTAGAGGAGGTGACATAATTTTGGTAATTTGCGTAGTATCTAGTGCTGCGGAGGACTTGTACCCTTTACCCGGCCTTCCACTCTTTGTACAAAGGAACTGCTGTGGGTTGGGGAGCAGAAGGAGAAGCGGATGGGGCATTGGCAACAACAGCAGGTTTTTCCTGATTGAAACGCATTGAGGAAGGAACCATAACATGCATTTTTCACATTATATTATTCCGAGTCCCCCCCCACTGAGCTCTTCAAATTACAGCCTAAATCCTGTTGTTGTATCTGTGTTTTTGTTTTGTATATAGGAAAAGCTTGCAGACTTCTTCCTCTAAGTGAACCTTCCTGAGCCTACCAAAAACATTTAGATATAAACAATATACAGTTTTCATATTACTCTATTATACTCACTAGCAAGAGCAATTTTACCATTCAGATAGGATTTTTTTTTTTTCAAGTTCTGTCAAAGATAGTATCTGCCAAGTTTCTTCCTGTATCTCAGAGGAGTGGGAAGCTATCGGTTCAAAGCAACAAGGAATTTGCTCCTGCCACTGCATGTATTGCAAAATGACTTTTGAATGAAGATGCAAAGTACTCTGTGTTCATTATAAAATAATTATAACTAAATATCAATCTGAGTCTTATTAGATAGGAGTGATCTTTGCTGAAAGAAAAAAAAAGCTTCAGTAGTGGCAAAATTGATGATACTTCTATTGTTGCACAGTTGCTTGAGGAAGTAATGAATGGAAATAATTTTACAAGAATTAGTAACATACAGGGGGGCTAGAAGAGCATTTTTTTTCTTAATCTGTAGCAATGGTATGAAAGTAGGTAAGAAGAGGTATCTCATCACTTTGAGATGATATAAGGAAATTCATACAGAGTGCACCAGAAAACTGAGACTTCATTCATTCATTTAAACATACTGAAATGTAATTTTTTAACAGAAAAACAGAGCAGAACATTTGTATGATCTGATATTTTTGTCTTTTATATTGACATACAAAGATATATATATTAAACAGACAGGATATATAAGTAACTTTTAATTTCAGCTTTTAAGATCTTTCCCTAAATAGCTAAAAAAGTCAAGGTCAAAGAAAACTGAGTTTCAAGGTAGAATCATGTCTTTCCTCCTGCATGTTATCATTCCAATATAAGAAGAAAGAATATTAGAGAAAGATAAAGATATTTTAAAAGAATTTAAAGTTTTAATGTTACTTCATTGTTAAAATACAACTGTGACAGGTCGATATTTTCTTATTTTTAACTTTCAAAGTCATCAAGCAGGCACTGTTGGGGAAAATGGAAAATTTAAGTTCTACTAAAAGAAATTGAAAATGATAATAGGTACGGGCTTTTCTTTCACTTTATAATTAGACTTTGTTGGTGGTGTGGTTACATTATTATCCTGGTGGTCCATTCTTTCAGGGATCTTAATTTTCTATGCATAGGTTTTTACGATACATACATCAATATAGTTTCATGTATTTCTAATAAGTATGCAAAAGCACTTTTTTTTTTGTCTTTTTAATTTGACAGAACAATGTGTATTCCATGTACAGTTACTGTGACAGTTAGGACCGCATCACACCGCTGTCAGATTTTGCAGGCTGCATCTCGCAGCCCCCTCATTCGCCCGCCACCCACTAGCGCAGGCCCCGGCTTTGCAAGGCAGTGGCTGCGCCTCCCTGTCCCGCTCCTGCTGGGACCCCCTGCCAGATCTGCCCTGCCTGCTGCACAGGGCAATGGTGTGAGGAAAACAGGTAAAACAGCTGTGATTTTTGCTGATGTTACCATGTATGAATGCTGCTGGGTCCCATTTTAAAGCTAAAGAAATAAGAAAGCAGAGAACAGCATGTAATGAAATAGAAAACGTATCAGAGGAAGTGTGTAAGCTGTTGGCTTAAGATGAAAAGCTAGGAGAACAAATAAAAATCTAAGATTTAGTGCATGCAATAGTTATGAATATCAGAAATAGTGTGAAAGTGATATTTTTCTCCTTAAAAGGAATGAAAGGCAGTGGTAGTTACTTAACAAGGAAGTCCTAATTTAGAGAAATTCATTCTAGAAGTTAACATTGTTAAGTGTAAACATTTTTTTTAAGGATAGAAATACTAATTATCCAAACTGTCATCATAAGCTTTCTAATAATTCTGAAAAGTAGAGCTGTGACACTGAATAGTCAGCAATTAAGAATGAGAAATCACTGTAGATAAATTAACACTTTTCACTTGCAAGGTACAGCAGTTATAGGTGAATGTTGCCCAATTAATGTAATATTTGCAAATATTAAAGTGATAGAAATTTCAACATCTTGGAAATTCCAAATTAATGTGAGCATAAACACTTCAACAGAGTTTTTAAATTGGAGCAGAAATCTTTGCAAATTAATGTGTCAGTCTAGAGATAGTTGTCCAGTAAGGTGTCATAAGGATTCCTGCTAGACTTGGTTTTATTTAACAGCTTATTAATGGTCTGGAAGAAGCAGTATTGTAAATAGTACATTAATTAAATTTCTAGATGTTGCTAAAGTAGGAGAGGAGAATAATATGAACTGAGGAAAGATTAAAAAATGCAATAGAGATGTAATGCATGTACAGGAAAATAAATTTAATTCAGTCTGAATAAGGAGAAGCTAATATAGTTGAAGAATATTGATCTAAATTGAACACATACTTTAATTAGAAAGACAAAGATCCTATAATAAAGCTATTGAAAAAGTTTAGGGATTCCTGTGCATGCTTGGAATTCATACAATAGTAAAGGCCAAATGTGATTATTCTTGGGTATATATTAATGCCCAAGCGAGGAAGCTCTTTGTAAGACAGCACTAGGACTATCTTGTAAGTGAAATACATTATTCTAAGTGATGATCTATGAACAAGTTAAGCCCAGAAAAATATTTACAAAAATGAACAGCAACAGTGAATTAAAATAAGGCAGAGGTGAAGGTATGCATTGCTTAGCACCATGTCGTGATGAAAAGCATGGGCTATGCTATAATTTTCTGAGACACATGAAAGAAGAAGATAGCTGTGCAGGCAAAGGGGAGATTACTAGCAAAAACTGGGGAAAGAAAAAATCAGAACAAATTCTGAACAAATAACTCTTCGAATATTTTGATTAAGTAAAGAATATTCACTTTGAGAAATGTTCAAATTCTTTTATTGAAGTAGGAAGGAAAGCTACTGCTGTGGACTCCAAGGAGAGTGAGTGAAACCTTTTCCATTGCTCTCGTGTCCACAACTCTGCTGCTCCAGAGATCTGCAATTGGGAACGTGGGGCTCAGTAGCACTTTCACACTTCTCCCTGCAGACACCTGCAGATCACATACTTGCACTGGCTTTTGCAGTGAATCATGTTCTTTTCTTTCTCTAATTCTTATCTCCTAGGAATGTCCTTATATTTTTTAATATATTTCGCTTCTCTAACTAGATGCCTACATATGGTTTGCCCTGTTTTGTTTTCTTGTGGAGAATTATGGGCTTATGGTGATTGCTGTTCGTAGATATGTTGACACTCAGTTAGTGGTTTTTTTTTTTTTTTTTTCCCCTCCAATTGTTCTTATTTCTGAGAGAGAAAAAAACTTTGAAAACCTGTGTTGTAATTGAGTTGATAACAACTTCTGTGTTCTTTGGAAGTAAGCATCATCTTCTCTCTAGAGGCTTGTAAAAATGAAAGATGATCTGATTTGGGGGGTTTGTGATTTCTAGGGTTACAGGGAATGTTTGGAGCTCCGTGTCCAGCTGAGTAAGACTTGAATCAAACCTACTGAAATGTAAAGTGTAGCCATAGGAGCTGTGTTGGTGCATGAAACTTGAGGCTATTTTTTAAAAGATGTTTCAGTTAAATATAGATAAATATAGTTAAAGTCTTAGCTTTTACTTCCCAAAACTTAAAATGGAAAGAAACAGGCAGCTCTGCTTTCTGATGCCTCAGGATGCTCCTGATTTATCCTCTTATTTATACTCTAAACCAACATGTGAATGGTATGGGGAGCTGGAAGGGTGACATAGTTGCATCTCTGTCTCCCATCCCTAGACCAATTCCTTCACTGCCATTTCTGTGCATCCTGTGCATGCAGGCCATATCTTCATAGTTATGTGTGTTCAGGCACACTTCCTTGTTGAAACCTGCTGATTGCCACAGAGGTTTTGGTTTTAGTGAATCATCATTTCCCTCAGAAAAAGTTTAGAGTTGAAGAAAAAAAGTTTTAAAAAAAAGTAAAAACGAAAGTTCCAATCAGGTCTCCTCATAAGTCATGGTCATAGCAGATTGTCAGTATGTAAGTGGCTAGCAGTGACCTAAAGATCATTTTTCATTTCCAACTTAAAATCACTGCAAACCAAAGTGTGTGAGCTGCCAGTGGCACTGAGGAAATGAAACATCAATTGAAATCTTCCCAGAGTAGAGTGGTCCTGGCTATGCTCTATATTTTTAATTCCTGTAAACATGTCCTCCTGAGCTGGCACCTGAGAAGAAATGGATATGGGAACGTTATGTATTTGTATCTATGGATATGGAAACATTATGTATTTGTATCTATGTATAAGCTCTGCAATGAAGGACCATGGTTTGCATTCAGTGGTTCCATACAGGACAGGTTTATGAGTGAAGTTTGCCAGATCCTCACATACTTTTGCTTGTGAGCATATTTTAAAATCAGAAAGGTGATGACCCTTTTAAAATAAAAATGGAATTGGTGGCCAGAAAGAAAGGTACAACTGTGTGATCTTAACATTTACAGATGGCTATAAAATGTATGATGGCTGTTTTCATAATTTATAATGAGACTGCTTTTTAATAAAATGAGACTTCCAGTCTACATTTCATGTTTATGATGTGGGCATTTTGTTATCCAGGTTATTTTTTATCCTACGAGTTTTATCCTACGTTTTTTTTTAAACTTAGCAGGGACTCTACACCTAACAATGGGATTCTCTGTTACATATAGTTCTTCTCAAATTGTATTGCTGAACTTGTGGCTGAATGCTTATGGTCCTTGAATGTGGCACAAGAACTGAGTTAGTGGTAACTTTCATGATTTTTAATTTAATATTTCCTTAATTCTTAGACTTTTAAAACTTCCTGTAATTCATTATTAGATTTATCATTTCAAGTGCTTATTTAAAAGGCACCTTAGCCGTGGAAGCAAATCAATATTTACAGTGCATTAGTGCCACAGAGAATTTGAAGCCTTGTGATTAGAGTTCATTGCTGTTTTATCCACTCTTCAAAGAAACCACAGACTTCAAACGGTATCAGCCATCATCCTGGAATCAGTGACACTGCAGCGGTCCCTCGTGTGCTTCATCTTGTGGTTTAATTATTAAGTTCCTTTCCTTTGATTTTCCTTTTAATATTTCAAAGTATATCCTCTTCAAATCTATGAATTTAAGTAAACCAGAAAATTATAATGAACAACATATCGGTAGAAAGAACCTGTTCAATATTTGTTGTTTTAATGGATAGTATCAAAACTGACTAGCAACAATCTGTTGAACTGGAAGGGAAGAGAAGTACAAAGGAAGTTATCTTTCTAACTTGTGGTTAATTCAGTGTGAATAAGGTTCAATTCGTGGATTAATAGCTGGAGAGGTGTTGTCCAGATCCAAGCAGCATACTGTAGAGCTAGCTCCATTTGCCTGCCCCATGCCAGCAATAAAAACTAAAGTTCTAGTTAAGCTTGGCTTTGCATACATTCATCTGGCCCAAGTGACTGTGTTTCATAGGAATTCGTAGTTCATAGTGGTGACATTCGTGTAGCAAGATCTATCGTTATGTGTGGAACCATCCTCCTGAAGAGAAGGTAGAAATGATCAGGTTGTTTCTGCTCATTGGCAGAAGCACATTTTCTTGGAGATTTGGAGAAGTGTCTAACAAATACCTCAAAATACCTCAATAACTAATTTAATAAAATTAAATCGGCTATATTAAAGTGGCTTATCAATCAATGAGTTACATAAGGAGACTTCTGACATTTATGTTTTTTTCTGGAACATATTAATATTTGGGAATCTCTTGGATGATTAACTTTCTGAATGGGAAGAACTTTCTGCTACTTAACATGGTTCAAACTGTCACTTTTTAGTTACAAAGAAAAAGGCAATGACATGATAATTGCCCTCTCTTCTCCAAATGTGCTGACTTCAGTTTTCTTTCTTTATTTCTTTGTTGGCAATTCAGCTTCTCTTGCTATAGAAGTTCACTGAAATTAGCTTTCGTTATGTCAAGTAATTTGAAGAAAGAGTGTAAAAATGAAAGAACATTTTGTTATCACCATGCTTATATATAGATGTACAAGCATAAGGAGCAAGTGAACTCGTGTTTGAAAATGAGAATTCTGTGTTGTAGAGTTGGTAGCTACGGCAAACAGGATAATATGCATATAGCATGGGCTGCTGCTTGGAACAAATATAAATGGGTATTTTTCTTAAGTGGCACCACTCATACTGCAGAGCTGCTTTCTTGACCAGGCTAATCTAATAAATGAGAGTGTATGTCAGGGCTCAGCCCGCAGCACAGATACCGTCGCTAATGGGTCACTTCATTATGCTTGGTGGGGCTGTTGCCTGTGACTACAGCCGTGTCATCTGTGCTGTACAGATCTCCTGGGAGTTCATAGTGTACTCTTATTATGTTTACCATCTCGGGGAAGATGAGAGGCTTCGCCTTCAGCTGCTTCATGAAACCTGAAGGAGCTTAAGACAAGGCAATCAAAGGAAGAACCTCTGTTATGAGTTGTCTGAGTATATGCTTACTGAGTAATCAAAATCTAAGTAGAATTAACTCAGACCAAACATGCATAATTAAAGTGTTCTTCCTAAAATATCTTTAATTACTTCTAGTTCCATTATAATAAATACTATATATAATGCATCCTTACAAAAAAAAAGCATTTTCTTTGCTGAAAACTAATTGTAGCGAATATCTTTGTGTACAAAAATGAAAACACTATAAGAATTTTCAAAGGAAGTACAGTGATAGTGGGGAAAAAATATTTGTTAATCCTTATTATTTACCAGATTGGATGGAATTTAGATAGAATGACTATTCTGGTGTCCCCTCATGTACTACTAGCACATGTCCTGGCAGCAGAAGTCCTAGCTGCTCCAAGAAAAAAAACCTTACACATTTTCTTTTTGTGTGACATGATCTACCACTCTCTGAGGGTCTTTATAATGCCATGTAAGATAGGATTCTTTATATTAATATTATTATGTGTAGCATTAACTTCAAGATATTACAAAATTTGGACTATTTACTCATCAAACTCCTGTTGTTGGTTGGCTTCTTCAGCAACTGCTTTATCAGAGCATTAAAAGCTAATCCTGGTTTTCTTTTTTGGGTGTTGTCCAATGTGTCTTTGCCAGTAACTCTGCTGCTTGCCTGTCATAGCTTTCACTTTTTCAATTTTGCATTCAAAGTTCTGAATGCAGTGGTTAAAAGAAATAAAAATGATAAATCACATAGGTCACATCAATTCCCGTACTGAACAGGAGGGTGCTAAGAGGTCATAAATGCAGGCAATGAGACTTCTGTTTGTGCGAGGAGACTATAGATGTCTGGATGAGACTATAGATGTCTGGATATTTGTTGCAGGATAATAAATGAAATGGGAAAAATTAAGTTGTGTTTCAAAGGAAACGAAGTTCAACTTGCCATCATAGTTTCCAGAATGGGTTTGACCTCTTCATGTATCTAAAAAAGATCTCTCTCCACTCAGTCTGCCTGCCTGCTACATCATTTATTACTAATGAAATATTTTTATTCTGTCAGTCATGCCAGCTGGAAAGCGAAGGGAACCAGGGTAAATGAGCACAGATCTTGTTTCAGCTGTCAGAAAGTTAAGGGCAGAATGGAGAAAACAGTCACGTCCAGGAGCTTTGAGAAAGGCACGGAGCATACGTATGAACAGGGGAGGAGGACGCCTTTCACTGTGAAGAAGGGTTTGATATGCGGGTGCCCAAGTCAGCATCTTGGCAGCAAGGTGCTGGGGAAGGACTAGATCTTCAACAGCACAGTCTTGGCCATAAGGGGTCCAAGTCCACCCTTTATTTTGACACCAGGCTGTTGAGTTTAAGCCTTCATGTACTTCCTCTTTAAAAAGCTCTGTAAATGACTGTAGAGTGTTAGTTCCCCAGGCTTATGCTATTTTTTTTTTTTTTTTTATGCACAGAATCTCATGGATATTAGCCGTATTGTATTTGTACTTAAAAAGAAAAAGAGCTCGGCTAGGTTCAAGGAGTTTTGTTTGGTCCTTGTTTTCCTGAGACGCTCAAGCAGCAAGTCTGTGGTTCTGAGCAAACGCGGCTTGGCCTTGAGGAGCTAAGCTGAGGTCAATAACAAGCTACTCTGCAAAACCACATTTGGTCAAAACCACCCATCCAGAGCTTAAAAAAATATTTTTCCAATGTGAAAAATGCATTTAATCTACTCAGTGTTTATTTACTGTCTGTTTTATTCTTCAGATATGCCCCTTCATGTACGACGTAGTAGTGACCCCGCACTGATTGGCCTCTCAACCTCCGTAAGTGATACAAACTTTTCTTCAGAAGAGCCGTCACGAAAAAATCCTACAAGGTGGTCCACAACAGCAGGATTTCTCAAGCAGAACAACCCCGGAGTACCTGGTAGTCATGAAAGAAAGGTATTTTTCCCCTCTTTCTCTGGTAAATGAGAAATGTGCCTTAATCTTCAGTTGTTGCTTTGTCCTTCTCTTACTTTCTCCTGCTTTAAACCTTTGTTTTAAGGCTTTGCCCAACACGCTTCATCATAAGGAGAATACTATTGCAGTCATACAAGTGTCCTCCTCTTTAGACTTCCTCAGTAATATCCACAGCGGGTGTTCTAGAAATTTGATTTTGCCGTTAACTGTACTTGCAGCTCTGATTACTCATTACTTTGCAAAGCAGGACCTAAATAGGCACATTTTCTTTGAATGCAATTAGGCCATGTCTATAATGATTTCTACTGATCTCCATAGAAATCCTGCTGCCACTGCATAATCTGCATGTCTGCAGTTAGTCTGGTTCCTTCTTTCTGCTGTAGCACTGCTAGCGCTTTACTTTCTGAGCCACTAGTCAAGCAGTGCAAAACAAAAATTGTGAGTACCATCTCTCCTTGATAACATTATTAAAGCTAAAACAGTGAAATGCAGTGTGTTTCTTCTGCTTCATTTTTTTCAATAAGATTTCAGTATCTCTGCATGAACTATATTAGTTGCTAGAGAAGCCAGTAGAAATTTCTCAGTGCAATATTGAAAAAAAATGGAAGAAGTATATTTCCTTTCTGTACAGCCAACTTCATTGCCACAAACTGTGATGGCCATTTAAAATCAAACTCAAAAGGAAAAGAACATATATTTTCTAATAGAAATAAGTCATTTGTATGAAGGGTTGCACTGTGGAAATACCATTCTGACTGTACAGCACCTAATCCTGTCCAAGTAAACCACTTGTTTCTATTTCTATGTAGTATTAAAACACAAAGACTCTGCACCCTCGACAACCACATTGCAGATACTGAAGCCTTTACTTACCTAATAAACTCATCTATCTCTAGTTACTTCAAAAATATTAAGAAAAATACAATAATCATAGGCATTGAAGGCCACAATCCACAGAGAAACCACAGAGGTATTGGTTTAATCTGATACCTTCCTGTGTCTGCTTGCTCAGGGTTCCAGGTAGGTAAGGTTCTATTATTTGGCGTGTGGATGGTGTAGCACAGACATGCTAGTTTGGAAAGCTGTCTCTTGTAGTGTTCTGAAAGCAGATAGGCTAATCCATGCGAAGTGTTAACATTTTCAGATATTTTTTCTGAAATCATAATAAGAGTACACTTCATTACACCAGACGCGCAGCTATTGAGGGCCTTGCACGGCATAATCAGATTTCTTTGAGTGTCTAGAGTTAGCAGAAATTGAAGAGAATTGAACAGCTAATCTTTTACACTAGTCTTCTCGCATCATTAGTTGTACTTACCCTTAATTTTCATGGAAATATTTGATGTGTATTGGACCAATATGGAAAGGAATTCATTTGATCTCATGTACTGATTATAAGCTAGGCACAAGAGAACTTTAAATCAAGAAGATGGGAGAGAACTAATATAGGTTAGTATAACAGATACTCATAAGTTGTTTACCATTTTTTAACACACTGTATTCATTAATCACCTGCATGGATCAGGTCACGAATGTACTATTTTTAATAGGTAAGATGTTGAAAACAACTGGAAGTAAATAATAATTGCTTGTGTAAAATATGTTACAATGTAATCTACTGAGTTCAGTTACGCTAAATCACTTACTAGTGTTTCAGCTTATTGATTTCTTCATGCCAGTCAAAATTTCATACTGAATCTCATTCCTGTTAAGAATTGATATTAATAACTCTCCTTTTCTTTCCCAGTATTAGCTACAATTTCATCTGTATTACTATTTCAGAGGGTGCATTCTTGTAGTCTTTTTCACCAGTCACTTACTGAGGTACTGACGCGAAATTTTTACAAACATATGTGGCTTTTTGAACAGTAACACCTTGTCATTTCTTTTTAATATTAGGTTGTTTTCTTCAGCTAGTCGGATAACAAAAAGAGATGGCTGTGCTTTGTTCCAGACGGTTTCGTTGATTATAGATGACATAGACGTTTCAAGCAAAGCAAAGAGAACATTCTTAATTTTCTGCTTTGTGCACTGGGCTTGGGCACCCATCTATCTTTTGTGGGCGGTTGGCACCGCGTATTGTTTTCACTGCAGTTCTCCCTCTTGACAGCATAAGAACATACGTTCTTGGGCTGAGATTTGCAGTACAGTTGTAGGTTTGCAACTTTACCCCAGCAATATCTGTGCATGTCTTGCAGAAACAAGACAGGAGAGCCTGGGAGAGTTGCCAAAAGTTTCGTCCACCTCCTGACTCCACGGAGTGACATTACTTTCAGCCTTTCACCTCTAGAGAGAAATAATTGACAGGTAGAAAGCCTGTCCAATTCTGGGAGGGATTATCAGAGGGAAACTGCATGGATCTGGCAGGGGGATTTATTTCTCTGGAGCCAAGTGAGTGAGAGAAGGCTCCTTGCTGGTGCTTATTTCATTTGGGGTAAGAAGATTTTGGAATGGCAGGAAAATAGAATCCCAAGATGAGAGGAAGTGGGTGGGAATGCTTCCACACCCTGAGGGCTGTGAAGGGCTAGGACATATGCCAGTAGTTCTGGGCAAGAAAAAGGGAAAAGGGCACTGGGGAAGAAGCAAAAGATTCTTGATGGATGCTGTAGAAGGAATTCTTCTGTGTCCACAGGAAAAAAACAATGAACAGTGATAGCATGGTGGAGCTACTTTTGTTGCATGGAGTGTTGAACTCAAGACAGCTATTTATTATGATAAACAGGATGCTTTGGGATAAAACCCTTGCACTGCTGTGGAAGTGCTCTGTCAGCAATGTGGGTTTCTTTTTCTCTTTTTCTTTTTTTTTTTTCTTTTGCTTTTTCACTTTTTCTTTTTTTTTCTTTTTTGTGTGCCACACCATTGTAAAGATAGAATTTATTGTTAAACTATCACAATACACTTTGTTTCCTTAGAATAGAGGATCTTGATTAATTTTAGTTCTTCATGTGCAACTTGAAACCATACACACCATGTCCCCAGCTACTTATTTATTTGAAGAACTATTATTGCTCGTTATTTAAAAATTACTGTAGTGGTAACTGCACTCAGCTGGGTAATTTCCTGATCTCTTCCTTCTATATCTTTTTCATGGGTGGTATCAACGAAACAATTAGGTCTCCTTATATATGCAAGTATTCACAAAATTAGTTTGTGATTATCAACAGCTTTATTAGGTAAATTCACTTCTTGGGATTCTTTCTAAAATGAATATTAAAACTACTTTCAAATGCTTCTGTGTGTGAGAGACATATTGCCTAGTAATTCAAGGCTTGACTTTTCACATCTTTCCTTCAGTCATTTTAATGAAACAAGAAGAAATCTCTGAGTAAAAATAACTTCCCAAAGGCCTGTGGTAATACCTGATTTGCAAGCTCTAATTTTGTTTAAACTATGTTGAACTGTACGGTTGAACAGATTGCGTGCACATGAAGCATTCATGGATGTTTTTTGCATAGATGATTTTGCAGTAAAATGTTTTTTCACATTCTTGTTTTTTGAATAATTGTTAGTTTGAATCGATTCTTAATAATTTAATACCAAAGGCAATTGGCTTAACTATCTGGCCTTAAAATGTATGAGTTGCATTAATGAAAATCAGGTTTCACTTTACTTAGATGTTTATGTTACTATACTATAAAAACATAAATACGGGAAACGTATATTTTGCCTTTTATAATGCCTTCAAATTAATTATCTGTTTATCTTTTCAATGTGTTTTTTTTTTTTTTTTTTTTTTTTTTTTTTTTTTTTTATTTGCATCCCTTTTCGTGGTGAAGAATTCCATGTCATTACAAGTAGTTATCTGCTTAGATCCTAGTTCTGTGACACATGCCCAGCCTATCTGGTTAACCTGCCTTGCTTAATGCAGGGTTCTGCCATGGCTAAGTAGCTGATGAAAAATTTTGCACTGTGACTTTTCTGAATTTGATTCAGGTATTGTTGCCTCAAAGATAACAGCACTGAGGAAGTGAAAATGTGCACTAGGAAGGAGAGCTCAATGAGAAAGAAAAATGACAGTGCACGTTATGCTCCTGGATTCACCACCTGGAGCAAAGCAAATGGCAATGTGCTCTGTGGGGCGTATCAGCAATAGGAAACGTGCCGCGGAGGGTTCTTGGCACATATTTTCAATTTTTTTGTTCTTTTTGCCTTTGCCATTTAGTCAGCCATCAGCGTTTTTTTGTTTGTTTGTTTTATTTTGAAATGGGTTTGACCTCTGAATGTATTGTGAGGATGAGAATAGCTATGTCTTGCAAAAATACACATTTTAGAATGTGCTGTCTTCCTGCTTGCAAACCTTATCTGTGTGAGCTCTCTAAAGTGCAGTGGAAGAATTTGGAAAACATGTAGGAGATTCTTTGATCTAAATCTCATCTGTGTTAAATCCCTTAGCGGTAAAGCACTGTGAGATGCCATGGCCTTCTCTTGCAGTTATCTTTACTGTTCCTATTAGGTTGAGCCTGGTCAGTACAACTTCGCAGACTGTTGGATGGCAGAGTTTTTATACTTATTTATGTGAAAGATAGAATGCTTTCTAGTTCTTTGTAAACAGAATATAAAGGTTTATTTGTGTAATGACATGTCTCCAGATAGAAGAGAAGCATATCTGCATTATATGAAAAACTTTAACAAAAATGATATGTCACTATGAAAAACAGATTCAAAATGTGATTCAGTTTCATTTGACTCTAAGTCTTTTTTTATGTGGTTTAGTCAAGACTGCTCTATCACTGTCAGCTAATGCACAGTGTTTCAATAGATTTTAATTATAACTTGCAGGGCTTAAGAGCTCTGTACTGGGAATGTGTGTGTTGGTTTCATTTTATAGCTAGGGACTCTAACTCGCAGAGTGTAAATAGATTAGACTGACTAGGGAACACTGTGGGCTAAAAGACTGGGCATCATTGTGGGAGCCAGAGACTGAAATGTTGCTGCTGATTCATGGGAGCCTCCATCCTGCTCATACTAATCCGAGAGAGATAGCAAATACCAGATAACAGTGCTGGTAAAGTGGTGAGATACAACAGAATCGGCTAAGGAGAGATACAGAGAAAACGCCACGGGCCTCGCGTCACCTTTAGGGGTATGTCTGAACCTCTGTGCAATGAAGACTGCTCTCTACTCTCTAAATGAAAAATACAATGGTTTAAGCAGAAGCCCTGAGGGATAAAATAGCCTTGAAATTTCTTTATCCAGGTTTATTTGGGCAGTGCTTTTTTTCTCACTTTTTGGTGAAATAGTCATGAGTTTTGTCATTTCAGATGTGGTTTTGCGTAATGAGAGAAGGAGTTATTTACAAATTTTGAAGCTGTTTTAATGCAGAAAATGATGGTATAGGATAGAGATGGACAGCAATTTAGAAAACAAAAACTACGTGTGTCAGTTTTCTGTGACAGAAACTGCTTGCTGTCAGCTTGTTGTGTGGCAATGAAATGGTTTAGAGCAAACATACCCAAACAGTGCAAGATAAAAATAAAAATAATGTCTTATATTTCTCCTGGGTCATGAATAAAATTTGTGAATTGTGTAGAATCACGTATTAACTGCTGTTGGAGGGCCCCTCTGGAGCTGTGGTCATCCCCCCTGCTCAGGCACCTAGCGCAGCCTGCTCGGACCCGTGTCCAGGTGGCTTTTGAAGATCTCCAAGGATGGAGCCTCCACCTCTGTGAGCAACTTGCTCCCGTGTTCAGTCCCCCTCACAGTAGGAAAGTCTTTTTCTGTGTTCAAAGTGATTTTTTTTTTTTTGTGTTTCAGTATGTGCTCATACCTCTTGTCCTTTCCCTGGATACCACTGACTTTTCATCTGACTTTTCTTACAGAGCAGCTAGTGGTATTTCAGTGTGATAAAAATGAAATTCTCTGTGGGAGAACTCAGCATTCCTAAGTTTCAAAATAATAAAACAAATGCAGTTATCTTTTCTTTTTTTTTTTTAATTCTTTTTTTCTTCCTCATTGAAATGGGAGCCCAAAATGCCATTTGCTGGAGCAAGTTGGTAATGAGACACACAAAATGAGAAACCCTTGCCCTGTGCACAGAGAGATAAGGAGCAAGTGACTGAGTCACTTCTGTGCTGTTGCGATTGCCGAGTCCTGTGTGCACAGGCAGGAGCCGGCCGTGGCCAGCCCTGTCACGAGAAAATGCAGCAGTGCCTGCCATGCCCTCAGGAGGTGGCTAAAGTTGTGTTTTCCTCTCTCTCTTCTGTTCTTTTCCCCTTTTCTCACTCCAAGACACCCATTTGTGGAAGCCAATCTATCAAATTTCCCCTCTGCCCTCTAGAAGACACAGGAGATTAGTGTGTGGATATTGAAGAAGTAAAATGAAGAACCTATTGATAAGCTACTATAGAGAAGCCTGAGACCTGGAGGGGTTATTTTTCAGCATTTCCACTGTGAGGCCGAGCAAGTCCGCTGGGCTCTCTTCATCTTTGTTCTTCGTCTGTAGAACAGGACTAATGCGTCTCGTCCCCCAGCGCGGCGCTAGCCCATCTCTCTCGCTGAACGATGACAGATGCAGCTGCCGGGCAGGCAGAGCCTCGGGCACAGCCAGCGTCCGAGCCGGGACGAGGAGCCGCGGGAACTGCCCAGGGTGTTCTCTCGTCCCTGCAGGAAGTGCAGGGCACAGCTTCTGTCTCTGAAAGGCAGTTTAGCTGTAGGGCGCAAGCCGTGGCGGAGGAAAATTTATATTGTAACGAACGGCTGCGGTTTCCTCTGCTGTCTCATTTGGTGACTCCGGAGTATTTTCATGGTTGGTCGGTTGCCGCCTCCCCTCAGTTTTTTTTTTGATACCACTCACCCTGGATTTGAGGAGGGATAAAACTCTGTGTCTGAAGAATAGCTCGATAAAAGAGTCAATAAATAAATCAAAAGAAGTTGGGTCCTAAGGCCTGGTTATCTTTGTCAAGGTTAGGAAGGCATGCGCTTTTTCTTTGGCAATAGTTAACGGTGGATATTGGCTTGTTCTCATCTGCTTAGTTGTAGCCCACATGAGTTGACTTGTACAGCTTGTTCTGTGGGTGCTTTTTAAAATTTTTTTCATCTTATCATGGTTGTTTATTGGTGAACAGCAGGTTTGGATGTTGGCTGTGTTGCAAGCGAGGAAAAGATGTCAGTTGTATTTGAAGTACCATGCTCTGCTTTACTATATGGTCCTGACATAAGTTCAGAAAGGGTTAACTAGTGATTATTTAAGCCTTTTTAAGGTAATTTTTGTATTTTTAAAATAATTTATGTCACTTACGGCAATTTATGTCACATTCCTCGTACGGCAAGGAAGCAGTGACGAGCTCCAGGAGAGGGGAACAGAGCTCCAGAAAACACAGGCTTTCAAACCGGGAAAATCTAGTCACCTTCTAAGCTTAGCTCTGTCATTAAATATAATATATAGTTCGAAGCCGAAACAGGTATCACTTAACCCTTGCTTTTCAGCCTAATAGAAAGGTTGAGTTGTCAATTAACGGAGAAGGAAGCCAAATAAAGGGGGCCCTGGTGAGACGTGAGGGGTCTAAGGCGACCAGGCTGTTGCGAGCTCAGCTTGAAGGAGACACACGCGTTGGAGCGTGTATGTCTAAGGACATATATGGGCCCTTTCCAGCAGGCCCGGGAAAACGTGCTGCCTGAGGTCTGAAATGCATTTTCAAGTCAGGCCGAGGTGGCATGATGACCCTGGAACTGCGGGCTTTTCTGGGGGCCTTGCCGAGCCCGCTCTTCGTGTTACTCAGTGCGGGCCGGTGCCGCGGGCGGGCAGGCTGCGCCCTCGCTGCCGGGCTGGGACACAGGCAGCGCCTTCAAAAGCAAAGGTGCAGGTTCTTGTGAAGTTTCCCACACCTATTTGGTTACTGATCACCCAAAATATATTTGGTATGAACAGTCCATTTTTTAAATACTAGAGTATACTTTTGAAATCACTTTATTAGCATCTTTTTTTTTCCCCACTCCTGCAATTTTCTTTTGATTTCTTGGGAGAGAAGGAATGTTGACACTGATAGCAAACAAACAAAACTTAACAAATGCTTTCATCTAAGTCTACATTTCATCTAAATCCAATAGGCCTTACGTGAATTTGGGTACAAAATCGAGTATCTGATGAAAATGGCAGAAATTGCCTCTAAACAGATAACTATGTAGATTCATATTTAGCTGGATAAACAAAAAATCTTTAGAGGCACCACAAAAAGAGGTGGGAATAGGCTCACTTCAGAAAATGTAAAAATAGAACATCTCATTGTACAAATCTTTTTATGTAGTCCCCTTATTGTTGTCACATGAGAGAAGACAGTGTAACTTAGTTCTGAGTATTCTTAATTTGTTAATTTGGTCATTATTTTACTAGCTTTAAAAGAAGTCACAGAAACCTATGTGGACATAAGAAATGAAAACAAACTTCCTCAGTAATAGTCTATAATTGGTCTATGTGAATATTTCACTTTTATAAGGAAGAGCAGTGAGAAAGGAAACCGCTCTCTGAGTGTAATGTGTACAAGAATCAGAGCTGGAGCTTCATGACATTAATTCATTTATTTTTCCTTACAATGAAGCTGTAGAAAATGATGGTGTTTAATGTCATCTGAAAATGCTTACAGAAATAAAATCCAACTTTAGAATTACAACTACAGAATATCGACCACCATGTATTATTTTGGTTGTTTCACCTTCTCTTTCTTGAAGTTTTATTGCGAGATTAAAAAGTAGCGAGAGAAGAAGAACTTTTTTTCTGTTCCTCCGTCTGAGAAACAACAATACGCACTGTGCCTGGTAATTTTGGATTTTGCATGCGTACATGCAAAGATTATGACATTTTTGATTTTCCTTTGTAAACAAGTGAGATCAACACAATGATTTGGATTGGCAGACTTACAGTTTCTAGTTTACCCTTAATTTAGCTCATATTCTTTGCCAGTAAATATCTACGTATGACACCATCTGCACAGAAAAACATCCGTTTGTTACGGCCTCTAGCAATTGCTTTTTTTTCTTTAAGTCAGGCCTTTTTTGTCAATCAAAAAATAGCACAGAAGATACGAATTGGAATTGCAAAACTTTGGAAATTTCAGAACGTAAGATGATAAAAGTTAAATATAACATTGACTTTTAAATTGTCTTTTCCCTCATAGGGATCTAATGGCTAGTTTTGATGCATAAGACAATAATTACGTTCATGGAACTGTAGAAGCAGGCTAAGGACCAGCAATGAAAATAACTTGGTTTTTATTCCCTTTCACTCTCATCATAGAGAGGAAACGCAAAATTACCCTGTGTTCCTGGATAAAATGTTAGATATGTATATTCTGCATCCTAAAATTTTTTATGGGTAACAGGACATGATCCATTTTCAAGGTCAGAGCTGAGAGGAAGCACAAAGCTAAGGTAATTCTATAACAGGAGTCCTCGTTACTTTCCAATAGAAATACAAGGAGCTGGCTCATTAGTCCCTCAGACAACGTTAAGAACTGGTACATGTATATATTGTTACCTTTACGTATTCATGTTTGCATCATACAAAGATGCATTTGCATCAGTTATATGTTTGTTATATATTTGTTATTTATTTGTTAGTAACACCTTCCAGAATCCCACCCAAGTGTGATATATTGCTGTCCAGGAGCTAACATGCTTTATTCTATGTATTTGAACATAAGAAAAAAATAGAGCAACTTTTATTCAGCCAATAGATATAATTATAGAAACTTCTTTGCTAAACATCTGTCAAATAAAATGGATAATTTCAATAGATTAAAGATTGTCTCGCTTCTCATTAGCATGAACAATTCTTGTCTAAGGCCATCACTATTGCAGTGATTCTGTGACCTTCGTTAAGCCAAACTGGGGATGCTTCTAGCGTAGCTACAAGCTGTCTGACACCCTGCTCGAGGATAGACCTTACTCGTATCAGTTACTCTAAAACTAAATGTAACACACACTTTAAAAAGTCTAATTTGCATAGATGGGAGAAGACTAGGAATGTGAAATCTTCATTCTAGTCTGTAGCAAATGTTAGACTTCGGTGAACTTGAGCACATCAGCAAGTATCTCAGGGGCTCAGCTCAGCTCTTCCATTCTCACAAGGTCACCAAGGACTTTTTTTTTGTTTTGTTTTGTTTTTTTTTTTTTCTTATGGAAAACTCTTTAAATTGCTATTATGAATTGCAGTATATATTAAAACTTGCTCTATTTTGTATTTTCAACCCCATGACATGACACATCTTCCAGTTTCCTGTTTTCTCCTTCTCCTGTGTGCTGTGATTCGCTGGCAGCTCCACTTCTCTTTGGTGTCTAGGCCCCAGCGTGTGTTGCCTGTGTGCGTTCTGTGTTTCCTGCATTTCTGCCAGACCCGTCTTACAGTCCTTTTACACCACTGTAAAGAACAAGTATACATAAGTTATCCAATGTCTGTTTATGCATAGCATTCTGACTGTTCTGGATGAAAAATATGAATTAAATTTTAAATTTATTTAAAATTTTGTTTATTTTTTATTTTATTTATTCAATTTTGGAAGAATGTATATTTTCCTGCATTTTTCTTTTTTTTTTCCCCAAATAAAGGAAGGTTAGAAGAAGAGCTCCCTGATAATGCCACTGTATCTTCTGTGTAGTCAAAGTAGAAGAATTAAAAATAAACTGTAAACAGTTTCCAAAATTTACAGTTTACAAAAAACAAAAGTGCCATGAATGGTCTCTCTCAGTAATAATCCTTGAAGGGAGGTAGATAATGTGCTATAGCAATAATTAAAGTGAAAACTTGATTTAAATTTTGTGTTCACCTTCCAGAAGATTATGCTGAAGAGGTCTTCAGTCTATTTCAATATTTTTTTTCATTGCTATCCAGTAAGAGTAAGAGAAAATACTGAGAGCTCTTGCTGCTTTATGTTGGACATATAGAAGTTTAAAAAGAAAGTAAAAGAAAACCCAACCTTTTAACTATTTGGGAAGTGGCTTAGCAGCAAGTGAACTAATACACTTGGCACTGTCACCTTACAGCATGGAGACTATTACGTTTGGGATAGGGATGCTGGTGAGGCTTTGATATTCCAACTGCAGGACAAAATGAGTTTATGCACTGGTAGCTAGTAATTAAAGTGCCTGGACCACTCAAATAATCATTTAATCTGTAAGCTGCAAAGTCTTTGATGAGAGACTCATTATATACTGCAAATCATCTAAAATTGAAGGTACAGAGAAATCACTTCACGTTTCCTATCTCCTTTCACCCAATCCTTCAGCAAACCCCTGCAGGGAAATCACACGGTACTAAATCTTGAGGTGTTATTATATGTATTCTCATTAAAAATCCTGGAAAATGCTCATATTAAGTGTAGCTGTAATACTGTGATTTGACAGATATAGTGTTTTATTGATCAATTTCCATTACAAATATTATAAACCTGACATGGCCTGCCGTCCTCAAAGATGCCTGGGGAAAAAAAACTACTTTCTCCCCCTCCCTTTTTTTAAAAAAAAAAAAAAAAAAAAAAAAAAAGCATTTAATTGTAACTGATGATCCGCGTCAGTAGCAGTCCCGGGAGGGCTGCCAGCTGCAGCTCCGGAAGAAGCGCAAATGCTCGGTGTGACCCTGATGGCTTCTTTGCCATAAAATCTGTCTCTAAAAGGTATTGAAGTTTAAGGCAACACACAGTTTTTGCAGTCAGATGGATGCTCGGAGCAGGTGTGTTCGTGCTTTGTTTTGGATTTCTAAATAGATCATGCTGAATAGAAGAAAAGCTTTCTGGGTTGTTCATCTCCATATTTTACCTTTTATAGGAAGCTGCATAGCAGTTAGTTCAGTAAATCCCGTGCAGGATTTGCACGCTGCTGCGGCTGTGTGTTTTCCCTCCACACAGATGTCTGTGTTATGGTCAGATGCCCCTTGCATCTGAAGGTTTTGTTGTGCAGGTGTCCAAGAGAAGGACCTCGTGCACTGCTGCTTCCCGTGCTGCTCTCTGTGCTTCTGGTCGATCTCAACGCGTGCGTGGTTGCTGTCCCCACTGGAGTGCAGAGGGAGCCTTTTGCCAAAAAGCAACAACAAAGAAACGGGTGTGGGACTGCTCTATGGCAGGCTATTTTTCTGAAATTTCACTCTTTGGCTAACATCACTGTAATGCCATAGGTGATTCCAACACCGCCAAAGTATTTTATTATGTTCTGACAATAGTGCTATTTTGAGCAGCCTTGAATAGCAGCATTATAAAATACAAGAACTTTATCTGGGTAGCGTTCCAGCTCGTGTTTCTGCTGGTAGATGTGCCGCGTGGCCTGGCAAGCCTGCTGGAGAAAATGGGCTGCTGAGCTCCTAGCAGGAAACAAGCAGGCCTCTACCAAGCTGGAATACAGAGAAATATTTAGGTAAATGGAATGAATATATTTTTCTAGTCATCACAAATATTTCCCTTTGAGTAAACTCCTTGCAAAATTCTCAGTATTAGTATAGCTGCCCTGAATAGAGGTATTGGACTCTTTACTTAGATAATTTGACCTATGTTATGTGCTGAAGCACATAAGACTTCTTACAACAAGAAATTCCAATAGAAAGTGTAACCAGTATGTAGCCTTGCACAATCCAGATCATGGGCTTAGCATTTGGATGACTGAAGAACATCCATTGATGAATTTTTTTGCATCTCTTTTGCTCTTGTTAAAACACTTTGTTGTATGTGGGACACTGTTTGCAGAGAGATTTTTGTTTAGCATGGGCAAAATTGTCTTTTTTTAAAAGTTTGAATTGAAAATTGTACACATAAATCCACAAAAAGGGAATTACCTTTGAAGTGTAGAAATACAGAAAAGATCTCTTTTTACAAACAAGGAAGAAATCCTGTTCATTCAGGCTAGGCAATAGTCTGTCAGATAAAAAATTTATTGTCAGATGGCAATAACTCATGAATCAACTGTGTGGGGGGCTTTTTTTTGTACATCAATACATATCCCTCTGTTTGTTTGTCTGGACTCATTTTGTTGTGATGCCTTTCCGTCATGTTGAACAATTTTTTTTTTTTTTTTTTGGCTTATAGCAATTGCATCACCTCAATCACCAAAAGAGGAGATTTGAGAAGCAACAGGAAAAAATCAATTCCTACACACTATTTGCAGTCTCTTATGGCTCTGCTAAGGGACAGTTGAACAAAGTAGTGACTGACTTGTCTTAGAGCTTTTCTAAACAAGGGACAGAGCAAGTTGCTTCCTAGTTTGCTGTGTGGATAACCACACTGAAAACTAGAAATTATAAATTATTTGCAGCAGGGTAAACTAATTTATGATGCTGGTTTGTTAGGATGGTTATCTGTGCAGACGTTATCCTATAAGGATACCTCATGCTAGTTGAATTCAAGCCTTCATTTCTTGAAATGGAAGATTTTTTGCAGTTCCTTTCTGCAAAAGAATTTGTCATTTGGGAAAGCTTAAGTTTGGTTCTTAGGGAAGTGGCAGCTCTCACAGTGGAAGCTTTGGAAAACTGCTGCATATCACAATGGTAGTGACAGTTGAATTTCCTAGCAAAGCAGGAAATACACGTTTGCAAAAAAATTGTAAAGGACATGGGAGGATAGATTTGGTGAAAAAGACAGAAAAGGATCCTACTAATTCAGTAAATAGGGAAGGTAATAATCATGCTTATTGAATGAAGTATTTTCTTTTAGGTGTGTCAAAAATGTGCTGTGTACTATATAAATTGAAAAAAACCCAGCTTTTAACTGTGGAAGTGCACTGTTTTTCCTATTTTTTTTCCCAGAGGTTTTCAAGATTCATACAGGCAATAGCATTGCAAATTGTGTAGACTCTAATCCTACTTTATTTGCACATGAATAACTATCAGGAAGATTGATACTCTCTCTTAACTGATTGGTATGAGGATGGATAAGCAAACTCTGACTGGCAAAAAGACTCTGTCTCTGAAGGATCCTTATAGGATATTTATAATCGCCCTTTGAACAGACAAATAAAATTGCAGTTCCACATATTTCTGTTGGAGGGATGGAGCCTGTTGTAAATTATGGGTAGTTCGTTGACTTTGGTGGGCTAAGGATAACTCTCATCATTAAGGATCTGCCTGTGTGTTTTTATTGGCATTTAATGTTTGAGCCCTGTAAGGACTAATTAACTTTAGAATTTGTAGTTTGTGGGAAAGATGTGCAGAAATTTCAAACTATAACTCATCAATTAAAAGAAAAAATATATTCTATCAGTCTCAGTGGGATACATGTGTCTCCGTCAGCACAATCTCCATCTGCTGTTGCTGTACAAATGTGCCCCTATTTGTATGTTTTCCGACAAGCCAAGCAAATGGGGGGAATAAAAAAAAAAAAAAACCCAACAACCACAAAAGAGGTTTTGTAAGAAATTTGCTAGTGTGAATTCTTTACTTGATATGTTAACACATGAACATGCATTAAAGGAAAAAAATGTGTATCACCAGTCATGATGTTTCCTTGTGATGTGGAATAATAAATTCCAGTTTTGGACTCTACCGTGCCTTTCCTCATTTCTTCTCTTAGGATGGTACGTTGAGCAGTGAGACAGCTCGGACTGTGCAATTGATGGCATGGAGAGAACTTGGGAGAATTACACACTGGCCTTAGCTGTCACTAAGCTGTACTGCTCTAGACTAAATTTCTCTTGGGAGGAGCGAACCTGAGGAGGCCCGTGTTCAGAAAGCCTCGCTGATGGGTGCACGGGAAGTCCAGCCCTTGGAGGTTTTACGTTAGAGCAAAGAGGAGGGAAGCACAAGCGGGTGCCGGGCCTGGAGAGGCTCGTGCAGGTAGCGGCCGCGAGCCGGCTCAACCGCGTGCAGCCATGTTAACCTTCGCCTTTGTGGGTGTTCCTCGTGGGTTCTCTTAATAACCAGCTGCACTGGTAACGCGCAAGGACTGGTTGTTTTTTATAAGACACTTTTTTGTTTCTTTTAAACTAGAAAGATGAGAACTACAGAAGCCTACCACGAGATACTAGTAGCTGGTCTAACCAGTTTCAGAGAGACAATGCTCGCTCATCGTTAAGTGCCAGTCATCCCATGGTGGACAAGTGGCTGGAGAGGCAAGAACAGGTAATATATATGCATATATATATATTACTTTATCAATCTAATCTTTATGCTAGTCCAGAGTATTACATAGAAATATATTCTTGTGTGGTAGTGGTTTTTGAAGCATGATATAAGCACCAGAGTTACACAGATTATATTTGTAACGGGATCATTCCGCTTCCAAAAGCTGCATTAGACCGAAAATGGGCAGCTGCAGATGGTTTTGTTTTTGAGTCACATGTGCATTTCCATCGTATTTGAAGTGCTGCTGTTCTTTGCAACTGATATCAACAGGGTTATTTTATGTAGAGAATATTATCTTGATAAACGATTTACTGTTGAAAGGCTAATAATATTGCAATAGAGTAGCCATATGCAGACTGATTTTGGTGTTGTACTTTCAAATGCTTTTTATTCTTTATATATTAATTATGTACTCGAAGAGATTGCTATCATGCTTATTACTTTTATATTTATATTACTTTTAATCATGGGCTTTTTTAAGACATTAAATAATTCTAGCTTATGTTTTCTGTCTTCATTAATATGTTGGGAGTCATGAAGAGGTAAAGGTCTAAAATTAAGATTATTTAGCAATCATTTCATATATTCATTTGCCTCAATTTTTTCAAGAACTTTCTTCAAATGTGTAAGGAAAATGCATCTTTACTATGAAGACTACAAATATAGTAGAAATCCTATAGATAGAATAGCGCATATGAAGGATTACAACCCTGATTTTCTCCTTCATACAGTTGAACATAAAGATGCAAATTTTGAATTTTACAGCAGTAATGTGTAAAAACTTGATTTGCTTTATAAAGAGGAGATTTGAAGTGAGATTTAGCATTTGACACAACATGAGCTTTTTACGCTGTGTCTGGTGGCTGGAGGGGATGTTTTTTAGAATCCAGAGCTGGGCTGATATTTTATAACTGCTCTCTGTTATGCACGAAAGTTACAATAATATTTGAAGTCCAGCATCACCAATTCCAAAATATTCAATCACCATATTCCAAACATGTTTCATTCAACTTTCTTCTTAATTGGACAGGAACATAAGAAATATCCCACTCTGTAAAAATGGCAAAACCAAATGTGAGCTATTAACTATTTCTTTTTTATTTTATAACTGGCTGCAGATTTATTTCAGTTCATGTTCTTGATAGCTGTATATGTTCCTCTGCACATTTAATGATAGCAGCTGTGGTGGCAATTCCATTGCTATTTTCCATGGGAGGGGGGTAGAGTTAGCATAGATGCATCTAGCTGCTCTCTCTGCATCCGTACGCATTCAAATGTAAAGTTGGTGCCATCTCCTGAATGGCACCTGATGGCTCCTCTTAAAGCCATCGCCTATAATAGTTCTGTTTGTTTGATTTTTTGAGGCATATTTTCATGTGTCATTGGATTTTTACTGCGGTAATTAATGAAACTGCTGTTTCAGCAAAAGAAGTTGGATAAGGAATGTTAATTGTGATCTTAGGAAATGTTGGCCATGTGAATATTGTAGTATACGAGCATCCATTTCCAAGGAAGTATTAAGTTTTGTGGTGATTTTGGTCTCTAAACAACCTAACTAGGTGTGTTTATTCATCAATCAGGTAAATAACTGGGCACTAGCGGTTGTCTCAGAGTGTATTTGTTACTTTAGTTAACTGATTGGCATCTGAGCTTGCAAATTCCCTTTGTCTTCTGGGCTGGGCAAGTTTTCTGGGATTTTGTTTTGCTTTGTTTTTTCATTGTATTTGAGAATGAGAGCGTTCATTCATTCATTCATTCATTTAATTTGTTAATGAGTCTGCATGTACTTGGAAGACCAGGATCCTTCTGAGGTTTCCTATCAGCGGGCCAATTAATTAGAGTGCAACCTGTTTACCAGGCTGGGAGCAGCAGCAGGGAAGGGGCCTCCACACTGAGGAGGGAAGGGAGAACAGGTCTGTGGAGGGGAGGACTGGAGGGGCCTGCGGAGCGTGGAGGGGAGTAGCTGCAGGCAGACCTATTCTGGCTTCTTCTGGGGGCTTTTACCTCTGACATATTTTTCAGTGTTACCTGTGGGCTTTTTGTTTTTCACTGGAGAAGCCTCTCTGTTTTCTTCCTTCCTTCCTTCCTTCCTTCCTTCCTTCCTTCCTTCCTTCCTTCCTTC
>VZSV01000002.1:6933909-6959652 GCA_013398735.1 Nothocercus julius | reverse complement strand
TCTTTCTTTCTTTCTTTCTTTCTTTCTTTCTTTCTCTTTCTTTCTCTTTCTTTTTTCCTTTTTAGGTCAGCAGAGTTTTCTGGAATGCTTGACAAAAAGCAAGCTAGAAATCTCAGAACATAATGACGTTTTTGTTCCTATATAATGACAAAGGGCAAAGCAACAGGGTCTATGTTTATGTAGTTATAGTACTTCTTGCCTATATTGTTATGATACTTCTTGTAGAAACTCTATGCCAGAGACAAAAGTCCTGACTTATCTCATTGTTCAGGTCTTTAAGCACATTATTTATGAAAAAAAACCCTTTTGGATTCATAAGTATTCCCATCCATTTCAGTGCTTAGCTTACACATAACCATTTTTTCTTTCTGCATTTTTACATCATTTTCCTTGTCTTCTCTATTATTTGTCTCTTTACTGAGACTTGGTGTTCAGAACAACAGAAATACCCTCAGTAGAAACGGGCAACCTGAACAGACTTTCAAAAAAGGGGAACTGGGATAATTAGACTGCAGTGTAGGGTAGTAATCTGGCACAGGCAAGTCATGTACCAACTTCCAGATGTATTCCTGTGTATCCGACAGGACTGTGCCGGGGAGCTGGAACGCGCTGGGCACCCTACCAGTATGTGCATTAACAGCAGCAGACAGTAGGTCTGGCATGAGATAAGGCAATGGCCATGCCCAGAAAGCACTAGGGCTGATGGCTGCTATCAGGGATAATAGTCCTGGTCTCCTGCTCTGTGGAAGGGGCAGTAGTGGAAAACCCCGGATTCCCCTTGCAGGCTCCAGAGGCTTGCTGGAGATGCTGCTTTCCGAGCTTGCTGTGCAAATTAGGGCCTTTGGAATCTATTTCTTCCCACAGTGATCTCTGTCAGCGTTTCACACCGCTGAGCGCGGGCGGGACGGCCGCTTTGTGATGGAGGGGCCCCGTGCCGAAGCGGCGCAGCTCTTCCTGCGCGGCCGCGTCTCCCTTCCGCAGGCCGAGCCACAGCGCAGGCTGGAACGAGGGCAGCGTCCCAGCTCGTGCCGCGACTCAGGCTGCGACACCCCGTGTCTCGGAAGTCATTACAGGCTGCCAGAGCAGGGGCTAATGAGGCCGTAGAGTTAGAGGGATTCGAGCAGTTGTTAAAGAAATAGCTCTCCCCTGGCCTTGTCGAGGGGTTAGGGCCTTAAAATGGGGACGGGCCTGAAGCCTGTGCGAGTTCCTGGCGGTGCTTGGTCTCGCTCCTGTCTACTGCGCTGTGCCCTGTTAAACTGGAGGCTCGGCTGAGTCAGAGTGATGCGCCAAAGGAATGGAAAAGATGAATTCTGCCTTCTGAGTCCTTAAAGATACTACGGTTCTCTATGCTGGTTGCATATTTCTACCTGCGGATTGCTCACAATGCAGTTCCACAGGCCTTTGGTTATCCACAGGGCAGTGATAAGGGTAAGTCTCAGAAAGTTTTGGTATTTCTCAAGCCTGAAAAGTAGGTTATGTGAAGTGTTTCTAGCAAAGATCTGTGTTTTGCCATTATAAAACAAAATTACAAATAGGATTTTAGGATGCCTTTAGAACCTTAAAAGACTTCTATCCTTGCTGTTTTAGCCACTTATTTCAGTAGTTCTTTCTTAGAGATCAGCAATTACTAGGAGCAAAATTTGCAATCTTTAATTTTGTTCTGAAATCCTTTAAAAAGGACTTTTTTTTTTTTTTTTCTGTCAGTTCCCTGTACTGCACAGTGCTTTCTTTTCCTCCTCAGCAACCAAACTTTGAGGAATTATTTGAAAAATCTTGCATATCTTCCCAAATTTCTTCAGAGACACGGTAACAGTGCTTTCATGTGGGAAGTCTTTTTCCTCACTTCACCTCAAGAGCACACAGGGTCTGATCAAGTCTGAAGTCATGCTGCTCGCGAGCAGGGCGACATGAAAAGGCAGTGAATGAAAGAGTTAAACTTTTCACCAATTTGTTAAGTTTCAGCACACAGAAGGCTTCTCTAGGGTGGTCATTTCGGTTTCATTAGTCAAATATTGAAACTGGCAGCAATCAGAAAAGCTGGAGTTGAAACAGAATATCCTTGGCTGTGATGGAGGGGCCTCTTTCCGCAGCCAGAGAAGGGGCACCCTGCTGTTCTGTGCGGTGGGAAAGGGGCGAGAGCAGCAGGAAGGGGGAATTCTGCCTCTCCTCGGCTCAGTGTAGAAGCCCCTGATAAGATCAGCAGCAACGAAGATACAAGTTCCATTGAAACTACATGTAAATATTATATATATATGTGTATGCATATAAGTAAATTCTGTATTTGTTGCAAATAACAGCAAGATCATTTATTTTTCAGAAGGCTTAGCAGCTTGTGCGCTACGGCATCATCACCCTTTTGGTTGGTTTAATAAATAAGGAAGGTTTAATTTTAGGAGATGAAAGAAAATTTCGTGGTTATTACTGAAAAGCATGTATGATTCCTAACATCCTGTGAGCTTTTCTAGTATCTAGCAAAAGTCAGAAATGAAAACAGCTCAACTATATGTTGAAATGGGAAGATTAATTGGTTACTACTGCTGTCTTTGTGAGCAGAAACTCACTCTGCAGAACATTGTTTTTGCATGGCCAGCGGTTCTGCATTTCTGGCAACACAAGGGGCCCAGAAATGCAGCCTCACCCACATTTAAGCCTGACTTTGAGCTTAAAATGCTTCGGATCCAGATTTCTTATTCTAACCTTCTTTTCCGTATTTAAATTCCAGTTTGCTTTTCAGCTTCTAACTTGATGTATTTGTGATTTCTCTATGAACTATGTTTTCTGCCTGGGAAATATAACTTAAATACCCATATGCTAGCATGCATATTTAAAAAATACGTGTGTATAGCCACAGAAGGAAAATAAAAGCTTATCGTTATGCTGGATGCATCAGTATGTTCAGATACAGAATCAAATTTCAAACTGTTGTTTGTGATAGTTTAAGGAAAAAAAAAAAAAAAGCATGAAATGTAGAATTGCATCTTTATGCAAAACTGACATTTGTGAGCATGACACTAATTGTATATTTTGGAAAGAGATATTTTTTATTATTTGTCTTGCAGTCATGAATGGCTCCTAGCCTGTTTCAATGCTGAGGGCTTCAGTTTACATTAGATAGGAGATTGGAATAAACAGCTTTATTGCTTGGGGACAGCAGGAGTAGTGCAGTTTTTATAAACAGTGTTTCCTGCTGGCATCTATCTTGTTCTCCTTTGAAAATAATCTGTCATTTCATGCTGTGTACTAAATAGGTGAGACAGTTTGGGGGCTACAGCCTACATTCAGATAAGTGCTGTTGTGTAGATAGGAATTCAGTGGCACAATATAGCTCTATGCTGAGAGAGGTTGTTATANTATATATATATATATATATATATGTATGTTTTTTCCAAAAATGGGTTATGGACTCTTTATTACAACGGAGGAAATGCCTCTTGAGTCAGATGTCGTCCCCGCTGATGTGCAGGTGCGCTGAGCTGAAGGGTAAAAAACCTTCTGCTCAGCAAAAGAGCAGAGCTGGGCCCAGCGGCACTGTCAGACCAGCTAGTATTGCCTAAAACAAAAGATAAAAACTCCTGCGCATTTGGACCAAACTAAATGATCCTGTTGCTATGGTATTTAATGCTAGTTAAGTTATGGTACCTAGGATATAAGGAATGCTCTCTTAAATTGCATATGGAGGTGCTACAAGAACTTTATATGTTATTGACATTAGGTTTTTCTGCTGTTTTCTAAATATTTTTCCAAGCGTCTCAGCATGCGCCATTATCTGTAGCTCTGCTTACCTGTTGTCTCACTATGGACAGCAGAAGGGGATTTGAAAAATCAGTTTCTGGGCTTGACAGGATGTTTCAGGTCTTCCTCCTCCTCTTCTAAAAGCTCCTTTCTTTTTCTGCCTTGACTCTGTGAAGAGGTTTATCCTTTCTGGTCCAGACATCCGTAACGCTATATCCCAACTGGATGTCTTGCACTTCTTTCCTCTGTTTCTGCCTTTTATTTAATGTTTTCTGCTCATGTGTTTTGGGGAATGGGGGATTTGTGCTGTTTGCATGGTTTATGGCAGGATTGTCCGTACCTTCCTCGTCCGTTTGCTGGGAGCTGGCGCCTTTGGGAATCCCACGGGAGCCGAGCGCCAGGACGGCCGACGTGGGCAGGAAATGAGCAGTGCAGGACAGGAGCCTTCATTAGCGAGTGCTGCAGTCACGCTCAAGTAAAATACATTAGTAAAATTAAAATTTGTCTTCATTCCCTTGGTGGGCAATACAGTTAATGAATATAGATCTAACTAAATTACAGTAATTTGTTTCATTAGTTTGCAACACTGTGAAACTTTTCAGGGCAGTATTGCCCTTTATGCAAACCTGAAATAGATGCAGATCCTTTATCCACTTCAAAAACCACAAAGGTTAAAAGTTTTAAGTGTATTAAACCAATTCTGTTAATTGTGTCTATAGAGGATTCTCCCTCGCCATTGGTAAAGCATTCTTCATTTAAATTCCCCATTATGCTCATTTTCCTTTCTAGCCTTTTATACAAAATATAAATATGTAAGTGATTATTTGCTTCATTGCTGCTTAAAAAGAAATTCTGCATTTTAATTTCAGAAGACAGTACTGTTCATATTGTTTTTCTTTTTTTTTTTTTTCTTACATTTCAACTTTCTCTGTTCAGCCTTTTGCTGCTTTCCGCACACCTGCTTTATGGTTTGGAATACAGGTATGTACAAGACAGCTACTAGTTCCTTAGAAAAAAGAGATGCCATCTATAAAGCCCAGTGCTTTTATAATCCTTCATATGTTTTATTTTCTGGCATCTTTAAGTTGTTCAGAGAGTTCAAAATCTGAAAGTTATGCTCGTTTTATTTTTTCCAGTTTTAAATCATAAAAAAGCCCAAGATTAAGAATTTATTAGATTTTGCTGCCAAGCCAAACTCTTATAATTTTGCATTACAAGTCAGTCTGTGCTTAGCTAAAGCTTCAAGTTAGCTTAATTTTGAGTTTTAGAGGTTAAGAAAAATACAAAACTAATTCAGTTCCAGAACAGAATGCTTACGACTTGAAATGGAAAAATAAGGGTCTTTGTTTTAAATGAGAGGTTTTTGAAAGAGAAGATAGATTGATTTTCCTCCCAACATGATGCTTTTTCTTCTATACGGCTAGTGTTATCTTCCAGAAATATTCATATTATAAATCTATAGTGGAAGTTGTATTTCTTCCTGCAGTAGAACGGACGAGTTTAGTTGGACACAGTGATGGATCTCAGGGTTCTGCACTTCTCGCCCTAGTTTTCAGGTGAGAATCAGGGGAATTACTGCTGAGTCAGCAAGCCCGTTATTTCTAACTGGCATGGAAGGGAACTGTGAAAATGGTTATTTTTGTCAAGAAAAACGCTGACAGGATTTTCCCGAATGGGAAGGTTATCTTTAACTAGTTTGCAGAATAATAGCAGAATGATTTTGAAACTCTCTTTCTTTAGCTGAGTGACTAAGAAGGAAGCTGGTACTTTGAGAAGAGGCCCAGACTGGTCCTCTTTTATAGCGGAAGGGGCCGTGAATCAGGTCTCTCATTAATGTAAATAGCAAAGGTGCTTATTTTTTACAGTCTGAATGTGGACAGGTTATTTTAATTACATGATTGCACTTTGCTGTAAAGGAGAATTGTACTGTCTAACTTAGAGTTAATAATTGAATTACATGGAAGTAATTTGTCTGGGTTTTTGTTTTATTTTGGGTTTCACATTTAATCTTGATTTTATTGCTTAAGTATGAGCATTTCATTATTGAATGTAGTTCTCTCTGGCTATATTATGTGGTTACTGTAATTTATAGGATACTTTGAGGATTGCCATGAATCCACATGAAATGACATAGCAAGATTTAGTGAGTGCAGCAGTGGAGTGAATGGAATTACGTAATATGACCTAGCTGCTGTGATATACCATAAGATTTTAATTTATCTCATTGGCATTACTATAAGAAAAAGAAGATAAAGGACCGGCCTTGCCAAATCATTCATCGACTGATTAGAAGAGCAGTCTAGTCTAAACTTGCCTTCAAGCTACCAGGTGTTGCATGTGAAATGGTTCAACTCAAACAGTTTCCAGGGCTGGGAGAGAGCAAGAAGGGAGGGAAGGAGGTTGCGTAGGAAATCAGGATTTACTAAATATGTATATTTTTTCCCTTTCTATGGATTGCATGTGAAATGGAAGAAACAGCAACCTTTTCTTTGTTTTGTTGTGTTTAATCTTATATAATAAATGAGTATTGGCATTTTTATAAGACCCAGCAACTGTGGCCTGCCTCATGGCCCTGATAAGGATATTTGTTGAATCCCGGTTCCAAAAGAGGAACTTTGCAACTGATGCAGGAACTCTTGCTGAGACAGGTTCATAGGTACAAGGAATTTAAACAATTACAGCCCATCTCCGGCTTCCTTAAGGAAACAATAGGTCAGAAATGTTACGTGAAGCAAGGAGCACCACAAGCATTAATGTAAAGATTTCTATAATACAGTTCTGTAAGGACTTTTGTTTCTGAAATAGATATCAATTTTAATTTTTGATTTCTTATATATTTTAAAAATAAAAATTGTAACGATAATGGTCGTGATTTTAGCTTGCACTTATTTTCAGTCGTACATGTAACCTGGACTGGCTTCGGACCTTGGTGCATCCTGCGTTTATTCCTCCTTCCTTCCTGCATTTACTGCTCCTCCTCGTTTATTCCTCCTGCCTGGGCAATCATGGAGCTGTTGGAGTTGGACCCTTTTTCCTTCCTTCTGCCCAGTACTTCTCTCCTGAAGCCAGGCAGTGTTCATGTTAAGGCTGGTGTATGTACATGTGCAACTATTTCCAAGAAGAAATATTTGCCTTGAGGTTGTATGTTGCAAATGTTTTTAGAGTTATATTATTTACATTTTTATGGAATAAATACCTGTGGACTGAGGTATCCAAAATGAAAAAAAAAAAAAAAAAACCCAGATCCTTCTAACATTACTTTGGCGTACTAGGCAGTCAGCCAGTGTTGAATCACTTTGTACTAAAGCTTAATTTCCCCCTCCTTCGGAACACACTCATTTGTCTTCAAAAACCTTTACTTTCCTAGTGCGTAGGAATTTATGATTGCTCATAATTTCAACCCATTTATCCAAAGCTCAGACTAAATTAAATGCCCCAAAAGAAAGCAGTCATATCTGTGAGCATCTCTATTTAAAATTACAGAAACACAAAGTATTCCATCATATCATTTTTATTTATCTTGATTTCCAGGCAATAATTATAACAACAAAGCACAGATTTTATAAAGTAAACCCATCACTATTTCTTACTCATAGCTACTCTTCATCACTATAAATAGCTCTCTCTTTGTAAAGGCTCTTTTCAACTCATTCTCTCATCAAAGCTGATGGAGTTTGCTAGTGATTTGAAGGTCAGTAGAACTGGTCCCTGAAAGAAGAAACATTTTGGTAGAATATTTAAGTAGGATACCAGATATTCTGGCAGTCTGGGTAGGTGAAATGAATGAGGTTCAAGGACTCTGACATCTTTCTGGATACACGAATGTTGGTCTCAGTGTAAAGCTAAAGATCTGGTAGGAGGCACTGGAGTGTCAGAGGACAGCAGAAAATTTTGGAATGTAGGCTGGGAATTGTTTATATCAAGGATAAAAGGAAAAAGTATTTCTGAATCTCTGTGAACTCAGTTCCCTGCTAATTTTTTTGCTTTTTTTACTGATATTACTCGTGCTTTTTTTTTCTGCTGGTTCTGAGGCTTGGGTGAATTCAGTGCAGAGTGTGTCCCCGCAGTGGGAAGTTGGGGCTGCATCCTAGGGAGGTCGGAGTAGTTTCCGGGGGATCGCCCCCGAAGTGCCTCTGTGCTGTTTCAGCAAGGCAAACATCAATTGCCCCCATTCGGTCCGTTTGTGCTAACTAGAAGTTGCTGGTTTTGCTGTAATAAAACTGGGTACCATTCGAAGTCGTCTGAATTTGGAGCCTGTGCAAAAGACAAAGTTTAGCCAATTCCTTGACAACATCTTTCTGTTTGCCAGTTAAATTACCGGAAACTTTTAATTTCACTTTATAATTCACAGTTCTGAATTCTCACTCTCATTCATATATACCTGTATGTATATATACATACTTACTAATATACTGGAAATACAGAACCTTAAAAGTAGACAGTTAACAAATTTTTGTATTTAGAATATTAGAAATTTTGTCATTGATCCACTTCTTTACAAACTAAAAGGGGTAATAAAAATGTAATTTTGCTCTCTCTAAATTTTTGCGTTGCTTTTATAGGTCACAGATGCAATAGGTTTTGCACATAAATAAATATCCAGAATAAAAGGTAGAATAAAAGGATGTTGATAGCTTAAGATGGTGGCTTTTTAAGTGATGTGTAGTAGCATTGATTCAGTTTATTTAGCAATCAGGAATATTAGCGTTAAGCAATGTTTTTTAAAAGTATCAATAATAACTATTTATCTTCAGTTCTGATTTGAAAAAAAAATTCAAAAAAAAATCAAAAAAAAATTAGCTTAAAACTTATAATTCATACATGATATTTTCTCAGTGTTAAAATCTTTACTTATTTTTCTTTATTTTAATACTGATAATTCAAAGGTGGTAACTTCTAGGTAATTGTGGTGATTGAAATCACAAGGACCCTCAGTAAGATCAGAGACCAGCAAAGTTATTAATGTAGCAAAATGTCACAAAGCTGTATCTTGGAAACGCGGTCCTGCTTCCATTTGGAGCATTAGGTTTAAATACAGTGTTTTAAGAAAGTTTTTGGAAAGTTGAAATAACCAATTCTTGCTCAGTCCTGTAGTGTTATAAATCTGCAGGTGAATTCTTTGAGTCACCTCTCATTTGATTTACACAGTTAATTTTTGTTGTTGTTGTTAAAGATGTTATTTTCAAAGTGTCAGATCTTAATTTTCTTGCTTTATATTTTAGTAGCTTGGCAGTGCAGCTATCACTATATCTGACATGTCATTTTTTTTCTGTACAATACTGTATGTTTTCTGGCTCTTCTGCAGCAGTAGACTGGCCCAGAAATTACATCCTGGGATTATTGTCTTTGTGTATCCTCAAGGAGTAATATCTTAAAGTCACTGCATCTGTTGGTACTTAAGAGTATGATTTTTACTTTTTATTTTTGCCGTTTTTTCCCATCTGCATGTCTGTTTTTGGCTCCCTAATTTAATTTTTCAATTTAATTTCTCAGTTGCACTGGGATTTCTTTCTCATTCTCACACATGCTCTTTTTGACTCATCCATGAACTCGCATTTAAAAAAAAAAAAAAAATTATAGCAGTTGTGTAGTAAGATTCCTGGCCTTCACAATTTGGCTTTTTAATGATAGTTTTTTTTTTTTTTTTTTTTTTTTCCCTAGTAAATGCATGTCATTTTTGAAATGAAGTAACTTTTATTAGACTAAGTTTAAGATTTGAAGAATTACTTTGGAATAAACTGAAGAATTTTGGCGGGAAAGGCTAGCTTGGTCACATTAAACATATTCTAGTCTTTCATACTCATTTACTTTTTAATGCCCACGAGGGAATAATTTTCTTGAGAAATTTGTGTTATAATCATAAACAGACATAATTCAGTAATTTTCTCATGAAACTTTGGCTGAAGTTTTGGTGCTAATGACTTGAAGCTCACACAAGCAGGAACATTTTTGTTTAAATTCCAAGAAAAATAACAATGAAATACATTAAAATAGAAACAAAACATACATACAGTGTTTTACGGACTGTTTTTAATAAAAGGGGATGTATCTTCATCAATTAATAGATGTGTCATGAACGTAGGTATGTTCTAACATTTCATTTATGATTGAACTTGAGTCATTCCATGAGCTCATCACTGACAAGCTCTTTCAAAAAAAAAATTATAAATAACATTTTAAATGTATAACAGTAATTGTATGACCCCTATCAGATACTTTGCACGTGTGTTTATGAATATTAAAAATTCTACTGCTGCTATGATTTTTTTTACATATTTGCTTAATTATTATTACATATAATGCTTTGCTTGTATATTTACATATATATTCCTTAGTTCAAGTTTATTTATTTTTTTAATAAGCAAGTAATAATAATAAAAAGTAATAAAATAAGCAAATACATATGTTTTTGTATCTAATTATTACATTTTATTTTTACCTTCTGGCATACCTACTTGAAAAGTTAACTTTCAGACCCAAGTACGGGCCTGCTTCCTTTTAAAACTTCCTCTGGTTTCTTAGGAATATTGCTGCAATGCTGCCAAGCACAAAACAGAATTTTTGAGCGTCTGCCAGCATTAACAGGTGATAATGTGTCCTCTTTTGCATGCTAGGCTCTAATATTGCTAGTATGCTTCCTATTCTGTGTGGTCTACTTTGATTTATTTTTCTTAATAATAATGTAGACTATCAAAAGCCAAAAGAAATATTCTGCTCACTTGAGAAGAGCAGTGTTTGAAAGGAAATTCTGTGCAGCAGAACCAGTCGTCTTCTGCTCTGTTTCGATCTGCCTCTACACTGTTTTCTTTCCAAATCCACACCTAGACCATTTTTGCCATGTTCTGGAAGTGTGGAAGCACAGTGCTTTGTATTGAGTGATTTGAGCTTTTGTTCCCACTAAATTGTCCTGTTTTTTTGAAAAGATTTTGTTTTGGAGGATGAGGAGTGTTAGTGCAATTCTCACTTGCAATTAAAAAATCTTAGTAAGGTTTTCCAGTTTTACTAGTAAAGATTCCTACAGACCCTGTTGGGCTATGAGAAATGAGGTAGAACTTAAACTCTTTTTTTCAAAATTAGAGCTCCAGAATTTTACCTGACTTTAAGGATTTTATTCCAGTCAAGTTTAGCATCCTGGTTCCCTGAGAAACATTCTGTTACTGCTGCTGTAAGTAGTGGGGAAAACTAGAAAACCAAACCAGTGCTCACTTCCCATGTACAATGAGAAAGCATACTGAATTATTACACTGGCTGGTAGTAACAGCCATGCACAAATGGACTTAATTTCGAAATGATAACATGAGCACCGGAGCTCAGCCGAGCGCTCTGCTCTTGGCCCTGCAGTAGTGTTTGCTCACGGGTGTGGGTACTTTGTTCCTTGCACAGATCTTCGCTTTCCTTTGAGCTGAGCAAATTCTACCGGCGTTGAGAGAGGGGGGCCTCTCGGTACAGGAGGAAAATGCACTAATGTCAATGAGCATCCTCTCTGTTGCTCCTACCTGCAATTCAGGCTATTTTAAGACTACTCATAATCCATATCTGACTGCCAGATCCTCAGTCATGCTTTACTGTGTATTCGAAAAGGCTCAGGGGAGGCTAGATGTAAACTTCCTTTTCAGATAAAGTTACCTGACTGACTGGTACGTTGAATTCATCGAGGGTAGGAAGTGTTCAGTTCAATCCATTTCCAGCCCTCGTATTGCAGTCATTTTCTGCAGCGACACATATGGATTGATTACCATGGCAACAGTGTTTTAGCTTCTACAACTGTGAATGTGGTTAATGATAATAAAATTATCTAGTCATTTTAAATCCTGTTATATTATTAGGTCATCTGCACCATCCCCTTGCTATGTGCTGAGTTATTCCTCACAACATATCTTGTAGTTCTGTGTCCCAGCTGCTTTTACATGTGTTGAGCAGTGGGAGTCCTGCTTCTTCCCGTGGGAGACTTTCACAGTTTGATATATCACCCTATTAAGAACTTTCTTCTGATATTTAGCCTCACTGCACCTTGTTCCCCCCAGCCCCATGGCTTTGCACACCCTGCCAATTCTAGTCCGACCTTCTTGCCTGGCAAGCAGTGGCAATTAATCCTTCTTGATCCTGTACTTGGGCTTTTCAGGATCTTTTTCAAGGGGGGAAAAGCAAAAGTCTAAACCTGTCACCTTTTGTTCTTTTTGACGATACCATTTTGTTGACAGAGTGCCTAGTACTAACGTACTTACTGTCCAGGTGGCCGGAGTTGGTTAGATAAAGAGCTTCCAACCTACCAGAGGGGGTTTGCTTCAGCAAACGCAGCCCCGAGCGCCCGCTCCCGTGCCCCTCTGTGCACCCCACCGTGTAGCTCGGTAACGGGGGCAAGGTGCAAGTGCTTGAAGCAAGAGAGTTGCTCCCCAGCCCCCAGGAGAGACCTGCTCACAACCCGGCGGCAGCATCAGTCTTTGGGGCTGCCTTGGCCAGGGTAAGCGTGGGATGCACAGAAATATCAATATAATCCTACAGAGATTGAAAAGTTTATCCTTTCTTACTATTTACTCTGTTTCTAAATCTTTTTAAAATTTGTCTTTTTTTTTTTTTTTCCACCATCAAAAGAAAGAATATCCAGCCACATTCAGAGAAGGATAGAAGTGGAAATGAAGTTATCCTTCTTTCCTGAGCATTTTGTGCTCAACATGGATTGGCCAGATCAGTTTAAACTAGGTAAAAGGAAGTATGTTTTACACAGCAGGCAGTGAGGCCATGGAGTGCTCTCCTACTGTCTCATGAGGCTGCCTGCAGATAGGGTACATAATTGTTATACTCCTCATCTGCTTTCTTGAAAATAGCTGAGAATTTAGGAAATAAGACTGAAGCGTATCCCCATCCTTTCAGCTCTCTGTTTTTCCCACTGCAACTTCCATTTGCTTTTAGAATAGTTTTCTCTTTGTTAATATCTTATGGCATACAGATACCAATTTCCTTTTTTAAAAAATTAATTTAAAATATTAATAAATACATACAACATTAATCGAGACTACCCTGAGAGGATAGAGTAGTGAGAATTGCCATTTGAAATCACTTTTAGAACTCATTTGCTGCAAAAATATTTGATGCCCCAGTAAAATTCAGATATATTAGATCTACTACACTTTTATCATCCACTAATTATATAATTTGTGGAGCTTTTTGCTATTTTAGAGCAGAGGAGAGGTAGCACTACTTTTCCAAGATACTCCCCTTTGAGACTTAGACTAGATTACATTTCTCAGTATGTATTATCTTAAATTTATTCAAGTTTCAATTTCCTCAGTTACTACGCTTCTCAGTCCACCAGCTTTTTATATATATATACACACAATTTATGTATCTGTATCTGGAAAGCCTCTCAAAGCTTATTGATTATGTTTTAATATATTATGTTTTAAACCTAAGCTTTATTTTACGGGCGAATTTGATCACTTTATTTTTAGCTTGCTCTTCCAGATTATTAATTCTTTAGGTAATATTATCCTGCCATCAGTTCCGTAGGAAAGTATTAGCTTTTTCATTCTAAAGATTTTTTTAGACGTCCTTTGTTCTTGTGTAGACTCTCTGCTCTTGTTCTCTCTGTTCATTACTGTATTTAAAATGGATATATGCAAAGAGAAAGACAAGTGCATTTCATTAATTTTAGAGATTTCTTTTTTTAGCGCAAGGCATATAGTGCAAGTGTCCACTGTATTTATTTCTTCAAGGGTTTTTGTGAAATTAATCATGGGAAGAAGTTATAATTAATAATACTAAAACACTGCTCTGAGTCCATAAGTAATCCAGGATTGAGCTGTGCTTACGCACTGTAGAAACTAGTGTGGACACTGAAGAGTGAGGAATCTGCTGTTTTTTTAGTAATTGAAGGCTCACAGGTTTTAAGCAAACTCATGCATGTTGTATCTGCCCATATTTACTTGTCTTCAAGTCATATAGATCTACGAGAATATTAATTTCAGTGAGAAGTCCCAGCCGTTCTTAAAGAATTCTTTGTTTATTTGTTTGCTTTAATTTTCCTAGTCTCACCTCACTATAAGGCACACTGACCTATATATCTTATTTCAAAGATTCACTGTGTAACTGTGTGAGTTGATTTTTATGATAGTTTTTCTGCTTCCCCTTTAGTTGGTAGGCCAGTACTATCTATTCTCAAATTCACTGGCATTTAAGGAAGTACAAAGTACACTCAAGTCGTAACAGTATTAAACCTAAACTGACAGGGACTGGACAAAAGCTTTGCTGCCCAATTTCTGTGGTTACTACTGCAGCGATTCTTGCCTGACCTCAGAAACAGCGTTAAGTGGATGCTGGATTGGTTCAGCTAGTTAGTCTGAAAATCCTGGGAAAGTGGAAGTCCCCAAAGACGCTGCCCAGACATACGGAGGAAGAGCTCAGCACAGCTTTATTTATCAAGTTCTGAAACCCCAGAGTTTGCTTTTTTTGAGTTCCTTCAAATTTTTCCTTTCACAGTTTAAAGAAATACGCTTCAGAATGGTAACGTGATACTGCTTTACTTCTGGTTACCTAAAAGTAAATTTTTACAGTTTCACTAAATTGACATGAGCAATTTAACAAAAATAAACATTTTTTCAAGAGACCCTTGGATTGGACCAGCTTAACTGCCTGGCTAATCTGTGGGACATGAATGTGGTTTATTGGAAATGGGTACCAAGTCCCTGTACATTTGGAAGCTATCACGGGCTTCAGGTAGTTTCTAACTTACTAAGTGGCGACTAAGAAAAGCGTTTGTCTAAACTAGACTGTTCTGATGTGGTGTTGAACAAAGTCTGCCCCTTCATAATCCCAACTGACGCCCATCATGTGCCATTTTGGCTGATCCCAGAATGGTTGCGTCAACCTTAAAAACAGTGTTTATAGAGAAAGCTGTAAACTGACTTTGTCATGAAGAGAGTTGCTAGTACACATCCCTCTCTAATGCATATATGACTGCTGTACTCTCAAGTTTGTCTTTTGGATGGTATGGATGTAGAGGAATTCAAGCCTATAATATATGTGTGGGGATTTTTGTTTGTTTGTTTTTTATACATCTCAGGTTTTAATGAGCATGGGAAGCAGCACTCAGAAGTGTTGTTGTTCCTCTTGCTTCGGCCTCAGCTAAGGAAGACTGCAGTGAGAGTTGTTTATATGAAGTTGTTTAGATAAATAGTTCGGTAGTGACAAACAGCAGAACTGAAGTTATGCTGTGGATTAGAAACTGGTGAGAAGAAAAAAACAAGTTAGGAAAATAGGTCAGCACTATGCAAGGGCAAGAGGGATTTGCTCTTGAAAGGCACATTCATTTGGAAAAAGCAGCAAGTGCTGAGATGGCAACATTAGTAAGAGACACAATTATATAGATGAGTTAGAAAATAGCTAGGATTCTGGTGGAGGCAAAAGGAGAGCGATGAAATTCAGGGTAGAACAGCGTGAGTTATTGAATGTTGAAAAGAATAACATGAACTAGCTGAGAAGAAATTCTCTGAGAAGCACTTAATTACATTGAAAAACTGCTACCTCTTCTGCTGAAACCAACAGAGGTACTGAGGTATTTTTTTTGAAATTTTATATATATATGTGTGTATATATATATATACACACACACACACATCTCTTGTAGTTGATATACAGCATGTTCCTAGAGCTTTGGCTCTAGGATTTATTGATTTCTGAGATGTTCCTGCTTAGCACATTTTCAACAAGGAGTTGTTTGTGCTGCTTCTGGGTAGCTTAGGAATGACTTGATGGAAGATGCAATTCGGCTGTTGATCATGGTGTATCCTACGTTGTAAAGCAGATTTGGGGGTCGTAGAGGGTGCACAGCCGTGCCAATGCAGAGCTGAGACCAAAGAGCCTTGTACCCAGAGAGACCTGATGTTTTTTTCCAGCTTCTCCAGCTTTGAGGGAAGCCGGTGGCCCTGGCGGCTGTGCCCTGCACTCGCCTCAGCATCCGATGACTTTGCTGTCCAAAGCAATGAGAAGCTTTTGGGTTGTTTTCAGAAATTAACTTAGGGGCATTTTCTTTTTAATGTGCTATGTTAGCTTTTTCTTCTTTTTGGTTCACTTCAGTAATTTTTGTGTTTATTTGATGTTTTTCTGAAAAGGGTCTGGCTATCTTACAGTGAGCTCACAAAACTGTAAGCCTCCAAGGTTAAAGATCAATCTCAAAAATCTGGAAAGCCATCCTTTGTGCCTCAGTTTCCCCAAATAAAGCAGGGATATGCGAGTAACATTTAATCTTCCCAGGGGTTCACTGAAGCTACAGTCGTTACTGGCCGTGAAGCACTTCACCACCCTGTGCTGGAAGGCACTACAGAAGTGCAGGGTACTATTTATTTTAAATTTGATTTAATGCTTTTGATTAAAAAAATTAGTAAAATTGTCATAGACCAGATTGTAACCCTGTAGGCACTTGAAATGGAGCATTCGTAAATGAAGCATTTACAAAGAAGTTAGAAATTTTTTCATGTTGACTTCAGCAAAACAAATTGACCAAAGAACAATGAAATATGCATAGTATTTTCTGTTATTAAAATGGTGAGTTAGTTTGGTGCCTAAGGTAAAATCTATGTTGTGCAAAAGAGCAAAAGAAAAAAAAAAGAAAGAAACCCATGGAAGCCAAATTTGAGCAATTTTAGTTGTATTTCTCTGTGACAGATGAGGTGAGCTGCAAGACAAAGATGGAATAGAAGTACGTGACTCTGCAAAACAGAAGTAACAGATCAAGCTGCCAAACATTAAAATCTCATAACTGCAGTGTTGCAGAGCAGCGAGGAGCCTGGTGGCTCGTGCTGGGGTGGCCTGGCTGGCCCTTTGCGTGGTCGGTGACAGAGGGCGGCCCCGAGCCAGAGCTTCCCTTGCTCGGGTGTGCGGAAGATCTGGAACAGGGAGAATTAACTTTAAGAAATGCAAGTGAGGTTTCCTTTATCTTGTGCTGCTCTGTGTGTGACGGGTAGGACAGAAGACCTTTAAAATATATATATACAAACATATTTGTTCATTCCAGAGATAGGATGTAAATCGAAGTTTCAGAAATAAACTATACATTAACAAGTGATAGCAAATGAAAACCGAAGGTGAATCAGTGTATGACAGAGAGGAAAACAACATACTTTGCTTTAAGCAAAATGATGATAGGATAGTAATTTATGTTTTTCTGATTCTTTGGACAGGAGTGAGTGATTTTTAGTAACACAAAACCAAAACTCTTTAAAGTTTGGTTCCCTAAATAAGAAGAAATAAAAGTTAAAGCATTATATGCTACCTTCAGAGTGCCACAGAGGTAGGGACTTTACGGCACTGGAAAATAGATATTGGATTTCAATTATATTTTTTAAAAGCAAAGTCTTTAAAGTGTTCTGACATCATCTCTAAGCAGTTCTGTGCCATGCTGGAGAAACTATCAAGAATTGAATTTTGTTATTACGATGCCAGGGTGAGTAAAATGATGTTTTGTGTGACAGAGAACAGAGTGAGTAGAGAACTAGCCGGCCTCCGAATTGACTCTTACATTGCGTGCTCAGGGGGATCGAGCTGCTCGGTGCTTAGCTGAGCCTGTTGAAAACTCTGCCTGCTGATGCAGATCTGCAAATCAAGCAACAAGGGACGATTTCAGATTAAGAAAGAAGAAATGAATAAGGATAAAAGAGCTATGAGACCTGTTTGAAAATTGCCCAATGACAAATTCAAGTTCCTAAATAAAGATGCTTTTTGTATTCCCCCCCCCAAAAAAAAAAAAACCCTCCGAAGGATGAAAATCGTGGTCTTTGAAAAGGTGAGGTGAATAATAATGTATTCAGGAGCATTGCAGGGAAATTGTGAAGTGATTTTATGCAGAATTTTCTTTCCTTTGTCTCTGTATCAAGGGGAGAATGTGTGACTCATCTCTAATACATCTCTGTAGATCTTTCTGATCTCTAAACTTATACGTGCAGGCACGCACATTTGTTTTTCTGTAGGGAAAACGTTTGTGTCCCAGTTCCAGGTATCCTTTGTCTTCTGATTTTAAAAATCATGCAGGATTTAATGACTTTCTTTTTTATATATATATATATATGTGTGTGGGTGTGGGTGTGCGTGTGCGTGTGTGTGCATGTACATATATCTATCTGTATACAAGATAAGCTAATTTGTCAGTTTAAACCAAAGAAATATTTAAAATTCTCTTGTTCTACACTGGTTGCAATGAGGTGAACTCGGTGTGGCCCCTATGTACTGGGTTGCTAATGGACATGCCTAACATCGCCAACTTTTATTAGGGGACTAGTAGAAACAGAAAGCAAACAGACTGTAGTCATATGTGCAGAGCATACTCTATTTCTTTTTATCTTAAATTACATTTTTTGCTGTTGTGGCTCTTTAAATAATTTTGTTGTTTTTGCTCTTCATGTTTTTTATAGATGCGGTAGTAACTCCATGTTTTAGCAGTATATTGAGGGTTTCTGATTTCTTTCCATAAACTTCTCCGCTCCTGTCATAAAATAATTTAAATAAAACATCTGCTGTCAGTGCAGTGGTAAAGCTTTCTATATATGCAGATATTGTATGGGTTCATTGGGATCTGTGTGTATGTGTCTATATAATAACATTATATCAGTAACAGGAGGAATGGCAAGATATATTGTACCTGATGTCATAAACCAGAATTGCATCTGTCACATGCCAAGGGCTAGATTCGTACTGGTTCACGTGAACGGACGTCTGTGTAAATGGACTAAGTCCTGCAGCGGTCGAGGCAATTGAAGAAAAAAGCCTGTGTAAAACCAATCTTGGCTTTTGGTTTTGATATTTTGATCTGTAATTGTAGCCTTGTTTCAAATAATGCTGATAACTATTTTCATTAAAAGTATTTCCCATGACTTTGATATCAAAGTGTGACTTTGTAAATCTGTATTTAATATGAAGCCTGATACCTGTTTTACATGGGCCCATCTTGGTGGTCTGTGTGTTAGCTTATGAATTATATAAAAGGAGTATATAATTTCAGAGATTTGAACATGGATGGAGTCTGCAGATAAGCCTTAAAGCAAACAAAGAATGTTGCCTTTCTTCTGTGAAACTTTCATTCCACAGATATGTTTTTAATCCTGAGGAATACCAGAAAGCAGAATAAAAACTGTAACTAGGCAGTTACGCAAAATGCTCTCATTTTATTTTTAAGACAACAATCAATTTGAGGTAATTTGATATAATTGTATGTAGGTCTAAAACATCTGTTATGAGATACAAGTACTTCTCCTTTTAATAGTACAATGAAAATGTCTATAATTTGCTATTGATCAGATCTTCAGAAAGCAGTTTAAATTATTTGGTTAATATTGCAAGCACTGCAAGTGCTAGAGTTTATCTATTTTGAATATTTAGCATGTTGGAGACTAGTACTTTCCTGTTGCATCTAATCTTTTAGTCTGTCACATTGTTTTTCAAAAACTTATTTTATTGGACTCACCAATAGGCGGCACTATTAGCACTGAAATGTGTGTTCAAGTCATAAGAAACCTGTTTTTTTTGGTATTTCTGTTTGCTTTAATTGTTTTTGCTTCAAGGTTACTCTGTAAATGAGCTGTTTACACAAATTCATTATGTAATGGGTTATCTTGAATATTGTAATCCTTTAATTACTTTGTGTATAAAATTTTAAAAAAATAGATTCTGGATCCCAAATATTGCTAGCTGATAAGGAAAGGAAGAGGTGACCCTCATTTGCTGTCCTTGAACAAGAACAGGCATATGTGTGTGGGTCGACATTCTAAGTTGCTTTTGAGGCATTTAAGACATGTTTTAATATTATTGCCTTTAGAATATTTGCCTTAACAAAAACATCCAGAGTTTGCACAGTTCCTTTGCAAGCCTAAGTAGAGTATTATCCCCAGATATATTAATAGAGAAACACAGTTTTTAAGTGACTTCTTGCTATTATTGTATAGCGAGTTGAGTTGGAGTTAGGAAAAGGCCCAAAGTTTTCTTCATCATAAAGCCTGCTTTGATATAATAGAGCATTAGATGTACCAGATTAAGTCTGGAAAAAAATATATCGACCAGAAATTCAGGACAGTAAATTATCATCCTCATAGTATCATCCATGATTACTATGGTGGGAATTAATTGTGAACTGAGAGCTGCTGCAATTATTATCCCATGCTATCACCATGGGATAGATACTGTACTAGGACAACTCTTGAGATGTCTTTGAAATGTTGCTTAAATGTGATCTGGTTGGGCAAGCTATGTACTCTTCTTATCCACTAAATATTTTTCTTCTTTGCAGGAATAATCCATACATATGGATTCATTGCAGTGCTTGCCAGATGAGTCCACCTATTCACTCTGAGTAGTACCTTGTAGTGTCAGGTGTACCGGGGAGGTCAAGGAAACTTTATGGAAGGGGATTCCACTCTGGAAACAGAAGCGTGTGGTTTTGAACCAAAGCATCTAATACAGTCTGCAAAAACATAATTATATTACAAATATAGATAAGTTTTAGAACTAACACAGCTTTAAATATTGGTATGTTTTTCCTTTCTTGACAGTTTCCATTTATGTTGTTTCACTTGTGTGGATTTGCTGATTCGCTCAGATATTTGCAAAATCACTTATTCTGCAATATTCTTTCTCTGCTGGTGGCAAGACCCTTTGGCTGTGTTATTTGACACAAATGCATTACATCAACACCAGAAAAAGCCTTTGAGTTTCAATGCTTTTCTTGCTGTTAAAGCTGTCTCTTTAGGGTCATGTTAAAGCCCTTCCCTTTAGATATGGGGCAGCAAGGGTATAGCTATACTGAGCTGGGCTCTGCCACAGGAGAGTTAGAAGTTAAGTCCATAGTGCTTAATGCATAATTTGCATTGGAAAGTTGTTTAGTGGCTGCTCATATTCAGCTTGCTCTATAGAGCCCATTGCTGGAAGGCAGAGAGGTCCAGTTTACCTAATCCCTTGGAAAATCTTCATAACAACACTAATAGCAATAAATGCATTACAGCCTGTTCACACTGTAGTACGTGTTATTGAAAGAAATGTGTTTTTTTGTTGTTGTTGTTTGTTTGTTTTTGTGGGTAGAATTTATTCTTTTGCATTAAGTTGCTATTAGTTGAATTTCACCTTGTCCAGGTTTACACTACAGATTTTTTTTTAAGTTTCCGAAGTTCCTGTAAGTCCTATGAAGTACCCACTTTGCCATTGTATCTCCAAAACAAGCTGTGAGGAGAATACTCATGGCAAAGAAGTTATCTGTGATCTTTTCCCCAGAGAATGTCATGCTGTGTAATTCTCAATATTGCCATTATTCTTTTTTACACATTCTTTTTTCCCTTGAGAGGATAACTGTGCACCGACCTTCTTAGGCTGGGACAGGGCTTGGTATGGTGAGTACTCCACCAAAATAAAATTCTTGTTGCAGATTTTCAATTCCATTTTAATTGATATGTTGTATAAAACTTATTTTTATTATCCTCGCTGGGTATTTGGCTTTGCTTTTCTGGACAAAATAAAATAAAGCACATACCTCTCAAAACTGTAAAAAGACATTTCCTCCCAAGACAAGATTTCCTCACACTTTACAATAGAAATGGTGCCGTCATGCAGGCAAGCAGTGCTAAGGCTCAGCTTGATCAGTTTATTAAAGGGGATATATGAGATGATTGCCTGTGATAGCAGGGGATGAATTTGATATTCATCTGGAGACCCAGGAAATCCCTTCCATTCTGTGTTTCTCTATGTCTATATGATATCTATTCACTGTTTTGACTGAGCAAGGCAAATTTCATTTTGGACTAGTGAGGCATATAGAAACTATATGAATATTGCAATTTCCAATTGTTGGATGACCCTGCCACAAAGGTTTTGAATGACATAGCAATGACTGAGATGCAAGGGGAATATTAACTCATAAAAATGATTCACTTTGTTTTTGTGCTTTTTTTGGTTTTGGTTTGTTTAAGCAGATGATGATTTAATATATTTTTTTCCTCTCCCTCCTTCAATTACTGATAATAGCAGCGCATTTAGTATAGGACTGATGTGGATTACACAAAGCTCTCTTCTAATTATATGTGCATGTATATGTTTGTGTTCAAGAGGGAGAAACCCTATTTTTTTTTTTTATTCAATAACTTGCATTATTTTCCCATGTGATCTTTGTAACTGTTCTTCGGATTTGATTGAAAATTGCCATTCTCTGGAGGTTTGGCCAGTTAATCAAGAAGTGGGAACATTAGCACAAAAGCCTGATGCCGGTATATTTGTGCTAGTTAAGGCACAGGAAATAGGTCCCTGAGGAGCTGTTTCTTCCCAGTCTGATCATACAGCGAGAGAACCTACTTTATGCTGTAAAGACCAAACAAACATTTATAAAACACGGCTGCCAGGAGACTAATAGCAAGTACAGGCTCGTCTTCCATAATCATTACACAGAAGTGCCAGAGAACAAAAGCGGAGAGATGAAGGGAAGGGCCTATTTTAATAACATAAGCATTGTTTTTGTTGTGGCCCAGCTGGGGAGAAAAGAAATTGTTAACGTGCAGTCTTCTAGGAGCACTTCTGTGTTTATATTGTGTCCATTTCTACATTAAAATCCTACACTACCTGTTAAAAGTTATGTACTGTTGATTCCTTCTTGCTATTTTTAGTACTTTAATTCTCTACACTAAGATTAAAAAAAAAACCTAGAAAACAAGCAAGCTTGATTTCCCCTTCCAAAACACAGAGGCTGTGTATTGAGTGGCTTCTATTCGTAGACATGTGTGTATCTGATCTATTTACCATATATTATCACGTTGCTTGTTCAGTATAATGGTTGCAATTCCTTGCCTTTTCAAGACTCTTTTTTCAGTTGATAATATTTGCAAAAATGCTGTAAGTGCTTTATAAGAAGAGCATCCACCCAATGCAAAAATATTTTGTGGCAGAGTTCTTTGCAAACTAGTAAAATTAGAAAACAGGTTTAATTACTCCATAAAAGAACATTACTTTGTGTAGCTCTTGTGCATCTGTGTCAGCGCGGCTTTTGTTGTGGTTGGATTTTTTTTTCAATTAACAAGTTTTGAAGTCGGAACAATTTTTGGTTTGTGTACACTGGCAACTGATTTACTACAATTTACAGCTGAAATTCCCAGACTTTCTGTTTTCTCCGAATATGCTGGTGTGTCTGACAACGCCAGCTGACTAGGCTACCCAAGCCATTCGCCGGGAGCTGCTGAGCAGGGTTTCCGTGCCAGGACTGCTGCCGTTCAGATGAGCTCGCTGTGGGGCCGGCCGTCACCCTCTGCACGGTGGGGCCAGGTGGTGCCACCAAGCACAGGTGTCCCATCCTTCCTCTACTTCCATGCTTCCCTTCCCGACACTTAGACAAGGCAGGATTTAACCTGTCTAAATTGAGCGAAGGTTAACAGCAAACTCAGGGCAGGCAAGCGCTGGTTTGGGCCTGCTGGAGCTGATGTTGGAGGTGCAGCTCGGAAAGTGCGTGATGCCTTCGGCACGTTGTGTTGCAGACACGAGCAAGGCAAATGAGCAGAGTGGAGACGGGATGCAAAACTTTAGTACAGCTCTGTGTGTTTTGATAAGCTTTACTTAGTGCTTCCCTTTTTAATGTTAATCAGGATTTATTCAGCAGTGTTTTCTTACACAGTAAATGGCCACCCAGTAACTTCCAGTGTCGTGGATCTTGCTTTGCATGAAGCAAACGTGAAGCAGAGGTACTCACTAATACTGTCTTTCTCACAACCATAACCAGTAAAACATCCAAGCACTTCTCAAGCAATAGTGAAATTATTATTATATCTCTATACACTGAAGAGGATTTATTCCCATTTTTCGCTTATCAAGAGAATGGCATAATCGACACCGGGTTTAGAGATGGGTGCTGTGTTTGTGGGAAGACAGCCCTCCCTGACCTGCCTGGTCTGTGCCCATCGCCTGTGACTGAAGTTCCTGTAGGCAGCTCTTCTGCAGGTCAGAACGTCCTCAAATCGGCCGCCTTGACCTGACGAGTGCTCGAAGGCACCGGGTGGGAGTTGAAGGGGCTGGGCTTCATTCCTGCTCCATGACTGCTGTTGACTTTTCTGTTGGTGTTTGTTCAAAGAGGAGTTTCAGGGGAGAATTTGAAGAAGGAAAATGAGGTTCTTACAAGTTTTCCTTGTGGAGTGTTACTTTACTTCCTTACCTTGTATATGCCATCTACGTAAGGAACAACATAGGTGTGAAGGGGAAAGTGTTTGTCTGAAGATAAGCATTGACTGGCAGTAATTGTGGGTTAATCGGAACAGGGTCTGTTAGTTTGCTAATGAAAGATTGGGTATCCCATAAGATCAGGAAGGCTTGGCTGTGAAGAGCCTTGAAAATGAAGCCAGGACGTCCTCCCTCCCCAGCTGGTGGAATCGCAGCCGGCTCCTGTACCACACGAGGTAGAGCCCCTGAAGGAGACGCAATCCCAGGCAGCCTGACTAAAAGGTGTATTTTGGTGCATGTGTACTGAGCAAGATTTTGTTGGCAGGTATATTGGTAACATTTTTTAACTTCGAAGCTTTGTAATTTTAAGACTGATTAGGGAAATTTTCTTTAAAAATACAAAACAAATGGGCAACTTTGCACATGTATTTCTTTAGAGTTGCACAGGCAAAGAGTGCAGTGGACCTTTCTGCATGCAGAGCTGTTGCATTAGGAGTCCACTCGGAGCAGCTTAGATAACTTTGCAGGTTCTGAATAGTTAATTTTATTGTAGGAGTCAAAACAATAATGAAACAAAGCTTTTAATTTTATTTTTAGATCAGTGTCTCAGCTTGCTTTGTCAATAATAATCACGGTGATGTTTTCCTGTTTGTGGTGGTGGTCGTTGTTGTTCTTTTGTTTTATCGTGGTTTATTTTTCTGTGTGTTTCTTGTTTTTGCAAGGTTCAGCTACTCTTTGCCTGTGCAGAAACCCAGCTCTTAAAAGGCAGGAGTTTTATTCAGATCCATCTAAGAAGGGGGATAACTCTTTGAAATCCCTAATTCTGTTAAACTAGTTGAAAATAATTTTAAGGATTTTGCTTTGTTTTTGATACCATTATTCAAGATTGTCATTATATTGTTTAACCTATTAGGGCCTAAATACATGACAGATGGCATGCGAGCATTACGGAAGGTTGCTTCCATTTCTTGTGCCACAGAAAGGCTCAGGCACTGTGTTAGTCATTCAGTTAACAGTAAAATGGAACTGATGAAATTCAATCCTTAGTGCATTAGGTATGTAGAAATGCAATGAAAAAGGCACTTTGGTTTTTCTCTGTGCTGCAAAAATGAAATGACATTTTATTGCTTCATTTCAATTTTGAGGAAAAAAAAGATTCTGTCTTCAGTGGGAGTACATTAGTTACATGAGAAGCTCTATCTTTTGATAGAGCAGGTATTAGTGTTTCAGTTCAGGCAACTTGGGAGCTTGCCCGAAAAGTTATTTTGGAGAAAAAGTCTGAGATAATATCAGTCTCAGTTCTCAGAAACTTTCCTGCTCTGCTAAATGTCCTTTTAACTGGTTTACCTCATGATAGCGCATACAAGTGGAATTAGCCTTTCAGCAGTATAACTAGTTTCCAACTAAAGAAATAATTGCCTGATGTAGAGATTTTCACAGCTAGTTGCTTTTCTTAGTAAATCAGAATTTTCAGTCCAGTCCCTCTGATGGTGTCCGATTTATTTCTCCATTCACTTCGCTATGAATCAAACTCTGTGTTATTTTGAGAAGAGAAGGGTGCCTGATTACTGTAATATTAAAGATTTTTTTTATATGATACATCTGTTGATTATGGTAGTGGTGCTTCAGTTGCACCACTGAAGTTGCACTGCATTCCCCATCAAAGCAAACAAACAAACTTGGGGAAAAATAACCCCAGTCACCAGTACAGGCTGGGGATTGACCTTCTGGAGAGCAGCTCTGCAGAGAGGGACCTGGACGTCATGGTGGACAACAAGTTGACCATGAGGCAGCAGTGCCCTCGTGGCCAAGAAGGCCAATGGGATCCTGGGGTGCATTAGGAGGAGC
>VZSV01000002.1:6878066-6925954 GCA_013398735.1 Nothocercus julius | reverse complement strand
TTTTTTTTTTTTTTTGGCTACTGGGAGCTCATCCGTCCTTTACTGGCTTTTTGGTCATATGCTATGGTCGACTGAATTTTTTCACCAAATTTTTTCACCTTGTCAAAAAGGAGGATGCATGTACATATTCATCACCTTATGGTCAGGGAGGCTGTCAGGATAAAAGTTTTGTTTGCAAAACCTTCTTGCATTTTTTTGCTATAGGATAAATGCAGTGCTAATCAGAGCAGGAGGCATGAAAATGAAAGCAGAAGGAAGGACGGCATAGAAAGTGAGCTGAAAAGTGTAACTTGAAGAGCAAAGAAGAAAGTGAATGAGAGAGAGGAAAGCACAAAAGGAAAGAAAACTCTAAATGTGTGAAAAGTTATCTCTTAGCATCAATCCCTTATTCTGTGAACAGGGTATTATTACAACAGAGCAGGAAAAAAAAAGTGGTTATCCATCTGAAAAACACCAAAAAGAACTTCAAAAAATAAGTATCAGGTTATTTTGATGTAGAACAGTGGGCGCATAGGACTCTGCCTGCTGTTCCTTGTACCAAAGCGTGACACAGATTCCCCAATAAACGGTATATCTAAAACCTATGAACTAAAAGTATATATTTTTTTCTATATTATACATCCTAAACAAATGGAGAAAAAAAAAGGGATGTAATAGGAGAAAGGGTAAAATAAGAGCCTGAATTTTCTTTCTTTTCATGAGCTTGAATTACAACTTCAGTTTTTATTAAAAAAAAAAAAAAAAGAAAGAACAAACAAACCAAGTGATGGTAGAAAATGATATATACACAAAACCTTTACTAAAAACATGTTTATACATTGTTCTGTTCTACAGTTCTAATATTTTATTTTGCTTTCTACAGAAGTGCTTTTTAATTTCCAGAGTTCATAAATCACTTCAAACTTCACTGTAAAAGTTTTATTCTTTTGCTTAAGATCTAAAGAAAACAAAGCTATCTGTACTGAGATTCGTGTATTTCACCTTTCTTTTTGCACTTATGTGCTATTCTATAGATGATACTCTATTTCATCGTACAGTGGGTAGGTGTTATCTGCATCTCCCCTTATTCCTCTCCTGCGTTTCCAGCCTTTCAAGCCTCAAATGTAGCCACAGTTTAAAAAATGACAAGCGTTGCACAAAGATTTCCTGAGGTGTGAATGTACCATTCCCTTGGTGTTTTCATTGAATTCAAGGCTTGCCTGGTTTGATCTGACCCTCTTAAAAGTTACGTGAAACTTGATTTGAGGTATTATCCAACACAAAAAGCTGCCGAGTCGTTGCCAAAAATTGGAAATTATTTCCAGACTTCAGACTTGAAAGCTGATAAAGGCATTTTAATGCCTCCACAGTAGTGCAGTGACGTAAATGATGTTCAGTGATGTATAGACGTTCTTTTATGTGCAATTCAGAGTTGACCAGCCATGATTCTTTAACTTGAACAAACAAGTTGATTTTCCTACTGTGACCTCGTGGGATTTATACCACATTTGTGTTCTGGTAGAACTTTCTGGAGATCTTTCGATGTTGAAGGGCTTGTGTGAAACATCTGCTGTAACACATCTGCTTTCAAGCCAATCTTTATTTTTGCCCCTGAACTAGTTTTTGCCTTTTCATATTAGTGACTTTTCATAAACATCTAAATTGGTTATTTTCTGTCCTGTCTGATGTGATTACATTGCAGTTAGTTTGTAGTTAATAGGTAAATAACTTCAGTGCAGTCATACACAATGGACAGTGAGGGCCGCATCATCTTGTAGATGTTCAGCGTAATATTTTTATTACTCTTGTAGTATTTACACTGTCAGTTTTTATTAAGACAAATTATCATCATACCCATGCAGCTGGGTGGCATGTGGGGAATTCATATTTTCAAAGAACTACTCTAACTCAGCCAATTTAGATGTCAATAAAACATTTGCTGCCTGTTTCTAGTTTTATCATTGGTTCTAATTTATACTTAGAACTGAAATGTTAACACATGTAGCTGAGTTTATTTTAATTGTATAATTAGACTAATGAACCTTGTGGAAATACAGAGGTGCTAATGCTAATATAATTTAAGCTGTTTACATTCCCAATTTTGTATTTAAAACAAAAAAAAGATAGATGACTGTGGTGTGATATTCTGTTCCCCTTCCATGCCCTTGTCAGTTAGTGTTAGTCTAAAACAGTGCAGGTACCAATTTCCACTTACAATTATTCTTTCCACAGGGTTACAGACTTGCATAGTGTTTTAGAGAGGTTCACAGGGACATTTGAAGCTTTTATATATGTTGACAATCCCATTCTTGAAGAAACTATAGTTTAAGGATGTTATAGCGGAACAACTTAGAAAAGATGTTGACTTAATTTAACTGACCTGATCAATACTATTGACAAATGTGGGCTTTTGTTTTATACTACAAGGTCATACTTAAATACACTATGCACGTGTATGCGTGTATACACACGCTGACTTTTGTATATTTTACAAGATTAGTCCACAGACTTTGTAAATGATATGTTTCCCAAATGTAGGAAGTGGAGTATTGAAACTGTTTTAGAGTTACATCTCCACTTATCAGAATTAATGGTGGTGGCACATAGCAGAGGAAAAAATCCAATAATTTTTAAAGTTATTGCATGATGTCTGCAATATTTGGTGTAGTCTGTTTATCTTCAATCACTGCAGCAACAAACATTAATCCCTGTAATGCCATTTATAGCATAATATGCCTGCAGGTTACCGTAATATGCTGAAGAAATATCATAGGAAACTTGATAAGTTTTTTTTTTTTACTAGAATTTTCAGGATGTATATTTACTGCAAGATCTAGAAGAATTTACCATGATGCAGAACTATACCCAGGAAGGTGTCAATGAAATGGTGTCTAAAATAATCTTTGTAACATGTGTTTATTTAAAAAAAAAAAAAAAAAAAAAAGCTATGGAAGGATGCTAGCTTCAAAAGCTATGGAAGGATGCTAGCTTCAAATTTGATAAATTTGCTTCAGACTGTTCACCCAGCCATGAATCCCTTCTTCATGATTTTAGCTTTCTGTGCCTTTTTCAGCCTAATTCTAACACTGTTAAAAAGCAAGATGTGCATGAGCACCATATGTTGTGTCTGAAGTGAGCAGTTGTGCATTAATGGAACTTGTAGTCTTTGTTTAATGAAATTATTTGCAATTTTGACATATAGTTTATGGATGTGTTATGTTATTTTACCAGGGGTTAGGATTAATAATTTTCATGAGATTTGATGGCTTGTGTGAATTAAGTTAAGAAGAAGAATTAAGCTTAACAATTCTCGTTGTTAAGGAACAACAAATCACACATAAGAGCCTGTCTTGCTGTGACAAGTTACTCATTTAAGTTACCAGAATCAGAAACATTAGAAAGTAGTGTTTCTAGAAAAGCATTTTGCAAAAGCCACTCATGTCTCACTTGTACTAATACATACGTGGAGGTATTTTTTTGATACTTAATCATGTAAATAAAAGCCTGTTGCAGGTGCTGTATGAGCTCTCAGTGCATATATACGTGCACGCCTAAATCCCACCTTGTCTGGGAGCCCTAGGGGGAGGCACCTCTGCATCAGGGGGCTCTTGGCTGTGAAGTGCAAGAAAAGTCAGAGCAGAGGCCGTTCTTTCCTTTCCCTCTCAAATCTAAGTGCTCTTCTCTCAAATGTACTGTCCCCAATTTTTAGATTTGCTTGCTTTATTTCCTCCCCTCTTACAAATCTCCTCTTCAGTAACTTCACTTTGGGTCTCAAAGGTATTTTCCCTCAGATTTTATCTGTTATTTTATCTGTTTTTATCTGTTTGGAAGCTGTTCTGATAAAAAGTAATGCAGCAAATATATAAGTATTTTTCCTTGTCTTAGAGCAATACAAATATTTTAAAGATTAACATTCATGAATGTTAGTTGCAGTGTCTGTCGCGACTAACCAACATTGCTTGTGCACAGTGATCATTCATAACGTTTTAAAAATCTGAGGCTGTGTTCAAGCCCTATTTTAGCGAGCATAAGGAAAAATAGATGGACTTTTTTTTTAATTTATGCTTTTTTTTCTGCCAGTTCCTGTTATGACAGTCTAGCTTCATAGTTGTCAACTAGTTTTAGTGCAGTATAAATACAGCAAGACTTGATCATTAAGTCAGTCTTTGACTGCTGCGGACTTCTGGATTTTTTTTCATGTAAGCTATTGAAATACTGTAGGAAAAGCAAACAAGAAAGCACCTAATTAATATCTGTGTAGTTATTTCTCAGCTCATTTTCTTGAAGAGAGCTTCTGCTAAGTTCCAGGTATTTTTCGGCAAGAGTTACTGTAGCCAGGTGATCAGAAAAAGCATTGGAAGAAATATTTTTGCTTTAAGGAAAACTTTTTGAGTGGGAGATACTGGGCTTTTGGAAGGAATCTAGGAAGGGTGCAGTGTCCCAAACGTCAAGAAGAGCAGCCCATGGGGGAAGGATTAGATGCATGCAAGTAAGTGTTGGGTATTAAAAGTATTATTTCCTGAAATGCTTGGATTGCGGAGAAGCGGCCGTTTAGCTTTAAGGAGACTTTCTGCGTGTTGCACTCACAGTTTTTTCTGCAAGAGGCACCGTCCTGCTAATTGCAGATGTGAGGCCCTGGTCAGCGGTGCATGCGGGCTGCACGGGGGCCGAATTCGGCTGCGAAGGCCTCGCTCAGCGGGACAGGGCTGCTCGAAGGGGCAGTTTCCCCGCTAACCGTGCCATGAGCGTGCAAGGGGTGTGTTAGGTGGGAGCGAAACGTCCTCCCTCGGCTGCAAGCAGGATAATGTCAGTTAAACGTCAGTGTCTGAATCAAATCCCACGTGATGCTTTGTGTTGTCTTGATGCTTTCTGTTGTTTTGCTCGTGTTCTGGTTGCATGGATAGGTCCTTACAGCATATCTGTGTATCAGCATGTCTTTAGGAGGTTCCAATATTGAAGTAATAATACAGCTATTTCTCTTGCTCTTTCACGTGGCTTGTAGGAGACAGATTTTGATTCTCTTCTGAAATAAATATTTAATAACGAGTTATTAATTTTTATTATTATTTTTATTTGCTTATGTTAGCGATAAATTGGTATAGGAAGAATTTAAAGTGGAGAAACAAAGTTAAAGTTAGTCTTGCCTTTCCAGCCCATTTGATGAAGTGCTCAAGTGCATATGTAGCTGTCAGATGCCTGAGGAGTCCTTTTAAGCATCATTGACTGCTCATTTATTTTGAGCTATTTGTGAACTGAAGTGGTATGAAAGTTTTCTTCTAATAAGTTGCATCTGGTTTTATATCTGCCATTCATCTGAATATTTTCCATACCTTATCCCGTTTTGGAACGACTTTTGAAAAAGTCTTTTTAAAAAAAAAAAAAAAAACTTGAATGCTGTGAATTTGACGATACTGTGTTTGACACAAGAACTAGTCGTGAGGATTGACTCCTTCAAACCGTGGGGTCGGGTATAGAAAGAGTATTGACTTTTGCCACACTCCTATCAGTGCAAATGAGCTCCTCAGTAACCATTATGTAAGAGTGGGTTAAATGTTTGTTTACCTTTTCTCTCTTGAGAATGTCAGTAAGATGACACTGCACTAGACAGAATGACCAACTCATTCCACAGAGGCAGCCAGATAGTAATTATTTTCAGGCCTTGCTGAGCTGATTCATTTTAGGTAGTGTGTTGAATTAAAAATGGTATTTCATTTTTTAATTTCTTCTTTGCTTCTTTGCATGTAATAGTTCAAGTAAGGTTCACAATAAATGCATTTGGTTCACATGAAGTTCCTGTATACTCTATCCATCCCCTCATTGTAGGCTGCTTATTAGATGACCCAACATTGCCCACTTGCACGGAAGCAGTAGTAAAGGCTGAGGCATTTGCTGCTAATTCAGAAATTAAAATTGCAAGTTGAACTTCTTGTTCAGCTTCTTCTACTCACAGAAGATACGCAGGCTGTGGGATACGCAGGGCTTTTTTGAGCCAGTTTCTACATTTCACAGCTTCAGGCCTTTTGCAAGAAGGGATATGGTATCATCACACTGCTGCCACTTGCCTTTAAACCAGAAGTTTGTTTCACTAGGGTCCTTGTTTCCTGGATTCAGGTAACGCTTATAAGTTGTTTAAATTTTTGGTATCCAAATCCAAGATAAAGACAGTTTAAAATCTCGTTTCTCATAATTATTATATTAAAATACTAAGTCAATAGGATTTTATATACTGCAAAGTGTTAGATGTGTGATCATTTATAATCTTAATGTTCCAGAACCCTGGGGCTGTTAGTGAAGCGATTGGAGAAAGGTGGAAAAGCTGAACAAGAAAACCTTTTCCGTGAGAATGATTGTATTGTCAGGATTAATGATGGAGACCTTCGGAACAGGAGATTTGAACAGTAAGTGTATTTATGTAATATTTTGATATTTAATCTTTAGCAACTGCACCTCTCATTAATTTGAGGTGATGAAGTATTGAAGAAAAAATTCTCTAAATTTACTCTTTCTAGCAAAGGTACGCTAAAGGATGTTAATGGCTTTTAATTAGTCAAGCTACAGAGCTAAAGGATAACTACTATCATTAGAGTATAGAGATTTCTCTTTTGATTGGTTTTTGCCTTGGTTTTGAATACTATGGATTCTTTTTCCTTTTGCTGGTAAATTCTTTACCCTGAAAATACATCATGATCTTTGCTTGTGTATTTTCAGTGCATCATGCTGTATGTATGTGGATAGTGTAGAGACTTTATTTTTAACATTTAAAACATTTTTTTGACTTTGTGTATGTGAGAACTAACGGTGATGTATACTCAGAAGCAGAAACTTCCTGTATAAGTTTCACCAATTATAAATATTTGTTTAGTGGATGTTTGGACTTTGGTAGAATCCCCAAATGATTAATCAGAAGTACTTTTAAAAGTGAAATTGGGATGTAGTTCACAGAGATGATTGAAACAGAATGCAAAGAAGAGGTAGGCAGGAAATATGTGGATTTAGTGATGATAATTCTGTTTTCAAGACCCCAACATGTTAATATGGAATATTCTTTATGTTGATTGTCCTGTAGTTAATATGCATTTGAAATTGTTTTTTTTATTTCCATTAATTCTAACCTGGATTGAAGTACAATCTTGTGTGTTACCAAATGGTAGAAAGCTTCTTGTCCGTACTTGTGGTGTAAGGTTCTGAATCTGAATTTGTTAAGTCTTTGAAAACCCTCATTGGCTTCAGTCTGCTTTGGATCACAACCTAAAGCCTGTGTCTGTATGTGCAGGATTAAGGATTTTGTTCCTGTTTCTTAATGTTATCTTCTGAAGGATTACTTACATGCAAAAAGTGAAATATAAGATAAAGTCTTTGCAAGACTGCATCAGCAGCAAGTTAAGAAAATATATAATCTTTGTTAAAATGCAGTTTGTATTCTAATAATTCTGCCATCATTTTGATTACCTTATGTAAATGAGCTATTAATTATTAAGGTTCAAAACACAAAGCACTCTATTAACTGCCATAATACCGTATGCATTTCAATACTAGGGTTTAAATTGTCACTTTTCAGAGTACAGTATTTGGAATATTAGTTGTAAGCATATTTACCCATCCTATTGGCCTGAGGCTATAAACCTTAGCAAAAAGCATAGTAGACTAATGAACGGATTCAAGTTTTATAGTTTATGCTTGAGTTTCTGCAATGTGTCTGTCAGCTCATGTTGCTTAATTAACATCAGCAATTATGCTTATAATGTCTTGTAGTCTGCCAGCCTTAATTTGCTAATTTTCTATTCATTTTGAACCTAGAGCACAGCATATGTTTCGCCAAGCCATGCGTGCGCCCATCATTTGGTTCCATGTGGTCCCTGCAGCAAATAAAGAGCAGTATGAACAGCTATCCCAAAGCGAGAAGAACACGTACTACTCCAACCGGTTTAGCCCCGATTCTCAGTATGCCGACAGCAAAAGTATTAATAATTCTGGACTTCACACGTTACAAAGAATGTCTAGAGCGGTTAACCAGCCAGATCAGACAGACTCCTACTCGCAGCTACCTCATAGTGTGAATTCGTCAGGGAAGCCACCATCGGGCCTGGTACCATCACCTCAGAAAGTTCTCACCTCCACTGCAAACAGTGGGTATAACACCAAAAAGATAGGGAAGAGACTCAGTATACAGCTGAGGAAAGGTAAGGCAGTAGCTCAGTTCTTAATATATGGTGTGCGTTTAGAGCATAGAGACGTGCATGCAGTTCTGTTGTATTATGCATGATGGTTTGCAAAAGCCTAAAGGATTTGATGGATTGGTTTTTGAAACACTGGGGCTATTCATGCGTTCTAAAACCAAACGGTGAGTTTTCTCATGCTCGAGAATCATGCATTCTGTATGGGCAGCATTTAGCCGTTCTAGGGAGTGCTTTAGTTATTTTTTTCTATCCTTTAACTGATAAAATGCCTTAATTACCACAAATGCTATTGCCAAGGCCCAGTGATGGAAGAACTATATATACAGAGTAAATAAGCCAAAAAGGTCTATATTCTGCAATATGAAGCTATCATGACTTCTCAGACTTTATAACTGTGGATTTAGCTTTATGCTTAAAAAGTGTGTTGGACCCATCTGGTAAACTGGACTTCCTAATTTTCAACAAAAGCATTTTTTTTTTTTTTTTTTAACTCTACTGAGAGGTAAAATTATTGGTTAAACAGTTGAGATGTCATCTACTATTTCCTGTCTTGGGCCTTATGCTAATGTAATTTGAATGCGTGTGAGAGATTGTTTAAGGACAGAGAAGAAAGCAGTGTGTGCATATCATAACATCTGTTTTAGATGTATATAGTACTAAAGTAGTTGTAGATGCATTTGGTACATCTGTGGAATTTTTATGATGTGTTAAATGCCCTCTGTGAGAAGATGTGGTATTTTTATATTGTTACCATCTAGATTCTTTTAAGATAGTTCAAAGTATTGTGAAATGACTTTTATTTTAGATATGAGTGTTTCTTAGCTCTTGGTAAATTACTTTTTAAAGAAGCATACATGCTGTAAGCCTTATGAAATTAAAATGAGCATGCTTAAGGTTAGATATACTTTAGTCTTTAGGAACAAAAGGAGTATTTACATTACACAGCGAAAGTCTACCAGTATGATGTTGTTCTCTGTGAACTCAGTATACTTTCTATCTAGGAAATGGTATTTGCCTAGTGTTAATAATTTTTCTTAATTAACTTTCTTCTTGAAAGATACGGAAGGCAATGCACTGTATGTCAGAGCTTTTACACGGTTTTGTGGGTACCAGGCTACTTGTCACATTATCCTTATGCTTTCTATTCTGTGAACTTCACATGAACCGCCAGATTGCTTCTTTCTGGTTACTGAATTTTAAGCTCTACAAACTTGGATGACATAAGGTTGAGTTGACAGTTTGCTTCTGTTGTTGATGTTCCTTCAAGAATTACTTTAGGCCATCAGCTCAAATCAAACTTGCTTGGAAAAACTTTTCATTATTGGCTGAGTAAGGAATCATGGTGCTTACAAATAGGTGCTCAGATATGCCCTCATCACAGTCAATGCTTTTTATCTATTTTTTGTGTCTACTGGAAGCCTTTGGAAACATCACTGGGACGTTACAAAAAAAACAAAACAACCTTCCCCCCACCCCGGAGTTTCCAATATAATGTAAAAGCATTGGATATGAAATACAGGAAGATTTCTTCCCTTCCCATCCCCCCAGGCAAATGTGGTATTCAAAGTGCTGATAAAATAGGGGGATGTAATTTCAACAGATTATAGATTCTTTCACTGTGATGTGAGATTATATTTTGATCATTTCACACTGGATACTGTTTCTTAAACACTCTTGCTTCTTCTCTAAGGTACTAAAGCCTTTATTGCACCAAAATGTTAGGCGAACATGAATGCAAGAAAATGCATGCTAGCTATATTCTATAAGAGCTTTAACGTCTAGTTTGCACCAAGGAACTTTGATGGTTCTTACAGCAATAAAAGTTTTGTTATCTAGAATATGTTTGAGAAGCTTGTAGGGGTTGTTTGCTCCTAGCAGATAGCTCATATGAGAGTAATCTGCAGAGATGGGACCGGGCCCAGTACGATAAGTAATTTCTTTCTCTCTATATACTATAAGAGACTATCGAGTCTCTTATAAGACTATATATAGAGAAAGAAATTGTTTATCGTAGTGTGTTTTATGCATAAAATCTTTGCATAAAACAGATTCCTTTTTATCGTTGTCTTTCATTTATTAATATCTACTCTGGAAAGAGACATGTTCTCCCATTTCGGCTTTCATTTGATCCCGCCAAGAATTCACATGGGGAGCAACAAATGAAGCAAAACCCTGGAGTAGTTTGCTATATGTATAGGTGCAACAGGGGACATGGTTGGTCTTTGATTGTTTCTAATGAAGAATGGTTTAATAATACAGGCTTTATAGAAACTTAACAAATGTGCTTTCTCTGTAGCTAACATAGAGCAATTATTTCATCTTACTATCATTAGATTAAAAATTCCTTGTGGGGTGCATTATGGCACACGACATGGAGGGCTTCATCTTGAAATTCATTTTTTATTTAACTGGTACGTCCTGGTTAAGGATGTATTATATGAGAACTAATTCTCCAGTGCCCACAGACGTTCTTTATTACAGCTTATTTATTATTAAACCTTCTTCTATATATTGCATGAGCTGTATTATATAAAATGACATGGTAGGACAGCCCTATAGAATGTGCTCCATAATTATGATTTCTTAATACTTACTGCTGTTTTGGCATTTTAAAATAACCTGAACTTTCATAGGATTTAGCTGTTTAATAAAGTCAGAAGAGAAGGTCAGTCATATGTTTCAGTCAATGCAGAATGTTTGCTGGCTTTTCTAAATGAAAATGGATATCTGTTTATCTTTCTTTAAAGGTCAGGGCCTGAACTTTTAGCATATAGATGTAGGGGTTATTACTGATATTCTAATGCTATTAAGGCTGTATAACAGTCCAGCTTAATATTTCACACAAATTAAGATAGCGCAAGAAATGACAGCCAGCCTGTGTTTATGTATATTTTGATGTAAGCTGATACACAGTAAGTATAAATAAATAAATAAATAAATAAAATTCTTCATAGCTAATATGTGGAAAGGAAAGCCCCTTATATCACACACAATGTCCTAGGACAAATTCTGATCTCATCTGCAGCAGTTCATTCCCAGAGTGTTTTTTTTTTTTTTTTATTACATCTGATTTAAGTGCATGCAACTGAGACAGAACTTTAGTGCAACAGTTATAAATTATAAATATCCTGCTCTGCAACGGAAGATTCTAAGGCTTGGTCTTTGAGCCGTCGTAACTTGCAGCATTCAGCTTCTTCACCCTAAAGCATTCAAAATACTATTTTCCAACTGGATGTTATATTTTGGTGTTCTCTCCCTTTTTGGCCCAAAGAACTTATCCCTTGAAAAACAGTAGAGCTTCGAGAGTGAGAAATGAGTGTCAGAATTGCAGCATGCTCTACAGCAAGATAGCTGTAAGAATCGCTGAAAGCAGCTCTACCAAAGGCTCTGCAAATTCTTCAAGGAGGACATCTGTAGCTCCAGGAAGATCATTTGAAATGAAGGATGGAGTCCAACATTGTTCTTGATAGAAGAGGCAAGGTAGCCAAATTATGGGAGACGGTGAATCCCACGAGGAAGGAGGCACCTTTGTATAGTGCAACAGAAAAAAAAATAAATCATGGAGATGAGGAGCATTACAAAAGACTTTGCTCTTCCAAGTTTTGTGTTGTATACCCCTTTGGCTTGCTGGCCATTTTGGGATTGTTAAAGCCCTCTCCTGTGTACACAGCCAAGGTTAAAATGTGGAAGTCCCTGTAGGTGACCGGACATTCAGTCTTATGGCCCTGCAATACCCAACTTCCCTTCTGCAAGGATTTTTGGAAACACAGAACAGATGCTGTGGATAATTTAGAAGTATGCTATTTTGAAATTGTATCATATTTTCTAAAGAGTAAAGCACAGATATGGACAGTTACAGTTCAGCTTATGTTCAGCACTAACTTTTTACCTTGGGTTAACTTGTTTATGTAGGAGAACACATAGGGGCCTAAAGTTATCTGTAACATATCTTCCATCATGTACCTACAGTGTACAGATTTACATGCATTTTTCATCCTACTCTCTTGTTTCTTCCATACAGATCTTTGAGACAGACTTGGAACTGACATTTTAAACTTTTATTTAAAATTTCTTTTGAAGTGATTGAAATGTTCTCTTAGAAACAAACTGACATTAAAATTCCTGTTGAGATGCAGAAGGGATGTTTGTCACTTTTGAAATGAAATTTGTAGATCCCTTAATTGCTTAAGTGACCTTGAAAAATAAGAAGCAAATCTAAGTCAAGCATGAAGCAAGTCATTTGGGGCATTATTAGCCACTAGAGAAAAGAAAAATGCATCATTTGATCTTTGTAGTTTTAAGAAAACACTTCTGATAGCTATTTTATTAGCAGGCTGTAGCAAAGAGAGGAGAATGCTTTTATTAGCCAAGTCAAAGATCTTACTGAGAGGTATGAACTTTGCTTAGAGGAAAAAAAAAAGATGTTCCACATTACAGAACTGCACTGAAAGTGGACATGCAAGTAATTTGCCTGGATGGTGCGTGTGGCAGCAGAAGTGTTACAGGCGCCTGAGCAGTAAGGTTTCGAAGTGGTCATTTGCACAAACATTTACCCCGCCTGCACTTGCACGAGTTCTGAACTTACGGGGCTTAAAATAAGTGCGCTACAAGTAACTTTTCAGAGCGTATCTGGAGTGGTCTGGCTAAGTTTTGAAAGCTGGATAAGGCTGGTAAGTAGTGAGAGCTCCCCACTATGACCAGAGTAATTTTTCTGTTCAGCTCTTGCGTGCAATCCAGTGTGCAACAGAAAAACATTTTCTGGGCTAAAGTAGCTCGGTAATTATTTCAGCAGTAAACCCTCTGTACATGGATCCTAAGAAATATTCTATTGTGAAAAAGCGGGAATTGGAAAGGCATGAAAGGAGCATATCTGCTCTAATTACTGTCACAGAGTGTGTGGTCCTTCCACGTAACTTTATTTTAATGTCATATCTCTCCATATTCTGGATGTTTTCCTAGTCTAATGCTGTCACTAAAAGAAGTTATTTTATTTTGTAGCTCAGTTATTTAAGCTACTTTGTGTCACAAAGAGTTTATATGTGCGCCCTGCTTGCCAGGAGAGGGAAGCTGTGCCCTTCGTCCTTTGTGCTCAAAGAAAAGACCTGGGCCTTCCCTTAACAGTCTTTTATTCACCTGTGTGGATTTTCTTAGTGTAGTTCTAAAATATTCTCTGCTTCTCTTACATGAAATACTGACAAACAGAGTGCATGACTGTCTGGTCACCAAGCATCTCACATGGTTTTAGAAGTCGGATTTTTTTTAATTTAGGCAGAGTTAGGGGGACCTGAGAACTCATCTGTCTGCACATTCTTAAATTAGGGGAGCTAGAAGAGCATGATTCATTTGAAGCTTTGCTTGCACTCCTGAAGGAAAGGTAATTGAAAGACAAATATCGTGAGCCGCTGGTACTGTGGGTCCTTCAAATGTTCCTTATTGGGTCTCTGAACTAATGGAGAGGAATGTGTCTAGTCAAAGCTCATGAAGTAATGCTTGTTTGCCAGCAGATCCTGGGAGAAACCATGTAGGAGGGACAGTCTGGGGAAGAGTTAGTCTTAAGATAGGATTTTAATGACAGGGTTAATCTGCATAAATTTAGAGAGTACAGGTTACTTCATGCTTGAGTCTCAGCTCAGAGCATTCTCTTTCTTTAAAAAGGGTTAATATGTTTAAATATCAAATCGGGATCAGTGATCAATATAATTAACTTGCTATCCTGGTAACTAGCCCTTCTTTTTTACTCCCAGAAGACAAAACTGGAGGGAAATTAATCAGACGCAGAGCTGCGAAGAACAGTCCTTGCAGGCGCTTATTCCGTTATCATTCTCAAGCAGAGAGAGAAAATGGAAACACAGATAGATGGGTAGCAAATGCAGTGCACAAACAATCAGGATTATAATTACGCTGTGGATTAACTCCTACCTAAAAGCAATGCAGAGGTCAGAAGAAGCCATGCAGGCAAAATGGGCCGTGAGTTTTATTTCTGGTTTTGCATTCTGTCTAGCAATGATCTGACTTCTGCATTTTGCCCCATCACTGCCAGATTGTGGGCCCTGAGTGAATGTGACTGGAGACACAGCTGCGCCTTGTGGCAACCTGAAACTGGCTGCACGTCAGCTCTTCCTTACAATGCTCAAAATAAAGATTTTACGTCACATTTGCCTTAGTCTAAAGGAGGGGAAGTTCTGGAGGGCTGGTGATTTGGTAGCAGCGTATGTTCAGCTTTGCTCAGAGGACGTGTGTGACTTTCAAGATCTCTGCTGGTCTTCTGACCAATTGCAAAAACTTCCTTCCATACTTCCTTTTAAATAAGAGCAGTTGTCATCTTTGTGACATTTTTTAGTGTATAAAAATGCATATTTTAAAATGTATCTAACACTCACTTTCAGTCTGAAAATTCCACTGAAAATTCTGCAAAGAGTGCAGAGGTGATGCTTCTCTTCTCTCTTGCATTCGGGCAGTATTTCCCCCTGTAGCTCTTGAAATTTAGACCTGCATTTAATGCTGGCTGAGGAGAGTACATCCGTGAAGAGCCTGGGAAAGACAGGAGCGTTGCCCCAGTCCTGTGCTTTCTACAGTCATGAAGATGTCAGGGAGAAATTAAATCCTTCTTCTCTGGGAGATGACAGAAAAGTTGGCTGTCGCTAGCATGATATAAAGATTCCTGTAACATTCTGTCATTTTATGATCCGGCTGATTCTAGCTAGGACAGTGATGTTCATTTGAATGTATATTTAATTAAATATTGTGGAGGATTTTTTTCCTGTCTTAGTACTACTAGAACTGACTTCTCCCCAAATAGCAACTGAAACATGGAATCTGTCTTGTCTGTTTGTACAACGTAGTCCCTCTACTACTGTAGCTGCCCATTTCATTCACCTAAAACTGTTTTGCCTTCAGTTCAGGGCTGGCTGAGCTCTCTAGGGTAATGTGACCTTTGCAAGTGTGTTTGCCATTGCTTTCCGGAGAAAAAGGGAGCTCTAACTTGTCAAAAGAGCTGCTAGTTTATCAAAAGAAGCCTAAGAATTTGAATTACACCAATTAGTGGGTAATTTTTAAATGTTATTATCACAATTTGATTATTGTCAGAGATGACAGCTCTAGAGGGAGGAAGAGATGTTTTCTACTCACTTTCTTTTCAAAATCTGTAAGGGGTTAAGTTGAATATAGCTCAGATAACCTAGACATTAAAAACTGAAGCTCCTATTCTTTGAGAAGGATAATGCCTGTATTTTCAAAAACATGAAAATTCCTTCCTTTCTGTTTCCATTCTGGTTCTGACTCTGTTTCTCCAGTTTCTGTAGCCATATTAAAGGCTTCTTTTAGTGTAAATCAGAGATATCAGGGGAGCCTACAATATGTTTGCGCAGTTCCGTCGTTATTATAATGTACAGTTTTGTACCATGAGAACTAAAAATATTTTTGTAGAGGGGAGGTATTAAGATGTAATATACATTTCTATTGATAGGACAGTTGAAACATGTGGAGTATGGGTAACTGAATTAGTTATGTATATAAAAAGAAGAAGAAGAAAAAAAAAACATGAAGTTGATCCAGCTATAGTGGTGTATATTTTTGACCTCAATTAAATGTGTCTTTTATTTTCAAATCTTGCCAACTCCTAAATTATACACAATAAGCATAGGGGTTGATGGAGTTGTATTATACAGTTAAGGACAGCTATAGTATAATAAGAGTAAAATGAAACAGTGAAAAAATAAGAGGAAAATGACATCCGAAAGCTGTTTCAAAAGTATAAAACCAGCTGTACAAAGCAGTGTAGCAAAATGTAGCTTAGTCTAGGCACTCCCTTTTTACAGAAACAAGTAGATTAAAATTTTATTCTGCTAATATATGGAATCCATCACTGTGGATTTGCAGAATTCTGCAGGCTTTAGAAAGGGCTTTCTGAAGATTTGACAGCATAAAATGCCATAGTCCAAGTTTATATCCTGTGTGCATTTGTAATATGAACGTTTCCACTTCTGTTTTTTCCTCAGGGTTTGAAAGTGGAGTGTAAGAACCACACACCTGTAATGACACCATAATCGGGCTGTGGGGATCGGACGTATTAATAATGAAATGTTGTCCTGGGCATGCAGTCAGATTCTGTTATTACTTCAGAAATTTTATGGATGAAACGTGTATTGAGAGAGCAATATTCAACATGGTTACCTAAAATACAAAAAAGATAAATGCTATAAAAAGAAGCCGAGATACGAGTTTAAAATTTTTTTACAGTCTTTCTCATATCTTGCAAGGAATTAAAGAGCTATATGACTGTTTGAGACGTCTTTAACATTATGAGGTCTGCAAGCTAAAATGGGGATATTAGGATATTGACTGGGTTTTGCATCTTTGTGCAATAGCCCTGATGAATTTTATTTTGGCCTGAAAGTGGGTGAAACCCTTCAAGTTCGAATATCATTTTTTTAGCTATCTTGACTGTTGCAGGTTTGAGGAAAAGAAGTTGTCTCTTGAAAGCCCAGAGGAATTCATGCAAAGCTGCTGAACAATATGAGCTGTATGCTCTTGCTTTGCATTCGATACATGAGGATTACCTGCTTTCAGTATGAAAACTTAAAAAGGCTACGTTCCATGCATCCACCACTGCCTCCTAAGTCAGCTTATTCTTCCCATGATCACCATCTTGCTATTTAAATATTTTAGTCAGAGGTAATTGTGGAGATGTCTGAAATCTGTGTGCAAACTAATATAGATGATATGGGAATCTTACTTCCTTTTCACATGTGCGAAAAAGTAGATTTAGCAAATGAATTTAGGGAATGGATTATAAGACACAAGTCAACTCAGACTTTAAGCTCCAGTAATTCTCTAGTTGTGCATCTTTCACACAGGACACGTTCAGCTTCCCTGAGACTCGAGCTAAGTGCCTTTGCATAAAAGCTCAGCTACTGCCTGTCCCTGAGATTTTATGCAAAAGGATAAGTTGTGCAATTTCCAGGGACCATAGCTATAGTCATGGAATTTACATCATCGAATCCCAGCTAAAGGTCGCCCAAGTAAGTCGGATTAAATCTACGCTGGGATGTGTGTATCTAGCTAGTGAATAGGGGGCATCTCTCGAAGGTGGCTGTGAGATGCTGCAACTCGAAGTTGTCAATACTGACTGTGCTGTTCAGCAGCTGTCTGCTTTTCACCCTGTGAAAATGGTCCTCAGTGGTCTTCAAACAGTGTTCAGTGTTGGGGAACTTCAACATGGAGTTTCAAAGATTGCAGATAATGCTGGATAAGTTGCATCAAAGAGATTGCAAATGGACTTTTAGCATGGTAGGAAAGACTTTGTTTGTCCTTTCTGCTTGTACCTGGGAGGGTGCTGAAATGAAGTACACGTCAGTAACTGAGAGTATAATTTCTTCAAAATGGAAGCAAGCCTCATTTGCCAAGTACCCTCCTGTATTTCTTTGTTTTGTTTTGTTTTTGCTTCAGTCCGCCTTAGCTAAGTGTAGTGACCGGGATGCGCAGCAGCATTTGCAGCCTGAGCGCAGGGTGCCAGCCTGGCTTTGCTCCCTGCCGAGCAGCCTTGCGGGGCGGTGGACAGTGGGTGCAAGCGGGGAGAGCCGCAGGGGCATCACCCGCCGGGCCCGGGAGCTGCAGCCACAAACCCGTCTGAGGTCTCTCGGAGCAGAAGAAATGAGACCACTGAACTCCGGGTGTATCCGTCACCTGCCAGCGGCCAGGAGTGAGCTGAAAAACCTCCTGGCCCACAGCGTCAGCTCACTGGCATTGCTGAGTGTCATGGGAGAAGGAGAGGACTATTGACAATATCCAGATTGACAAGGGGGAAGGCAGGGCTGGGATATCATGTGTGCTTTGTTCTGGTTCCTTGTCATTCATCTTATTTAAATAGAAAGTTGGAAATATGGCAGTGACTTGGAAATTGTCAGAACGGCAAGTTAAAAGGAAGGCCTGCTAAGCTGCTTGTGCCAAGAGTCAGTGTTTCAGATATGTTACTCATACATATATACACAGTATGTATGTGTATGTGTGTGTATGTGGTTTGCCCTGCAGTAACTCTGACCTCGTGTGTTCTCATGGGCTTTTTTTTTAGTGAGATATGCATATTCTTCTGGATAAAATTAATATATTACACAAAATGTGCATTTTAACAAGTAATATTCTACATTCTTGCGCAGGTACAGAGGGCTTGGGATTTAGCATTACTTCAAGAGATGTCCCAATTGGTGGCTCTGCTCCAATTTATGTGAAAAACATCCTTCCAAGAGGTGCAGCTATTCAAGATGGGAGACTAAAAGCTGGAGACCGATTAATTGAGGTGATGAAGTGTTACATGTTGTTTCTCTATATTTTGATATAAGCCAATAGAATAGTTCATTTCCAACAACTCTTAATAGTCCATATTATAGGAAAATGTTTCCCTCCTTTTTCTTTCTTGGGGTAGCAGATTAAGGGCTGTGCAGCTGCAGAAGGTAGCTCTTTAAAGAACAAGACTCAGGCATATGAAACAACAAGTTTCAATATCCTTATGTGACTTTGTGCCATATTTTTGCATCGCTGCTGAGGAATAAGTTGAAGAGGAGTAATCGTTACCTAACACATGACATTAAATTAGCAATAAGTGACAGACCAGAAATGACTGGAAGTACTGCTAATACTGTGAGAGTTTTAGTACCTTATCTTAAAGGCATGGTGCAAGAGGAGGATTCTGCTACTAAGGATCATGGCCACTTTCCTCCTGAAGGGAGGGCATCCTCATGGGGCTAAATTTCTCTCTGATGGGAGCAGAGCAGAAATCTTCCTGCCTTCTTGTTTCCAAAATAGGAAAATACAAATATTTTTAAAAGTATGTGTGTGTGTGAATAAGAGAGAAAAGAATGGTAAAAGACAGAAAACGGAACGAAATTGTTTGACAAAAGAGCTTGGGTTTTTTTGGCCATTCGTTCACAATTATTATTATTCAGATCTGCGAAATGTTTCAAGACAGAGGTCTGTCCGTCTATTTCTGAACCTCATATAACAACAGTTTTAGTCTAATTCAGGCCAGACATTTTGCTGCAAATTCTATTAAATGGAAGCTATACTCAGCCAACGAACAGTTTGTTTCAGTGAGCTTTACTTTTTAATACAGTACTATATAATTCACAAGACTTTTCCATATAGGTTTCTAGTTTTTGGTGTCTCAGCATTTTCTAATATTTCCTTTGGCACAGGTAAATGGAGTTGATTTGACAGGAAAAACTCAGGAAGAAGTAGTGTCCTTGCTGAGGAGCACCAAGATGGGAGGAACCGTCAGCCTCCTGATTTTTCGACAGGAAGAAACATTCCATCCAAGGGAACTGGTGCGTAAAGTAGAGAGCAGCTAAGAGATTTAGGTGGTTGTGAGCAAATAATTTGATCTTGTCACCCGCTACTAAATGTGCGTGGTCAGAATTGAATGCAAGAAAACAAATGGCTATTTTGCTTTATTTAGAACATTTTGCATGAATGCTTTTTATTCTCTTTAAGATCTGGTATTGGAATTAAGTGTTTGTTAAAAATGTATGATTGAGAGTTTTAAAACCATTCTGAATCTATTTTGAGTCAAAATGCTTATTATAGAAGAAGTTTTCTGATGGACTTTGGATGCACGCAGAGCGAACAAGTAAATTAATTCATATCTTTCACATGGGCAAATCTATATTTGTAAACTTGCCATTTGTCCCACTGTCTGCTCACCAAAATATTTTAGAACATTTAATATTATGCCAAAAGAGAATATGTGAATAGCTTACTATGAAAAAGTGGAATATACAAGAAATAATAGTTCTTGTTTGAATATAAATGCAATCTCTCTATGGAATGGAAATCCTGCAGTTATTAATTTAGCAGGGTAATTCAGAGAGTGTTTCTGAGGAATTTATATGAAATGAGAAAAAATTATGTTTCGTGCTGTACCTGTTCCACTTGCATAGTGTATACAGATATTTCCCTGATAATTATTCAAGATAATTTCTGTTATGAAAAGGTAGGCTGTGAATGTAGCAGTCTTACTTTGTTCTGTATCCCATTAAACTGCTGAAGTTATTTATTATTTGTATTACCATAGCTATATATAGCTCTAAAATAAATTATTTGGGTGCATTATTGTGAGAAGATAGACAAATATAAGTGACATTTAGTGTGATGAATAGATTGCTTCATTTTTCTTTTGTATTCATATTAGTTTGAATGCAAAAAGAACGATTTTTTGTTTGAACATTTCAAGATAGTTAACATTAACCTTTATTTTTCTAAACTGCAATTAAACTTTATAAGTCAAAGTAGCAGAGAATGATGCAAATGAACTGCACATTTAGCTTAATGCTGTTGGAACGTGACTTCAGATATTGATACATTTAAGTGAAAGATGTCATAAAATGAGTAGAAATGAACAACATGAAGTCATACTGTTCTCTACCTTAAGGCTGGAACTGTGAAAGCAATCTGTTTATAAGCTCCTATGATGTAATTTTCACAGTATTGGTATCCTACATAAAGGTGAATGAAAATGCTTTTTAAGTTTTCTAAATAAACTTAGAAGAAAATGGCTTAATTTTGTGTATATTATTTCTACATTGTAATGAGGAAGCATAATTTATGCAGTATTTTATACTAATATCTTCTAAACAGTGATACGACATGAATACAGAATAGACTTAGTTGTAATAATACTAGATTTAGTTTAAAAAGCAGTAGCGAAGTGACCCCTTAGAATGTGTTCAACCTCAGTAGCCTCCCTGCTGCGGCTCAGGTGCTACTCTCTCAGTTATTTTGGCACACGTGAGTACAGGGAAGCTGGATCTCGTCTATGTCAGGTGCTAGGTGGGCTCTTCACTCCGCAGTGCGAGGGGTAGATCTGAACTGCTGCAAATTGCTGTAGTTGCAGTTGAAGAGGTTACGCTGCGAGGGTCGCACTGTAGACGTGTGTGTGACGATGCTCTGTTGCATAAGGATCTGGTTGCGTTCTGGCGTGAGGAAACGCGAGGGCTGCTCTGCTGACAGCTGTCAAAGAGCAGGAGCAGAAGTGCTGGGGAAACTGTTGAACTGAAACCCAACGTAAGGGCTGTTCTTTCTTCTCTGGCAAGAACTAATCTAAAAAAAAAAAAGCCTTTTCAGCTAGTTCCTGTCATTGACTTTAACTAGTTTTATGTTTAAAAAACAAATTGGAGGAGGGAAGAGGAGTGATCTGAAATCCTGTCAGTTCAACTTTGTCCCTCACAGACCCTTCTCTGACCACTCAGTAATAATTTAGCTTTGCATCCTTCCCATGTTTCTATCATATCTTCTACCATTGTATGCTTAAACATTAGCTTAATGAGATATGTCTCAAAAAAAATGCCTCCATAAAAATAATCCCTTTTGATATTATTCATTTGTTAAAGTACAGGACTTCTCATTCTGTGCTGAGGAGTACTTAGATTTGCCAACACTTATATTTGCCAACATTCATCCAGTTAGTAATCCCAATTAAAGAGGTGTTTAGATTTGATGTTTTGGGTTACAGCTTGCTGAATGACTTTGGAAATGTTATTTATCCTTGGTTTTCTTTATAAGTAAAATGAAGATAATAAACATTCAGGGAAGTCGTGAAGTTTAAGGTCTTTAATATATGTTGACACTATTGTCTGGAAAGGACATATGAAAGTGTGTAGTTTTATATAAAACTTAAGGGAATGTTGTCCTGATCCCATTTGGATAACTATGGGGTCTTTGTAGTTCGTGTTATTAGGTTAGAGTGTGCGAGAGAGAGAATCATAGTTCTGTGCAGCAGCTTCTATGCTACAGGTCATGGTAAAAGTGAATAAAGTGTGGACACAGGGACTTAGAAAATATTGGCAGGATTCAACTCTAACAAGTGAGCTCTGCAGGAATGATTATGCTTCTCCAGAATAGCAGGCATTTTATTGCTTCCAGGGTTATTTAATGCCAAAAAGTTAATGCATTAGAGTGTGTCCTCATCAGTGTGAGGAGTAGACTGTTTCTTAAACATCCTCCTCAACCTCTTTTATGAAAGGAATGAGGATCACTCACATAGGTTTTCAAGCATAACTTACTATTTATTGTGAAGGATTTTTACGGAACCTGATGGTGACTGTGTGAATCCATCAGAAGGATTGACGCAAATTGTTTAGCTTTTGAGCAAAAGTCTCAATAGCAGCAAAGAGAAACTTGCTTATAGAGTTAGTCTCCTTTATCAGGCAAGTTACTATGTCCAGTTTTACATGTAGGTCTTTTCTAAGTTCCTGGTAGTTGAATTCTTCATCTTTTACTGGGTTTTGGCTGTAGGTTAAAGCTAACTGGATATTTATGTTACTATTTGCCACAACATTTCTGTCCTTATCCCGCTACAGAACTGCCCAAAGCAGAAAAAGTTCAATAAAACCTGGGTTCTAATTTTGGCCCAGTGGGAGGGGAAGAAATTGCTGACCATCCCGACCAGCAGCGAGGTGACTTCTGGGTTCTAAAGGGGGTTTAATATGGGTTAACCTGAGCTTGGAAGAGCAATAAATCCTTACGTGTGTCTCCATTCACATGGGACACAGAAAGAATTTCAAGGGATGGCCTTATGTGCCGCACAAGTGAGGAACGCAGGGAACAGGAGAGTCCCAGCTGTGATGGCCTGAAAGCATCCCCCTGTACTGGAGCATCAGGATTTGGTGGTTCTGGTTCATCCAAGTGAATTCAGAAGGGCAATCCCTAAAATGAATTTTTGTTTGTTTGTTTGTTTTGTAAAATAGGTACTTGTTTAAAATATTTGGGAGGATTCATCTAGACTGCTGAAGTCATTCTTTGAGTACTTCAAAGCAGAAGGGAAAGGCCAGGGGAGAACATCCATGAGCGAGAACTTTCCACCAGCTGGAAAAGGGTGCAGTTTTGATTCTTCCTTGGTCAGGTAGCCACCTCCCTTGGAATGAGAGAAGTCAAGTGCTCAGGCTGGAAATTATCTTCTTTCACCTCTCAATTAGTGCTAATTTAGAGAGGTTTGGATCAGGGAGCGTGACTAGCTCCATTCTTCCATTGCCCCTTCACATCAGAGTTAGCACTCTCTCTATATCCCCCTGCTGATAGATAGTGTGTGTCGTGTGTAGCCGTGTTCTTATTTATTTTTTTTACTTCCTTTAGAATGCAGAACAAAGCCAGTCACAAATTCCAAAGGAAACGGTAAGAGCTTTGTCTTTTCCATACTGGAAGACTCCCAAATGTTTTAAAATGATATGGCACTTCTCCATCAATGTCTCACCGGTCCTCCTTTCACATTATAAGCTGTAGATGGCTCTCTCTAGCTTTACATTTTAAATGTATGTTTTTATGTAATTTCAAATATGTTTAGAATATTATGTACAATACAAATACTGTGTGTGTTCAAATGCTATTTGAAATTACATCCTTTATACATAGCCAAAGGCTACAAGTTGGAATGATAACAATGGACTTGCAGTTCGGGATACTTTTTGAAACTAATTGTTTATACCATGATTATGTGACTGAAACCTGAGATACCAACACACAAAAGTTAGGCAGTTGGGATTCAAGCCTGACATGGTATCCTCATAGCAAAGCCATTGTTTGCTGTTGTTAGTTATTTTTAAGAAACTATAGAGAAGTAGTATCACGTTTAACCCTTTGCAGATTATAGCAAGTTTGTACATGATGTACAGGCAGTATATAGAGGTTTATATAACTTGTTTTATTCAGTGGGACAGGGTTGGCCTTAATACAGATAATGCAAGTTAACAAAGATAGAATAACATGTTACCTTAAATGTGTACTATATCTTAGTGAAAAATACACTTCTAGAAGCTCTGTTCAATTGCTTGCCTATTTCAAAGTTAAATAATTGATTATGTAGAAATTAAGCAGAATCTTGCTGGAGTTTGAAATTAGTTAAACAAAAAAACTGCTGAAAAACAAACGACAAACTCCTATTCTGGATGACTCAGAATGCCTTGCCACCAGCAGTAGTGAGATGGTGTTTGAGGTAAAAATAAAATCAAGGCTAGATAAAAGGATGTTTTAAGAGTTACTGCAGTGAGAGAGTTTAGGGCACATTGCCTGACACTGTTAACGTTTCAGGGGACGGAGTGAAACTGCTAAAACTGGCACTGGGGCCAGAGGCGGCATCTTCACTTCTGTCCTTCCATCTTGCCCTGTCCTTGTGCAGCTTCTAGTCTGAAAGTCACCGGCACGGGAGCTCTGCAGCCTTGTTAGGGGGATCGTTGCTTCACGCAGGCCTCCCAGTAACTTTGTAATATGTACATGTTTTCATCTTCATGCTCTCATGCCAATGCTGCTGGTACGGGAGGACATCAAAGGGCAAACCCCAGGACAGCCTTTCCCCCTGCAACTGGATACAACTGAAAATAATTTGTGGGTGCACCTATCTGTTCGGCCCGAAACTCTGCCCCAAAGGGTTAGGCTGGTTGCTCTGCTTATATAAAGCATTTGATCTTTTCATGCTATTTTAATTGCTAAGGACCTCGTAACAAAGTCCATGGAGAAATTCTTTCTCTACCTGTTTTTGGACCAAACCTCCTGCCTTTATCTAAGGAAAATGCTCCCCTTGGTTCTTTTGAGATATGAGCTGATTTGCTTGTTGGCCAGGGAGCCAGGGATTGTGCGGCTGATAAGGTATTTCTGAAAAACTGTGCTTGACTAATTTCTGAAAAACATACTTGACTAATGCAGGAATAAAACTAGAAAGTTGATCAAAGTTTTGCATCATGTCTCTTGTTTATTTATTTATTTTTTTTTTTTGCCATTTGTTTATTTATTTAAAAGCTCAAAGCAACAGTGATCAGTAGTAGGAGCAAAGGTCTCTTTCAATGTACCTACTCCTAAGTGAGAGTAAAAAATGGACTAAAGCTGAAGGGTCAGTGGGAGTTTCTAAACCACCGTGATTTTGCACTTGTCTCTGTCTTCCCATCTTCTTTGCTTTGGATAAATATTATATTGCAGTTCTCCAGAACTAGTTTTTCTCAGAAACACATTGATAACACTTGTTTTTTTAAAAAAATATTTTTAGAAGTATTTTTCATTGCTTTCCCTTAAACTCCTTGGTTCTGCCTCAATCCTTGTTTATTCTTCCTCTGTCTACTTTTCAGTCTTTGAGATTTCTAATCTCGCAATTGCTATTTCTGTGTCTGCTCTGATCTTCATGCTGGTAGTTGTGCATTTTTAGTATTCAAATGTCAAAGATTTGATAGCAGAAAGCAAAGCAAGGAAAAGTAATGGAAGCAATGAATTTTCAGAAGCTAGAGAAATGAGAGAAAGGTTAAGTACAAAAATCTGTTAGTCTGTTTTTAATTTAAGGACAAAATGGCTGTAGCTTTTTTGTTATGTCTCTGTAGGAAAATAGAAAAAAATGCAACTTTGAAATTAAAAAAGAAAAAAAAAGCCCTGAAAATCAGAAGTTTGAAGTAAATTCATAGGTAGAACCTAAAAACACAAGATATAATTTATCAATTCATTGTTAACATTCATTGTTAACATTCAGGTTTTGCGCTCATGAAACTATTCATTTCAAATTATTTACACAAGTTTTATGTCACTTGAGTGCATTCAGGACCTTCATGCTAAAAAAAAAACTGTGAAAATAATTTTTTCTTCAATTTGTCCGTGGCCTGAATTCTGTGATAGAGTTTTTTTTTTTCTTGCTACCTATGCAGGAAAGTATGTGATTTTACATTTAAATTTTGCACACTTTCACAGAATACAGATTCTCATATTCTTATTTGCAAGCTTCCATAAATGAGGAGCTCTCTTAACATGCTAACTTTACAGAATTTAAGCTCTCTAGTTATCCATAAGAAATGCAAATTGCTAATGCATCTTGATCTCTATCCAATAACTGTGCCCTTGTGAAAACAGTACTGATGTTTTTACCTTCTGTTTTGCTGATGAATGGAACCGGCAGTCAGTTTATTCCTGATGCATGGAAATCTCCTGTATCTGTTTGAAAGCGTTGTTTCATCCAGCCACTATATGGTACCGTGTACATGGCTGAGGACAGAAACAAACAGATGCACCTATTTCTGAACGTGGTGATTATTTGAAATGTAGAATATTGACCGTAATATGAAAACTAGTAATTTATCATTATTACGTTTCTGTTTCTAAGCATAATTATCTTAATCATGTTATAGAGAATTGAAATGAACTGTTAATTATGCTATGTAAAACATCTGCCAATTAATTTTTCCCCATACTCTTTCAAAGTCAATAGTGTTTCAGTAATATTTTGCTTTTGGAATTGTCTTTCACTGTCTGTTTCTGAATCCAAACCAGCAAATTTACTTGCATGTAAACATAGGACTAGAAAAATAGTAATTAGCGTATGTATATGTGTGTGTGTGTGCGTGTATATATATATAACAACACACACTAAATTTTGGTCTATATATGTGTGTGTGTGTATATATGTATATATGTATTTATGTATATATATAATTATTTTCTAGGGGAGTGTTCCTATTATGCAAAAAACATTAAAAGCTAGAACTCAGGGCTCCATTTCATGAGTATTACTCAGCAGCAGAGAAAAGTTCATTTTTCTGTTCTCATTTGCTCTTCTGTCAAGCTCTTGTAACAGGATAGTATGAATTTTAGTGAGTGCAATATTTGTAACAGAAGCATAACAAGAATGTATATATAACAGTCCTTATAGAAATTGCAAATGGAATACAATTAAGATATCTTGTGAGTTTTATTTTCCTCTGAACTTGTATGACTGATACTTTCATTATTTAAATCTCGTTTTGATTGCCATCTCTTACCAGCGTCTGAGGATAATATCAACTAAAGTTGTCAGCACTTTTGGATTCCTTCGGTTGCCCTAGATCTTTGTGTGTGAGTTTGAGTAAATCAGCTACACTATTTTTACACAAGAAAACACCAGCTGTAGGATTAGGGTGATAATTTTGCCCCATTCAGAGACATTTTGTAAGAATTAAAGCATAATTATTTTTGTACCCTTTTTGTACACAACTGTTTTTATACACTATGAAGATGTGAAATATAATACCAAATACCTAGAAAGACTTAATTTGCATTGATTAATGGATGGAAAATTCTTGACTTTTAGTTTGGAAAAAAGCACCAGCAGATTTCTTTTTTTTTTTTTTTTTTAATTACAAAGCTATAATCCTTTCAGCGATATGTTTTAAGATAGCAGTTGTGTTCTTAGGGTTTTTTTTTTTTTTCTTTTGATGGAAAGTTGCTTGCATTATTCAGAAATATGTAGTCACTGATATGTATTCATAGCTATTTTTCAAAGGCTGTAAGTATAGGTTATTGTAACTTCATCTGCAGGTAATTACACACAAGTTCTGTGGATACATGCATTCTGTATCATTCAGCTATTACACTCTCATTTTCGCAGAGAACCTTCTTTGAAAAATCAGTTTAGAGTTTTACCTATTTCCATTGCTAACGTAGGTGATCCAGCTGCCCACAAATTGAGCCAAGGTGGAGCATTGCCTAGTCCCAGCCTGTAGATGTGCACCAGAAGCCGTGCTGGTATCGCTCGGTGTGGAATGATTTACTAGATGAGCAGAGGTTTCCCTGATGATGGAGCTGATGCTCTTATTTCCTTCATGATATTTGGGAGTGTTGTGAATTATTTACTCTGATTATTTTTCCTGCTTTTATCCTCTAATAGTATGGGACATGAGGGCAATTATGATGTTTCCATGGATTTTTAGTGCCATTTTGAGTGGTTTCACATTATGTTTTTCATTAAGTTGTGATATAAGAAATAGATTACTGGCTAAAATGAAGAAAGAATAAGAGACTCTGTAATCTTCTGTGGATGCTGTTGTGTTCAGAGTCTTTTACCAGCAGAGGTATTGTATTATTGAAAAGCTTGTGCTGGGACATTAATGAGCAGAACTGAGACAATAATCCATAGTGAATAATTAATACAGGAATTGAGTGACTCGAATGCTTTTTGAGTGGCTCAAATTTCCTGTAGTGATCCACAAAAACTTGGGTGTGACACTATGCTTGTGACTGCCTCACGGGCTGATAGTCTCCCCTGTCACCTGCCAGGTGTTGACCGGGCCCGCAGCGCGCCTGTGCTGCAGTGGGTGTTTCCAGGTTGACTCGGTGCCACGTGCTGCGAGTGCTGGGCAGGTTTAGGTGCTTTTGCAAAGCTCGCATTGGTAATGCTTGCTGAGCAGTGCCCAGTCTCATGGGAGCTGATACAAGTGTCTCTCCATGAGGTTCTGAAATGGACTTGCCTTAGCGACACCTCTGCAGAGTCATTCAGAAGCCAGGCTGGCGTGGACATCTCTTATTCATGATTATTAGACTATTTCATACATGCCAGGCTTATGTTATTTTGGATAATAAAGAACTGAATGTGCAGAGTGTTTAAAATGAAGCAAGAAATAAAGGATGAGAGATGGAAAGGGGCCCCCAGGTGCTTCAATTGGTCACTACTGGTGCGGGCAATACGACCATCACCTTCTTTGAAACACTTGGCCTAATATGGATGAGTCAGAGTTCACATTGCTCGTTTGAAATTTCTGTTTAAACCTCTGAAAATGCATTTGTTGGTAGCAAAGCTTTTCTTCACTGTTGGCTCTAGATTCTTGGTGTTAATTCTTCTTCACTGTTAAATCCAGAAAAGAGAGTGAAATGAACCGCTTTGCTATGGTTGCCTCAAATTCTGTAGCAGAATAAAACCTAGCTCGCTCCCAGAGGTTGATACACGTATCATCTCATTTGGAACGTGTTTCTTGTCATGGACCTTTACAAAGGCATTATTTCTCTTTCAACTTTGATATTTTTGCTCACTTTTCCCAAACACTCTGTTTTTGTTTCTTTAGTCTTCTGGGGCTTGTACAGCCAATGGGCCAATGAGAGAAATACAAAGATTCTTAGGGAGGTTTTAATTTCTCTTTCTAAAGAAGTGGCGTTACCATTAAAATCACATGTTTACCTCAGAACATACCGTTGGAACTCAGTGTTCAAATTCAAACAATAGTTTGGAATAGGTTATGTTAGCTTTAATAAATTTTGATGATGATGGTAACCGTGACTGACTGTACAGTGTGTGAAATTCTGAAATATATAATAAAATTTTAGCAGTCTGATCAGTTAAGTTTAAACACAGAACCTTAACAGTCTAAAACAGTATCTATAGCACCTCAGATCAGCATGTTAGTATTAAGAAGAATAATGTTAGCATAGACAAGCAATGGCATTCCTATATAGATAAATAACAAACATGTGGAAATACTTAAAGTTGGGCTTTTGCAAAGCTTTTGATTTTCATACTAAATGAAGATCATATGCTAGAATTCTTCTTCTTTGTGGAATATTTATTTTTTTCCTAAACCTTTTTTTGTCCATCAAAAACATTAAATTGAATATATTTCTGAATATGGAATATGTACTTTTTATATTACATTAACTCCTTAAAATGGACATGACTGGAAATAAAACAGTCTGGTTCTGCGGTGTTCCATGAACTAGCATTTTTGTGTATAAATATGTTCCAAAGTTAATCCATGTATAATATGCAAATAACTTGTCCTTGATGGGATTAAAATTAAAGCAGACCCACATTTCGCATAAAATTTTGGAATTCAAATGTAGTTTTTGATATTTAGCAGCTGCTGTTTGATTTGAACAAAAGTGCAGTCCTTGCCAGATGCAACATATTAACTTGGCTAATATGAATAATGAGTCTCAGTGTATACGTGCAAATAAGATTCATTAGTGTTTATCTAACATATGGGAGATATTATAATACTCAATTTAGGAAGAGTTAGAAAAGCAAGTGAGCATAAGAATTTCAGTTCTTTAGTTGGCTTAAGCTTTATATCATTTTATAACTAGGTAAGTAGACACTTTAGGCCTTTATAATCTGTAATTCAAAACATTATTGTTTGATTAAAAATCTTTTAAAAAGAGATAAGAGGCCTTGTAGGGTTTCAGGAGGAAGCTCAGATGTGTCCCATTAGATCAGTCGGCAGTGTGTGTCCCATTAGATCAGTCGTCAGGCCTTGCTGTGCCACAGGTCCAGTTTTAAGTCTGAATGAGCTGCTGTTATTCTATTTATCTGTAATGCAGAAGTATGGCAGGATGCATCAGTTTTCAGTTGTTCCTCCTCGGGAGAGGCCTCAGCTGAAGCTGGAGAGATGTGGTATGGGCCACCTACATTGCTTTGTTCTCAGTACCTCCAGCAGGAATATCTACATTTTGAAAGTACGAAACATCGACTCCACACCTCCCATGAAACCCGTGTTGACCAAGGAAGCTGCTGCTTTGGTTTCTTTAAGCTGCTTGGTTTACAGGTTTTACATAAACTGCTAACATGATAAAAATGAGTGTCACAGTGTTTGGGTATACTTCAGCTTAGAAGGCTACCTGACATGACATCAATGTCACCTGCCTGACTTGAAGGACAAAACAATTTGGGTCATCTCTGAGATCTAGGATGTCTTTGGCCAAAACCTAATTAAAAACCTTGCATGTATCACCTATTTCAAAATAAAGCATTTATTATATTACGATAGTATTCAGAAACATTTTGTTGGTTCCTGGTTCATGGGTGCCTTGGAGAGAGAAATGAAAATAATGCATGATGCATTAAAATCCTGTAAAGACTGAAAATATCTTGGAAACTGCTGTGACTGTAAGTTAGGATTTCCAAGTATTGGAATCAAATGACTAAATGTGGGCTTTTGCATATTCTATTCCCTTCACTTACACAGTCTATATTTCTTAGACCTGGTAGGCTTTTACATTCATGGGACTTCAAACTTTCAAGAGTTCTCAAATTGTCAATCCAGATAAATTTGAAAGAGAAGGCATGTTCATGAGACAAAAGGTTGATATGTTAACAAAGTAATAATTAAATGGATGCTGAGAGTCTTATATCTGTAGTGTTAGAAGACCTGACACCGATGATCTGGGAGCAGTTAAATGAGTAGAGGAGAGGGGGTTATCAGAGGCATGAGTTAGGATTTGTTCCACAGTTATACAACTTATCACATGAATATCATCAGTATAAAAGAAGGATGTATCTGTGCATATGTACACACGTGTATGTGTTTATACAACAGCTGTTTAATGTTTTCATTTTTGTTGCATACATTCTTAAAAATATAGGTTGCCATTTAAGTGTGCGGGTGCAGAGTGTTATTGTTTGCTTCTGTGAAAGAAATCAGCAGTGAACTCTATTTTTGCTTAGAAAATGAGAGTCCCATGATTAATTTATTTCTTTTCTTTCTCCATAATGAGAAGGTAGCTGCAGACAAGTTTCCATGACTTAATAGCTGCTGAGAAGACAGCATGTCTAAGCTTGCGCAGAGAATGAGGTTGTCTGTAGAGAATGCAGGCAGATTTGTAGCTGCCGTGAGTCTCTTTGGAAACTCGTCCCAGCTTGATTGAAAATTGCTTCCCGCCTTAGGTGGGAGTAATTTTTTCTGTTGTTAGGTTTCTTTTTCCACCCATCTCGTGCTGCTTATTCACCAGCTGATTCCAAATGAGGTTTTTATAAGGGGAGAAATTGCAAGTAGGAAATTTCTTTAGAGTATTTAAAGTATAATGGGATAAGGAAGAGATGCAGTTACTAACAGGATGAAGTAAACTTATTGCACTGTTAGTGCCAAGGTCCATTTCAATGTTGTTTATAAAATTAAATCAGGTTTTATGATCATATCAGAAACCAACAGTATGCAGCAGAGAAAAATCCTCTTGCCTCTGTTTATCTTATGATTTTTTAATCTCCATATATGTCTAAACACTGCCATAAGTTTTCTCCAGTCAGGAAGTTTATCTTTGAATTTACACTATATGTTACATTTAAAAAGTGAAAACCTTATCTCGAATGTCATTTAGTATAAATTGATGCTAAGTATGAATCTGAAGAAAAAAAAAATCACCTACATATTTTATCACCAATCGAATTTTTATTACAAATTACATACTTGAGCAGCTTCATTCATTCAGCTGAAGTCATTTCAGATGACCTTTTTTCTCAGCAGACTCTGTCTGAGCAGAATATTGTTCTGCTGCTAATTGTTCTGGACGCAGCGTGTGAAAAATCTTAAGGGAGTTGAATTTTTCTGTTGAGGGTTCAAAGTACATAAACTTGCTTGCATATTTATTGCTGGCCTGTCAGAGTATATGAAGCAATATATTTGCCCCCACAGGTAAGTAATCATGAGAATAGTGTTGAGGTGTTTGATTGAGATAGAAAAGGTGTTATATAAAATAATATCTATTAAGATCAAGTGGAAGTTACTGAAATTAGGAGGTGATTGTGTTTTCAGTTTAAAATTGTAAATATTGCATTTTGGAGTTTTGTGTGTTTTATGAAATTATGTGACTATCTTAGGGAATATGTATAGTTAGCTGCATTTGCATGCAAAATGCTCACTATAATTTTAATGCAAATGCTACTTTTTAAGTAGCTGGTATTTAATTGATTGGGAGGAGTCACTGTACGCGTGGTGTTTCTGTACCATTCAGCGCTCTGGCTAACAAAAGATGCAACTAGCCTTGATGCTACATAGATTTTACAACTTTACTTCAAAGTATCACGCTAAAATCTTGCTGCTCATCTTTCAGGAGGGTTTCCTTATGGATGGAGTTAGGTGTCAGGCTTTCTTGATCATTATGTGTATATGTTATTCTTTGGGTGAAACATATCTTCGAAACAATGTATATAGTAAGGCCTTTTGTTGTGCCATGGTGTGGCACAAATGTTAATGTTCTTTAATACCAAGAGTCTTTGGATCTTAATGGTTCAGTATTTTGGAATGTCACATTTTTTCCTGAGCATTCTTAGGAGAAATTGTGGGTATCAAAAGGAAACATTTGTTGTCTTTCTTGCTGTCTTTTAAAAATCTGCATTTAAGCATATGCTACTGACAGATGACATGAAGGCGGTAGAGGGCGGAAGGCTTCTCATGTCTCTGAAACTGTGGACAAAGAAGTGGTGGTGGGAAAAGCTGTCTCTGTTGAAAAAAGCTGTGAAGACCTTAAGCAACCCCTAACGCGTTCTAGCCTCAGCCCAGTAATGCTAAGTTTTTATTTGGATGAATTGGGCAATTTCCTCATTGCTTCAATATTTCCCTGTCAGTGCAGAGCCTGTTTGTTTCTCATTTCTGGTGTTGACGTGCAGCTGCTCAGGAGAGGTTTGCTCCGGACACAGGCCTTGAGCTTCACCAACACACTCCGGTGTCTGTAGCCCCGTACTAGTATTAGGTTGTTTCCCTGTTTGAGGATGTAGAAAAGAAGCAAACAGAAAAATCACATTAAGAGTAGTGTTGAGAGGCTTGTGTAGCTCTGGTCTCTCTGGACAGAAGCAGCACAGGGGCTGTTAGGCAGGTCTTTGAGGATGAGTCCTGACATAGTCTTTCCAGTTGACCCGTTTCTTGGCACATACAGATGACCCCAAAGGACAGTGGTTAGTCCTCTAGAGGAAGCTGTTTGCTTAGTCCTCTGCACTAGAAAGGAGATTGCCATGGCTGAAGCTCTGTATTGTTATGAGCATTAGAAAATATTGAGGGGGAGGAAAAAAGTGTTCATTTACAGGAACTGAAGAAAAATAAATCCAGTAAGATTATGTGCGTCTTTGGATGTTGGCTTTATCTCTCTTTTAGCTCACAAACTTTTATTCTTACTTGTCATTATTACTTGTTAAGGTAAATGAAAGTGATCAGTGTTATAGAAACTAAAAGGTAAAATGCTTCTGCCTCAGAATATTTTATTCTGCAACTGCCTGAGAGAAGATGCACCTCAAATGTATCCATGTATCTTTTAAGTACTGTTCTTCTGACCCAAAGACACAAGACGCAAAGACCCTGTCTTGTGACAATTAGGACAATTAGGAAAATTATGTTTGGAACTTTGCAGTAATTAGTGAATATTTCGTGGGGTGTTTTTTGCGCAGTATTTTTCCTGTGGTGTTGTGTAGCTTTCGAGTCCTGGCAGCTAGTACAGCTATTGCTGATGTGCATGGCTGAGAGATGAGTTTGGATAGTGGGATGAACTCATGAGCCAGGCTTATGACACTTGTTATTTAAGTATTACACGTTGTTGTTAGTAGAAGTTAGTTATTAATTGTTATTAGGTAAAAGTGAATAGTGTCTAATGCAAGGGTCGAGCTGGCAAACATGTTAGGCTCATGCTTTTAGCGTGGTGGGAAAGGTAGAGCTCTTGATTTGGTGTCTCGGCTCCTCTGGTTCCCTCAGCAATCTGACTTCTTTCCCATATGACATTTCCTCATTGCTTTTCCGGGGAAAAAACTAACATGCATGTGCCCAAACTGATAATCTCTGTCTTGTGTGCTCCACATGGCTTTCACATCCGTCTTTGCAGTAGTCTGTGTCTAGATTTCAGAAGACCCCATAAGCTTTGGATTTCCTCAGGTCTTAAGAAACAGTGAAGAAGAGGAAGCAGGGAATGCTCCACAGGCAGAAGATAATTTCTAATGTGTCTTGCCGTCCCAAGTATCTGGGAGTAGCAGGGAAGTGGGACGATTAAGGTTTGGGAATAGATGAGGGTAATGTGGAGAAAGTCGCTACAAAAGCAGTGTTGGTAAGGGGGGTGGTGCGTCTGCTAACATGGGAAAAAGGGAAGCAGCGCCCTGGGGCGCCGCCGCGCTCCCCCCGGGGCGCTGGGCCCACCCCTGCTGCCGCCAGGTGCACCGAGAGCCCCGCTGGCCTCCCGGGGCCGGCCCGGCCGCCCGCAGGGTCGTGCTGAGCAGCCGCTCGCCAGGCAGGCGGCCTCGCCGGGGACGCTCCTGGCAAAGCCAGCCAAGCTCCAGCTGGGTGCGCAGGGCGGGGAATTTGCGGGGAAGAACCGGAGATGTGGGGAGGAAGACGGAGGGGAAGGGCAGAGCCAGAAATGACAAGAAAACTGGCGCTTAGAGCTGCATCTCATGGAGAGCTAGGCAGTGGCAGAGAGATGCGCTGTTGTTGATCTCAGCTGGGTAATTTTCTACTTTTCCAAACACAGTTCCCAGCAAAATGAGGTGAATGAGTAGTTTTCAAACTTATTTTCCTTGTGCTTAGTTTCTCTCTGTGACTCACAAAGACACCATAGATGCTGCTGCTGAAATTGTAAAGGTTCTGTAGGTTTGCAAATAAGAAAATATTTCTGATACAGCTTTTCTTTCTGGCCAGTGAAACAGCGCAAATATGAGTCGGATTAATGGCATATTCAGGGATGACACACATTTCAATTGTTTTACTAGACAGAGAAGCATTTAGACATAAACACAAGATATTCCTGAATCTAGGCATCAGATGGAGGTGATTGCACATACACTATTTTGTGCATGGTTCTTCAAATAATTGCTGTGGAAAATGGTTCTTCAAATAATTGCTGTGGAAAATATTGTGGCATTATAGTGAAAGCTTTTCTTTTTTTTTTTTTTTTTTCTTCTTCTTAAAGCTATTAGCTGTGCAGGGAAGAGAATTCCCAAAGAGAAATGCTGTTCTATAACTCCATGTTAATCTTCCCGACAGAAAGCAGAAGAAGAAGAGCTTGTTCTTACACCTGATGGCACCAGAGAGTTCCTGACATTTGAAGTTCCACTTAATGACTCTGGATCAGCTGGACTTGGCGTGAGTGTCAAAGGTAACCGGTCAAAAGAAAACCATGCAGATTTAGGAATCTTCGTCAAGTCCATTATTAATGGTGGAGCAGCATCCAAGGTAAGAGAGAACATATGTGCACCTTTGTCGTCTTCTGTTTTCCAAAATTTAGGCTTTTGGAAAGTAACTGTAGATGCAAGAAGAGCAGGATTGCTCTGTAACTAGCTTTTCCTAACCTTACAATCAGAGACAACCTTCATATTCTACTCAGATTCTCATGTTTGTGTGTGTCAGAATTTGTTTAGCCTTTAACGATTCTGAGGAAGGAAATGGCAATCTCTGGCACAGTTAATTAGTATGCTTTTTGTGTAAACAGATTATGATAATGGCTTGAAGTGCAAGTCTATAAATGATTGAAATAGACACTTCCTAAATGGCTGCATAGAAACTATTATACTAGTGTTCACTTGGCCATTAGCTATTAGATCTAAGTAAAGTTGCTTAATTAGCTTTATTTTATTTTATTTTATTTTATTTTATTTTATTTTATGTAATGTAATGTAATGCAATGTTATGTTATATTATATTATGTTATATTATGTTATTTTTTTGCCTTTCCTGCAGACTTTCTTCTTCCTTGGTGTTTTTTACAACTGGCCATAATCTTTCTTTTTTCCAGGATGGTAGGCTTCGAGTAAACGATCAACTGATAGCGGTGAATGGAGAATCGTTATTGGGCAAAACAAATCAAGATGCTATGGAAACCCTGCGGCGGTCCATGTCCACCGAAGGAAACAAACGAGGGATGATTCAGCTTATTGTGGCTAGGCGAATAAGTAAATGCAATGAGGTAATACTTTTTTGATATCAGGGCTGGGAGTTTTAATTTTTTCTAAGACATTTGTGTTTACAGGAAATGTCATGTCTCATTTGGGACAAGGAAAACAATACTTGAGAAATTAAAGAAAGAGGGAATTACAAAGCCATCTGAATTTCAGTTCTACACATGCTAACGTAGCTATCAGAAGTTTTTCTTTTGAGTATTTTCAGAGTAACAGGAAACACCATATCGATTGTGTAATTGGATCACACCTTTCGTGTAATACTTGTTCTTTGACGTTTTTTTATGTAGGTCCACTGCATTTTCGTCTGTAATTTAGTGTAAGCTGACTTGCTAGTTTGTCACTTTTTTTTTTTTTTTTTTTAAGGGTAGAGCTGTTACATTTTGTTATGTTTCATTTAATTAATTAAAAGTCCAACTTAAGAAGTCTGAAAAACTTAAAGCAAACAGTTCTCTTGTTAATTGGGATTTTAAATATGTTATGTCTTGGCCTTCCTTGCAGGAATATATGAAATACTGACTTCAGGGCCAAGTGCTGAAAAGAAGTGCTTTTGGTTTTCTGTTATTATCTGTGGCTTCCATCTCCTCCAATGCTGTGTTGATGTTTTAAAACATTTTCATGATTCCCAATAGTTTATTTTCTAGATTAATGTGAATAATGCTATATAGTAGAAATGTGCAGGCATATGATACTGAGGAGGATTGCAGATACTGTGGAGGACAGCATTAGACTTCACAATGATTTTGACAAACTGGAGAAACAGACTGAGATAAATAGAGTGCAGATGAATGGGTGAGTCAGGGAGGCATCTGTTCTTAAGGCATCTAAAAGTCATTCTTTCACTCTTTGTTAACACTGGTAAGGTCTTACCTGGAATATTATTTCTTGAGCCTCATGCTTCAAGAAAGATACAGACAAATTGGTTAAGCACTCTTGATCCTGCCTTGAGAATCTTTTAGAGAATAGATTAATTCTTAATGCATAACATTCATCTTAAAATAAATTCCATTTCATAGTATATTATAAAACCATGTTTCTAAATACATTACCTTAAATGTATTTTGCTTCTCTTCCTCAACTGCTTGTACACAGCTTTAATACACATACCCATGCATGTTCATGTACACAAAGTTAGAAAGCTAGCTGGAATGCACACCATTTTCCTTTCAGTGTTGAAGGAATTTGGACCTTTCTATATTGGTAATGACCTATTCAAGCCGTAATTCTGAACTTGGACTCCAGTAGCCCAGAATTTCCTTTGCAGACTATTCCTTGTTCCTGCACAATTTCAGATGTGTTTTATAACTTGCTACTTAGAAAAAAAATGAAATGTTTTAGGTTATTTCTGTGTTTAGTATTTTTTCTTTCCTAAAAAGGCTGATATGGAGGACGTTCACCCTTTTCTTTTATAACAAATGTATCAGGACAGTATTTATAAACAAAATGGAGCAAATCCAGCAATGATGAACCAAAAGTGTATTGTTCCTTAAATGCAACAGACTTTATGCTCACTCATATTAAGAGCAGTTTGATGCTCGGCATCTGTTTGACATTCACCAGCTTATTTTGCAAAAAGAGCATTGCAGAAATGGCACATCTCACTGTACAGTATATGCGCTCCAAAACCAAAAAACTGATGCTAGAACCAGATTCAGTTGCACTGAACTGTATCTGTGGAGTCTGTGAGGTAATGGGGGGAAGAACTGTCTCCATGTGGACCTACTTTACAATTTCAGCTGGATTTTTCCAAATCATTAATAAGTTAGTGAGATGAGCTAATGAATGAACTGGGAAAGTAGTAATAAGCAATTATTGGTGCAATGACCAGCCTTTAATTTCTAATTTTCTAATAATTTATATATTTTTTCTCAGGAATTCTTACTTTTACCACATTCAGACAAGAGAAATATGTTGGCAGTAATTTTTTGCATGTTTTAATATGATGAAAACAAAACTTGCATGGGCTTAAAGCTATTTACATGCTGGCCTGGGTATATTCAAACTTGTTTTCTGAAAGTCTTGCAAACTTCAGGCTTCAGCAAAACTGTCAGGGGAGAGAGTTTTTTCCTGACAATTTGCAGGCAAGCCCTAGTTCAGGAGTTAGGTGAATTAAAACACTGTATGCGATTAATCAGATGTAATATTGGTAAGTTAGGAGAATACTGTATATGCACGTTACATGACAATCACAAATGAGTAATCCAGGCAGTTTAAACCCCAAGGATGCATGCACAGAGAGGCAGCTGGAGGGCAGCCTTCCACGACTGGGAATTACAGCGATATTTGCTTTCATTAGGAGCATCAAATATTGGGCATACTTGGCTGCCTGAGCTATGTTGTACTTAATTCAGTCATTTAGATTCCTTAGTACTCTGGTGCGTAAAATGCCCCGGTAGAATATTCCTGTAGCTACCACCTGGCTCGTATACAGTCTCCTCAAAGTTTCTTGTTATTAGGACAAAAACCACACACCATCTGAGCGGCAGCAAACTTAGCAGCTTACAGACTAGAAAGAGAAGCATTTTAACAGCAGACCCTGTTTTGATAAATGATGCATTTTACCAGCATGCTCTCCAGAAATGGGCTTTTGCTGTTTTTACTCAAACACAAAGAAATGTTTATCTTTTGACAAAGTGTGTATTTTCCCTGGTATTTTCTGTGCTTTTCTCGTAGAAGAATCAGATAAAAGTTCAAATTGTGGCTTGCTGAACACACCGGCCTTAAAAAGAAAAACAAAAAGAGAAGAAAAACAAGTGATGGGGGAAGGCAAAAAAAAATCCCATTCGATTGATTCATTTCCTGTGTTGATTTAGGGCTGTATGCACCCACTTCACTGACAAAAATAGAGTTTACACTGTTGTTAGTCTTGCAGAACCACAGTTAAGTGGAAGGGAGCTGGGTTATATTCCCCTTTGTGCATCGTCAACAGAACGGTTTCTGGCATTCCTTTGCACTGACACGGGCAGTGCGTTACCGCAGCCAAGGTCAGGCCTTGGCTTGCTGGAATTCCTGCTCGCCACGGAGCGGTGCGGAGGGTCTCCTGAGGGGGACGGAGCCTGTGGAATCTGGACAAGGGGTGATCATGCCAATGCGAGCAGGAATTATGCTTGACTTCCAGAGCATAAATACATCTGCTAGCTAGCTATTAAAAGAGCAACAACAGAAAGAACAAAAAGAAAGGTCTTGTTTTCCTTCCCCTGGCTTCAAGTCCAGTGAGCATTCTGTGTTTGCAAAGTGAAGCAGAGATATTTTTAGTTGATAGGCAATCCAGACTGCTTTTTCCTTCACTAAAACAGAGTTTAATTGGGTTTTAAGAAAGTTAATGGTATGAATATGCTAGTTTTTTTTTTTATTTTTAATGTTCCTAATCAGCCCTAAGGGTTGTGTGGAAGAACATAGTTCTGTTTCTCTTCAGATCAGAATTGTCACTTGCTCGGGATCCTTACCATGTTTTGATTATTGTCTAGAATTAACGGAGACGTATTCCTCAGGTGTCCTCATTTTAGAAAGGCAGTGATAGTTGTCTCTCTTCTGCTACAGAGTAGTTCTGTCTTTCCTGTATAGCTTTCTTTGGTTTCCAAAGTCAGAGTCTGTTTAAATGGAGCATAAACCTATTTCAAAACTTAGTTAAGTTACATCTGATACTTTTGGTGTGTGTGTGTTGCCGTTATACATCTTACTGTACATCTTCACATCTCCACATGGTATATAATAAGCCTAGAAAGCAATTGTAGTAAAAATAAATAAACTGCCATAGGTGTTATATCTTGCCTTCAGAGTGGAAGTGAAGAGATTATTGTTTATATCATCGATTCTTATGTAACAATAAACTCAGACCACAAACTTCTCAGAAGGTAAAAAGCATTTTCATGTTGTGGTTTGACTAAACCTGTGTTGCCTGTAGGAGGAATTTTCATTGACTCACCAGGAGACGGAGTATAATCCATCCACGTTTTCAAGGGAATTATCTTGTAGTAAATATTGATATAAGCATAAGGCGTGTGGTAGCTATGAATGAGCTTCAAGCCAAAACTGTGTGTTTGAGTTTTTCTCCTGTTTGCATTACTTTTACACAGAGTATAATAATACAGTTAATTCTGTCAACTGTACTATTATAAACCTCGCAGAGCTTTGTTTAAGATCTCAGCCACTCCAAACAAAATCATACAGTTAGTATTTGATGGATGCTACTAGATTAGTGTAACAGAAACATTTTTCTAACAGTCAGTTTGGGATTTGGATCTGTCTTAGGTTCTGTCCCTCCCATTTTAAGAAAAGTTAAATATAGATTGGAAGAATATATTTATAGTTCTAAGGATTGCCCTCTCTGATCAGCCTTACGTTTTGACTCTTCAGCTTTTCTCTCTAAGCGGAGGGAGCCTTTAAGTGCTATTTCCAAAGTTGTGCAGTCCGTAGCAAAAATTGCAAAATTTGCATCAATAATATGGCCAGTATTTAACAGACCAGTTTTCAGAGGATGTGGCCATCAGCTTTCTGGATCTTTAACTAAGGGCTGACAATTTTTTTAATTGCTGAGGACCTAAGGTTTAAAGAGCAACATTAGAGTTCTTTGCACTGCGTTCTGTTAATTAGTAGCATTATTGTGATTAGCCTGCCTGGGCAAACAGCTGCTGGCTGTATCACGGCAGCGCATTCCCAGCGCTCAGCCCCATCAGTGCAGCTCAGCCTGTCAGCCCCATCAGTGCAGCTGGCTGCAGGATGTGCTGATTCAAGAAAATAAAGGGAATTGTTACTTTAAGAGTCCTGCTCCTCTCATTCCTGCAACCTGGACAACTCAGAGGCACAGATTGCTTCTCTCTGCTCTGTTTGTGTCACACGTAGACAGCACTTGTCTGCCTTTAAAAAGAGAGAGCATCACCATTTTTGTCAAAATGAGAGATTCAAAAGGTTTTTTTTTTCTCTTTTTCACTTTGTTTTGGGCAGTTTCTTGACAAACCTGCCTTAAAAAAATTGCAAAGGATTTGCAGATCCCCAAAATTCATTCTGCGTGTCTTTCCGTCTCTGCTCCGGTTGGTGAGTTGAAATCAGAGCACAGCATAAAGTGGAGAAAGTAGCCATAAATCAGACCATATAAGGAGCTCAACAACTGTTTAAGTAAATTGACTGGTAGAGAGATGAGTGAGAGAAACTTTTCAACCGAATACTTTCATTATAAAAGAAAGAAAACAAACAAACATTTATTCTTTTCCTGTGTGTTTGAGAGCATAAAATGTTCTTTTCGTCTTGAGGCCACTCCACATCCTTACATCGAAAGTAACATAGGAAATGTTATAAGAAATGTTCTGAATTTAGTCAACAGTCCATCTAGCCTGATCCTCAGTAGCAAAAAATATAATGGTTTACTAAGACCCTGTGAGTCTGGCCACTTTCTGAGGTCCATTGTGCTTAGACTCTACCAGCACCCAAAATTAGAGCACCCAAAAACATAGACAGGCAGAGTTTTTGTAAAATCTATTTATAGATTTTTTTGTGTGTCTGAGCTACTTTTAATACCTTTCAGAATTGGATGATAGTGTCTACCTCTGCAAATTCCTGCTGCAAAACATTCCAGAAGTCTATAACTTGCTGTGTAAAGCAGTATACTTTAAGCCTGTTCCCTAATAGTTTGTCAGGGTGCCCCCAAGTTCTCAAACATGGAATTTGATGAACAGCAGTTCCATAGGCAGCTTATCTTGTTTTTGTAAACCCTGCTCATGTCTCCCTCAGCTTTCCCCTCTCCAGAGGGAAAACTCCCACCCTTTTTTTAGCCTTTTCTTTTAAGGCACTATCTCCTAACCCTGGGTTAGTCATTCTTCCCCTGCTTGCTCTGACTCCACTCTGTGCTTTCTCATTCAGAAGTCCAACCTACACGTGGGTCCCAAGGTGTGGGCACACCAAGGGGCTACACAGCAGATAAACAGTGTTGTCTGGTGGTGCCTGGCATTTGGGTGACTCTTTTTGGCTGCTGTTGTCCAACGTGTCAGTCATTCATTTCAGACAGCAGTTGGCAGTGACTCTGAGAACCCTTTACTGAGTCACAGCTGTCAGTTCTACCCAAGTTCAACACTGGGTTTCCCTGCGTGTGCTCTTATCTACTCTGGATTGATACGACATGTTTTGCTAGTGGTTGGTGGACTCTTTCCCTCCCCCCAGTCAGTTTTGTGAAGTCCTTCTGGAGTTCATTAAACTATCTAAAAGACTTTTATATCTTCTGCAAACACAGTGACTTACTGTTCACTCCCTTCTCCAGGTCACTGATAAAGCTGTTCATCAACCTGAGCTATTCTCAGTGCTGATCCCTGGGGAACCTTCTGCTGACTCTTCTCTATCCCAGAGCCTTATCCTTTGTTTCCAATCCGCTAGCCAGATTTCAGTCCATAAAATGAAAACTCATTCCAGTCCTATGAAAATTTTGTTTCTTTAAAAACCTTTGACATGAAGCCTTGCTAAAGGCTTTTTGGAAATGCAGATGTACTGTGTGTGTTTCATTCCCTTGGAGAGCTTGCTGGCACCTTCTGCAGAACTCCAGCGTGTCGGTGAGGCAGGATTTCCCTTTACACAGCAACACTCCTGCTTCCTCACAGACCTGGCCCTGTGCTGGGCTCAGGGATCTCCTTTATTGTAGAATTATTGTAGAATCCACTCATTTATTGGGAAGGAAGGAAGCCCCTGTATCTGCAGTTCCCAAGGTCCTTTCCAGTTATACAGGCATGCCACAGTCCTCTGGCACCATGGCCATATGGCTTAGGTGGCCAGCATTTGCAGTTTCACACCTGAGTTTTTTTCAGGGGTTTGGGGAGGATGCCATCCACCCTCAGGGACGCGGTAACATCTCACTTATCTCTTTGCTGTAACGCCTCCTATGTACTATTGACTGATCTGGCCTCTGTGGCTTGTTTGGCACCAAGAAAGGGGTGAGCTGTGGAAATCTCCTCAGTATCTTCCGTGGTCATGACTGATGCAGAGTACACGGAGCGTCACCGCTACAGCCTGCTCGTCCAGAAGTGCCCCCTTTCAGCTTTCGCCATCAAGGTGGTCCCACTGCTTCCCTAGCAAGCTTCCTATTCCAGGTGTTCTTCCAGATGTCTCAGCACCCTCTGAAGGGTGCTGATTAAATTCTTTTTTCTTAATTTCTTGTTTATGTTTGACCTGCCATGTCTTATGGCTTTTCCTGTTCTTATTTGGACAAGCATTCCATCTGTTACATGCTGATCTTTTTTTCTGTGCTAACTTTCCCTTTGAACCCTACAGGAGAATTTTGGATCATTTTGTTTTCTGTTTGAATTGTGGCACAGGTTTTACCTGAGCTTCTAATACAGTATTTGTTAATAGTCTCTAGCCTGTTTTAGGCTTCTAGCTTTGGGGCACATACTAGTCAACAGGACACAGATTAAAAAAAAAAAAAAGGAAGCCTGGAGAATTACTCTGTAGAACAGAAAGGGCTTCACTTCCCTGAAGGCACTGTAAGATGTAAGAGATTTGTACAGTGGCTTCTTAAAAATCCATAATGCTGGCATGGAAGATGATTTAATTTCCAGTGGGGTAAAAGGAGAGTGATTATTATATCTTTACCAAAAAAAAAAAAAAAAATTGTTTATGCTTTGAGTGTTTTGGCAATGTTCTTGTGCATAAACCTTTTCATATTTATGTGAGTAACTTCAAATGGGATGGATGGTGGTGTTTAAGTAAAAAGGACCACATTAGTTGTCCTTTTATCATCTAGATAAGCAGCAGCTGGGCTAGTTAGTACAGATAGTGCTTTAGCAAACAGCTGTTTCTTATCTGAATGACAAAGGGTCAGGGTGGAGATATCTTACTAAAAAAAAAAAAAAAAGAAAATCTCCTTTCCATTCCTATTTTAAGAAAAGGGGCAGAAAAGGAGTTCAAGGGAGTCTGAACCACAGAAGGTTTTCTGTGTCTTTATGAATATGATCATGAATGACAGATCAATCCTAGGACCCCAGAGGAGCAACTCTCTCTGTTCAGCCTTGAAAAGAGAAGGCTAGAGGGGGATCTTATCAATGTGTATGAACACGTAGAGGGCGGGGAGGAGGAAAACAGAGCCAGACTCCTCTCAGTGCAGTGGATGAGAGGAAATGGTCACAAATTGAAATACAGGAAATTCCATTTAACCATAAAAAAGAGATTTTTTTTTCTGCTGTGCAGGTGGTCAGACATGGGAGCAAGTTGTCCAGAGAGGTTGTGGAGTCTCCATCCTTCGAGATACTCAAAACCTGTCTGGACATGGCCCTGCACAACCTGTTCTAGGTATCTTGCCTTGAGCAGGGAGGTTGGACGAGATGATCTCCAAAGGCCTCATCCAACCCCAGCCATTTGGTGACTTCAAAGTTGCATGTGAATAAATGCAGTTCATAGCCAATGCTAGAAGTGTATGGAGCCACTTGCTGTGTAGCTGGATTTTCTAGCTAGGCCTTTAATGCAGCTCAATGTAATTTATACATTTTTGCGTACACTATCTTTTCATTATCCATTAAATTAAATTATACCAGGATGGCACTGATACCAGTGAGAAAGAATGGGTCACTCAAGTTTTTTTAAAAGTGACTTGGGAAGAGCAGCCTTTTATTTGAATTTCATTTTTTATTAATCTTGCTATGGACCGGTGATCTTTGTCTTGCCCTCAGCACAGGTTCCCATTTTAATATATTTTTTTCTTACAGATTTTCTGCAAATAACATTAGGAAAAGATTTTTTTTATAAAAGCCATCTCTGTATTTCCTGCCTAATTTTTGCTATTTTATAAGTGGCATTGTATCTTATCATTAAGTATTTGTGTAAATGGCTGTTGATACCTTTATTTAAACACATCTTTTGAGAAGCTAATTATAAATGGAAATATTTTTCTCATGAAAATAATAAAATACATGATTCAATTTAAAAAAAAATCTATACACAGAGTTCCTGCTATGCCTTTTATTTATACTGTAGTTTACTACTTTACCTGGTGTGCAATATTATGTATTTCTCTGATTCACAGCTTTCTTCTTATCTGTATCTTTCTAAAAATCTGTTGAGACCTTCTTACAAATGAGTTTGAAAGTTGATGGGTTGTCACATGTAAAAGGTCTGTGTGATACGGCTCACTAAAAGTTGGACAGTTGTTATATAAAGTCATCAATATAGTGCTAGGGAAATAAATCTCAAAGCACTGATATTTCTACCTGGTATTGAAAGGCACTGAAATAAAGGTTAGTTTATCATTTAACACATTTGTCATACAGCTTTAAGCTCCCGTGCAGCCTAATGTTTTCTAGTCTTTTTTTTTTCTTACAGTGTTTCAAAATCTAAACATTTGTATTCCTTTTTGAATTTGCTTTTGATTTCTTTAAATCACAAGCTATGAATATTGTTTAATTTACTTTTCAGTAAAGCTGTCAGTTGTAATCTGCAAATTAAAAAAAAAAAAGTAAAACAAATCCTCATTTCACAATTTAAACCTTATTGAGTCTAATTCACTTGCGCTGCAAGTTTATTACTCTTCTGCAGCTTGACGTGCCTCCAATTGTAATTGTGTTGACCCTCCGATGCAGTAAATCTCCCCCGTGCTTATCAAACTGGGAGAGATAAGTCTACAATTTGGAACTTCATTAAATATCTCATTTATATTAAACAGATGATGGCTTTGAACAGAAATAATAACTTTTGCAGGCGATGCGACCTCGGGTTGTGGTCTCAGGCACTCTGGAATGCAGCGTCGCTCAAATCCCCACCCCTCCGTGTCCCGGGCAGCCAGCCAGCAACCCAGTGTCACAAGTTGTTAGTCCAGCGAGTTGACTTCAAAGCCTCTGTCATGAAGCCTGTAGTTAAGAGTCCTTTGTAGCCCTTGAGCAGTTAAAAAAAAATACGTATCTTTCATAGCATGCATTTCTCTGTCATCTGGGAACTCTAGATGGTGATTAATAAGAGGCAGCTATTTAAGAAAAAAAAAAATAAAAATAAAAAAATAAAACAAACCCAAAACAAACATGTTGCTTGTTGTTGTAATTCCTGAAACCATGAACTGCTTCTTGTTTGCTCATGACCAGGCCTGAGAAAAAAGCATTTCCAGTTCCCCATGGCTTCATTCCATGTCTTGCGATTTTTTTTTACTGTATTTCAGTACCTGTAAAATGCACGTGGTAGTTTTTCTGTAAGGATATTGTTTGTAAGATTTAAGTATGCACATTAATATGAAAACGTATGTTAGTCAAAATAGATAATGAGTGATGTGTGAGATAATATGCTTATCATGCAAAACATCTATTTCTTTAAATTTGCTTAGTAGGTTGTTTTTTCTTGAGGAGAGGTTGTTTCACCTCACACTGTTTGTAGATGAGTTGATTTAATGGTCTCAATTTGTTCTGTGCATTGCTAGGTAATTAGAGCTTTACAGGCGCTGAGGTTGGAGGCAAGGGGCTGAATGATGCTAGGGGAGGTCTTTTACCCCCGTGGTGGTCACTGGCAGCAGATTGTTGGTTGCTGACTAGTAACTTGGGAGTCTCAGTTGTCACCAGCTCATGGGGACTCATCACCCTCCAAGGTCCTGCATAGGCAGCGTCTGCAGAGCTGCCCATAGTTAATGGAGCATCTAAACCAAGCTAGGTGATTTCACACCTTCTTTTGTTGCCCTGCAAGGACTCTCCTTTTTGAGGCATGCACGGGTGAAAAAGAGGTGACTCTCCATAAGGGCTGAAGTAGGTGGTCACTCGGAAGAATCTGGACAGCAGAGAATAACTGCTTGTGCAGGCTTTTCCCCCATTTACATGGCCAAGCATCATGTCTCTCTCTGCTTCTCCACTACAAACTTGTTTTGGTTCTTAATGCCCCAGCTGGGCCTGGACCTAGAGCCTTGGTGGGCAGGGACCTGCTGCCCCAGGGCCTGCAGGGCTTCGCCAGTTCCGACTTTGGCGAATGTGACAGGATGCTGCAATCTGGCAGTGATCAGGAAAGATCCATGACTGAAGGAAGTGTGTGAAATCTCTTTACCCTGAGGGCAGGAAAGGCAAAGCAAAGAATTCCTCATAAGCATTCATAATAATAATAATAATAATGGGAAGCCACTTCCTTTTTTTTCCTAACTGCAAAACTCCTGAGTGTTTGTGTATTGGTTACTAATACACATAGTGGAGTTTCATGGGGGTTTCCACGATGACTGCATTTGAAAGGAACACACACTACTTCCAAAAGCATCAGCAGCCCAACTCCGACCGGGCTCCTGTGCTGTGCTCCTGGAAGGAGCCTCGTTGTGTCAGGCTGTCACCGTGTGAAAGATAGTCCAGCTGTCTGCCTGATAATACTGTCTAAGAAATTGTGCAACAAAGAAACACCAAAATGCA
>VZSV01000002.1:6750890-6878046 GCA_013398735.1 Nothocercus julius | reverse complement strand
ACCATGGGAGGCACAGCACAAAATGGCACAGAAAGTTGGTCATTAAGCAAAACTGTCATTGCAAATTATATTTGTCCAGGGTGAAAAGTTCTAGCTCATTTGGTGCCCAGACAGGTCTAGGCCTTAGGCAAGTTGTTAAAGTTCCCCCATGCTGCTAAATGGATGCTCAGCACTGATTCTCCTCTTTCTATGCAGTTGGAGTCACCTGCGAGCCCCTCTGGGCCAGAGCTGCCTATAGAGACCGTCCTGGATGACAGGGAACGTAGGATTTCCCACTCGCTGTACGGTGGGATCGAGGGTCTCAACGAGTCGCCCACAAGGAACGCTGCACTGAGCAGGATAATGGGTGAGTCAAACAACCTCTGCTAGTCACACCTGGGCTTTCTCCTTTCTGTGATTCCTTGAAGGCTGAGGGATGTATTATTCATGTGAAGCATGGGAAAAGCAGGGAAAAGGAAAGTTGCACTGACCAATTTAAAACATTGCCTTAAAATTGTTCCACGGAAGCCTTGTAGATAGCTTAATGGGAGAAAGAACATCAATAAATGGATTTATGAAGTGAATTTCATATTCCATAGCAGGTAATGGAACAAGTAACAGGAGCATTTAATGTGTTTTTTCAGCATCTGATCTGACAATAAGTTGTTCATTATTCTAGTCTGCATTTTGAGTCTTTATTCAAATTAAAAGTCAGTGAGTCCTTCTGTAAGGAATTTATAATTACATTTCATCATTTGTTTTCCTCTACTTCAGTCATTCTAATGCAACAATAAGTAATGAAAATCTGCACCCATTTATGCTTATTAGGTTCTTTCATTATTTTGGTTGATTTTTTGCTTTGCAGGACACCAATTTTAAAGGCTCCTAACTTATTTTAAGCATGCTTTGTTTAGCTTCCATGCCATACCATCTGCATGGCCCCAGTGAATAATGAGGTCATTAGCAGTTGCTCTGCAGCAGTTCAGCTTTCTGTGTACAGACCTAGGTAATAAAGACTTTTTTTTGCCACAGAAATGGTCGGATTTACTGACTAGCATGGGATTAGCTTGAAAGGATTTTCAAATTTAAAACAAAAAAAAGAAGTTTGATTAAAATAGCATTTGACATAAGAAACTGTGATTGCTTGCTTGAGTTGCAAGTTTTAAACATAAAATGCAGCCATTAAATCTACATTTTTTTTTAGTGTGCTTGACATCCATGAACTGTATTAGTAGAGGCTGTTGCCATTAACTTGATCTGAAGCAAGACTGAATTTAGATTTGAATTCCTTAAGATGGATTTTCAGCTTCAGAAAGTGGAAGTCCATGATTTGGGCCCTTTTTCCACTTAGGAGTTGGCATATGTATTTTGCTGTGTATTTTTTGTTTATTTTTATCTTTTGGGATATTTTATGTAGTAGCAAAATAACAACGCTGCTGAACTCTCTGAAAATCCTCATTTTTGCTGTTAGGATAATTCATCCTTTTTTAAAATTTTTTTAAATTTTTTTAATTTTTTTAATTTTTTTAATGCTGTGTATTGAAGCAGCAGTAATTAAAAATAAGTCATGTTCTAGTCTATTGCATTATATTTGGTGCAAATCAGAAGAAATACTACATTTTAGAGTATCAAGGCAGTATGAATCTTCACCCAGTCATATGCACCTAAAGAAATTTTTTTTTTTTTAATGTTTATATTCATTGAAAAATTTAAGAGTTGATAATCTGAAGTCTTCAGCATTATTTTTCCAAATAGAGATTAGGGAGTTTTCATATAGTTTCAGGGAGTTCGATAAAATACTTGAAAATACTTTCTGCTTTTTCCATCAGCGTTTCAGAGGATTTACATGTAGGATCGATATAAGTATTAATGAGTTATCACTTAAACACCTTCTCCAGCGATAGAATGGACCCAGAAAGCCTCTGTGTGCTCATATGTCAAGCAACGCAGTTTAATTTCACATCACAGGAGCACAGGATTTGCCATGACAAATGAAACTAGGGATTCATCAAATCTGGTAGCAAATCTTCCTTTAACAGCAGCCAATAACTGATGTTTGATCAAAAAGCCAAAAACCTTAACAAGAATCTTATAATCTAATGCTTTTATTTACCTCCATGATGTTTGCATAGGGAATAAAAATCCATCCTGCCTTTTGTAAGGTTTTCTTACAGATATTATGATTTCTTATGAGTCTGTATTATTTTAAGAGACTAGGAACTGTGTAGGAAGTTGTTTTAAAATTGGTTCTGACTTAAAACCACTGATGGATTTAAGCTCATTAGCTTTCCTTGTAAGTCCTTTTAGAGCTGGAGACCAGTCATTTGGTACGGGAACCCTGAGACTTTGCTCTCCCTGCACAGGCAGGTGTGAAGCCTTTGGGGGCCTCCTTGCCATATTCTTGGTGTGATCGTCAGGGTGTAGGTGGTCGCTGCAGTAAGTGTGAGCCGCGTCGCCCGAGATGTGACACGCTCAAAAGGGAAAATGTTTTCCCTTCCTTGTTACCCCATCCAAAATACTGTGTGTTACCATGTAGCTTACCATACTGCAGTCAAATGAATAGACACCAAACCGGACTTCAGATATCTTCAGATTCTAATTTAAATAGAGTTTTTCTAGCCTGAGAGAATATTATTGTCTTTTGTATGTTTGTAGACAGCTTGAACAAAGCCGCAGATTTGTAGATCAGTCGCAATATATTGATGCTTACTGGGTTTGAAGTGTCTTTGATGTTTTCTTGTAATATTTCTCAGAAAATTGTGGAGTTGCTTTCGCCAAGGGTGTTTTTCTGTTTGCTTTAACTGAGCTCCCTACAAAGGACATATTGACTCTCGTGCTGAGCTCCACCAAACAGGCTGCTTTGGAGGTGAAGCCTTTCACCTGTTTTTAGCTTCATCTGCAGTGAAAAGCATAGGCACATCACATGTTTTTTCCCTTTTACTATTAAAATGTCACTCTTCACCCATGAAGAAGGGTAAAGTTAAAAATGTTACTGAATTACTGTAGCCTCTCAAATGGGAAGTTCAATCTGCAGAATGCCATAAGGTTGTACCTTTTCACAACGAATTCTTTGGAGACATTATTAACTACACAGTTAACAATCTTGTAGGCATTACGTTTGGAAAGAAGTACATTACCAGGCTAAACATTAACCTGTCCATCAAAGAAGCTATTGCTGGGCAAAGAATCAGCTGTTATGCAAACTCAACGCGTTCGGTTCCCTTTGACAGTGATGAGTTGTTTGCCACGCAGGTCCTTTTTCTTCCAGTTACTTTCACCTTTTTCAAAGATCACTTTTGAAGCTGGTTTCCCTCCTTTGGAAAACTGCGTATTAGTTTTCCAGTACAGAATGTATTATCTAGTGCTGCAGGAATTTTAGTGAGCGGTATGGTAATCAGCTAATTACTCTTTATGCATTTTTTTTTTCTGGAATAATTACATTTCAAGAAAGCAACAGTAGCTCACATACATTTCCAAAAAAGGGAGGGGGGCAAAGAATTTCATACAACTCTTAACAAAAGATCTTACAACTTTTTCATATTTGTATTAATAATAACAAAGCATGTGATGGGGCCATGCAAGAAGTTAATCTTATGAAACTATAAATATTTTTATATATAGTTACTTAAATGCATCATGCTTTTAAAATAATATAAAGAGTTTGTTGTTAGATGAAGTACTAATTAAGCCAGTGGTCTTCTCTTCATGAGATGTGACAATTTTCTGTTTGATGTGATAATATGTTTCGAGTAGTAAAAGTCGTGCCATGTCAGGATCTTTCATTTGGAATTATGCTGAGTGGAATAAGAGTTAGGGCAAATTTTAATGGCTTTTAAATGGTAATTTTTAAAATTGGGGATCAATATCCAAGAGAAAAAAATATTTTAAAAGACATTCTATAACAGAAAAAAAAACCTGAGTAACTAATGTGAAGTAATTTGCCTTTGATAACTGAACAATTTTCTTCCATTTTTCCAATCATTATTTTCCTTTTACCAAGTACATTTTTAGCTTAGTGTTCCTCAATACTGTCATAGCCAGTGTTTATTTGAATTTAAAAAATTAAGAAAAATCATTCTATATTTCTGCCTCCTTCCAAATAATATTACATAATCCCTTTTCTCATTTTTTTCAGCAGTTTGAAAATGATAAAAAATATGCATAAAAATACTGGAAAATTGATTGTGTATCTATGTATATTAATTACTCTAAATGCAATAATGATAATGGTGTAAAATACTTAATGCATGTTGAAAGTGCCTTTTACTAGGAAACGGTATTTTAGTAGTTTGTAAGAATCCTCTGAATATCCTTTTTAACTGCTGCTGTCCTGAATTAGCCAAGTGACATCTGCATGCACATGAAAAGCAATGTTGAATGTATGTTATGTCTCTTGTATGCAATGGCTCTAACTTGACCACTTTAACATTACTGCAATTTTTCAAATTTGGATTTTTTTTCTTTTGTTGGCTTTAGCTGTGGGTTCGCATCACCTTTCACAATTCACAACTTTTGGGGGGCATTTTAAGATGGTTCCAAGTTCCTAATAGCAGTCAAAAAAGGGTTTGAATGTCTTTTGGGCAGTATCTGATAATGAGAGGTGATGAGATTTATTAGTCCTCATCGAACTTGCTTCTCCTTCATCTCTTCAGAAGAACTTAAGAAAAGATACCGTTTTCTTGTAATAGGCTGCAAGTACATCTGATGTATGTTATTTTTCAGACCTCTGCATAAGAGACACATATATAGCGAGACGTGCTTAATTTTAATATCTGTGTTGTGTCATTCTTATCAGGAGCAAGGTAGCTTGACATGACGTTTTATCAGTTGCGGCTATATATTATTCAAGGCTGTCTCTGCCATTGTTCAGTTTTCGTCTTCTTTTCTCTCTCATTGTTCAGGTAAATATCAGCTGTCTCCAACGGTGAACATGCCCCAAGATGACACAGTCATTATTGAAGATGACAGGCTGTCGGTGCTCCCGCCGCATCTCTCCGACCAGTCGTCATCCAGTTCCCACGACGATGTTGGGTTTGGTACCGTTGATGCTGGTGGATGGGCTAAAGCTGCGATTAATGAGTCAACAGACTGGTAAGAGCATGGTTTAGAGGAAGCAAACAGTAGATTATTGCAGTTAAATCTTTTTTATTATTATTTTTAATTTTTGGCTACTGCTGATATTAATCTCTTTTTTTCCCCACATATTTAGATTACACTGTTTTCAAACTTGTATTTGCTCTGGGTTTCAACAAGGGAGTCTGTACAGATATTTTATTGGACTTTTTGCTTCTGGTTGCACAGTTCTGTGCTTTCTCAAAGCACATTTGTGGAAATGTTACTAATTGTTATTAACACCAAATGAGTGTATAGCTGTGCTAATTTGATTATTTAATAATAATTAAGTTGCCCACTCAGCTGGCTTTTATAAAAAAGCTTTTCTAAATTTAAACACTTAAGGTTATGAAAGATTGACTCACTGTAAATATATTTCTCACTGTAAATATATTTCTAATTTTATTAAAATTTTTGTTTTTATATTCCAATGCATATTTAGTAGCCTTTTAGGACCACTGTGTCCTTCATTGATTTTCCTAATAACATGCAGTAATTTTAAGATTTGCCTGGAAGTCAAGGGAGCTCTTTGTGTTACACCGTTAGTGTTAATGCTTGTACAACAAGCGCTAGTCAAGATTTCTTTGTTACTCAAGAAGCAATACCGTTTTTATAATAATATGGTTCGTAGCTATCATGGGAAGGTAGTATACTGTGGTAGTTTCACTTTTTAAAATAAAAAAAATGAATTTATATATTTAATCTATAATAAAAACAATTTCTGTGAATCCTAAGCTGACTTTCTAATTACCTGGAAGTCCTAATGAGAAGGAGGACTGTTGAGGACTGTTAAGTTGCTTATGTTCCTGGCAAAGAGACAGTGTTTATTGCTTAGTACAATTAGTACAGATCTAAGATTTAATTTGCAAGTCCTGTAATTATCTGTAGTAATAGCAAAATAGAAGCCCACCTTTGTACCGTGCCACTTCTTAAAGCTAGAGAGTTACCACAAATGGCATGAAGTTTATGAATTTTCTTATTTCTCTTGTCTCTTGGGTCTGTTATGAAAGTGTCAGCAATAACTTAATAAAACAGGAATAGTGCCTGTCAGCTGATATGCACCTGTCAGCTTCCCCTTTTTCATATTAGTTTATTTGATATCAGGTCAAGGAATTGAATTTTGTATTTTAAACACCATTTTAATGGGTGTATTTAAAAGTAACTTTTTTCATCCTCATTTACCCTTTTTTTTTAATGTTGCAGCTCCTCTCTTGAAGAAGTTATACCTGTAAGTTGGGCCCTTGAAAAGTCCATCTGTCTATTGTAAAAGCTTTTAGAGCTGAAAATCTGAGATGGTTAAATAGAACAGTACTCAAGACTGCACATAATAGCTTATTGCTGAGTGAATTTTTTTGCCGAATGTGAGCAAAAACCTACAGCACAAAATAAAAGCCCATTTGAAACCCGCAGATGCTTTTACATTTACTTCTGCAGCGTTTCTTACTATTCATATACTACTTTGAAAATGACAGTAACACTAAAGAAAGTAGGGATTAGATATTGTGGAATTCATCATGCTCAAAACCTTTAAACCTCTCTCTCTATGAGAATTTGTAAAGGTCCTCTGATACAATTGCAGTTAAAAGAGTAGATCACTGTAGTACCTTACTATATATTATATTCTATTTGTAAAAAAATAAATAGCAGCAGCAGTAGATTGTTGCATTAATTTCCTGCTGCTAATGGATGAAGGAGGACTTGTAAAATGAAGGTGCATTGTATGATTTTGCTGGAAGGCACAAAGGGTAAAACTAAAAATATGGATGAAGGGTTATCCAAACAAGAATGGCAGCTGTTCTGAATCACAGAAGAAAATGTAAGCTTTTCCAGCCTGACAATATCTCCCTAATCCTTGATGAAAATGTTATGAAAACAAAGGGGCAATAAGACAGGATTAATAAGTGGAATTTTAATAACACTGAGGGTCAGAAGACGGTTACATTCTTTTAAGGATCAGCTGTCATTCCAGAAATCTTATTTGTTTAGTATGCTAGAATATAGTAAATTGCGTTTGGCATTGCTTAATGAGTTGTATTAATAAAAGACAGAAGGTGAATTTAATGTAGTTGAAAATATTAAAATGAGGCATTTTGAGGGTATTAGTTACTCCTTAATTCTCATTGGCTTTTCCAGTTTTGGATCTTCTCCAGTGCTTTTGGGTTTTTTGTAGCCAAGTACATGTATTCAAACTTGCAAGCTGCCCCTTACTTAACTGCTAAAACACACTTGTAGGTCATTAATATTAGAAATAAACCTAGGCAGGAAAACTGATGGCACTGCATAGGGCTCTGATATTTGAAGTGTAAAAAGGTATGAGAATTAGCGATAGCAGGGTGTAATTTATGATGCTGAGTGGCACCTTTAGTATTCAGGATACTTCGCAAGCATAGACTAAATAATGCCTGTAATAACTGCATGAGGGAGGTTTGATGAGTGCAGATAAGAGAAACTCAGGGGATACCCTTAGAAAGGATGTCAGTAGAAAAGCTGTGGTTTGATGCCCAGAATTTCTGATAGCTTCTCCTGTGTTCAGATCCTGCTGCTCTCTTGATAACCTGTGGTATCCTTTTGAAAATATATTCAACTTTTGAGCTGTATTATGTTATTAGGACTTCGAATAAATACATATGTGGAGGCTGTATTTACATGGAAATGATATTCTGCATTATCAAGATCTTTATATATGCAGCTTAAAGTAGTGGTTATATGGGCAAGCTCATGTGCAAAACATAGTTTAAGAAATTCAGCCTCTTTGAATAACAAGTGATGTGTTATGTGCAGCAAGATAAAGCTGCTCTTTAACTAACGTGAGCTCTCTCAACAGATGTTGCTAGAGAAAATTCTCACTTAGTACAACAATATTTTTCTAGTGTTCAGAGACTATATGTTGACTAGTAGTGAGCCAGAAACACTTGTGTGGCCTTTGAAAACTCATTTATAATCTGATTATGAAAGGTGTCAAAACCCTGTAAGTTCAGTTGAGTCATTCCAAGTACATCCACAAACTTGCATGGTTCCTATTCAGCTACTAGTTGCACTGCTACAGGCACGTTAAATATATATATATATATGTATATATAGGTCTTGTCTTATCTTTCTGTTGTATGAAGATGATAATTTTTCCTTATTTTGGAGGAGTGAGTGTGAGGACTAAATAGTTATTTTTTGGTTCAGCCTTTTGATTCAAAAGAGCCTTAAGCATATGCTTGGAAATGTGGCTAAATTGTGCAGACATCTCTGAAATAGTAGCAGTAATTAAATGTAAAACATTATGAGCCTGAGCCAGAAACATTAAAGTCAAAAGGCACTTGACATTGACTTTATTCATATAAGCTCTGATCCTGCTCTCATTTAAGTATTATATGCTTGTCACATGCACATATCTTATTATTTGTAAATCTGCTGCTACTAGGCTGAATTTTCTCTAAGTTGCCAAGGAATGTGGGAAGTGATTTTCATCATTCCTAGTAGCTGATGTCTTTGGACACTTTCCCTTAGTAGCTGATGTCTTTGGACACTTTCCCTTACCTCCACTTACTGTTGTGCATAATATGCAGGTGTTTCTTGATCAAAGATGCTTTTATAAATTATAGTGGGTGGCATACATAACATAATCTAAAATTTTAAATCGGTTTACACAGAAATTTGCTGTTTGCCTGTTTATCACTAGGTACATGATTTGTATTACACCTAGCACTTATGATAGAAAATAACTCTTTAGAAATATACTGAACAGAAATATGTATGTATACAACATTGTGAATGATATTTGGTCTAGAGATCTCAATTTCAAATTATTTAAATATTTAGGGTTTTTTGGTTATTTGTTTGTTTTTTATCTTGATAACAATCGAAGAGGATAATATCTTTTGAGAACTCTGTTTCCTATTGGATGAAGAGTGATGGTGCAAAATATTCATATTTTGTGAAATTCTACACTTTTGATTTGCCTTCAGGCAATTTTTAGTACTGCCCCCTTTCTCCTGAAGTCAGATGAGTTGGTTTATTAGTTGAAAGTGATGCTGCAGAGTTTTTTTTTTTTTTTTTTTAATATAGAAAGAAGATTTCTGGAGTGGTGGTGGTTGTTTTTCAAACATGTTAAGCAACCATCATGACATGCTAGAAGCTTGCAGGTTAGCTTGCCCAGACTAATTTTGCCTACCTTGTCGTGCTCATGATTCTACCAACATTTGACCAACCATTTGACCAATAAATCTGAAGCCTGGTGGAACTCTGTTCCTGTTTGCTAAAGACTTGAGTAACTCAGCCAAGATCATGAAAGAAATTTTCAGAAGAGCCCCAAAACTGAATATAACCCTACTGTACTGGTAAAACCATTGTGATGAATACTTGCTCCTTGGGAAATAATAAATAAGGAAAAAAAGCAAGTTCCTTTGTTGTAGCCAGGTTAAAAACACTAAGTATTGTGAAAATTTGAAAATTTTACAAGTGATATCGCATATGGAGATGAATTTTATTGCAAAGTCTTCAAATAAAGAAATTCTGTAGGGTTTTTGACAGGACAGGTACTATTTATGCTTAAAAAAAATCTTCATTGAGAAAATGCATTCATTTCTCTTGAAGAAAAATAAACTGTTTTATTCCCTTTCAGACTATTCTTGTATTGGATCTGTATATGCTGAGGGCAATGTGTTCAGCTTTGCATTAGATTTGTACATATTTCATTAAAATTCATAACTGAAGTTCTTGTTGCTTTTTGACTAGAATTTTTTGATGCAGTAAAACAAATCCATCGTGTGTAAGTGCTTACTTGCAAAGTTTTATTTAAAACTGCCTACTTTTTTGTTGGTAGAAGCCACATGCTAAATAAATGCTTTACTCTGCAGAGTGAAAGGTTGCGTGATCTTGATAAATGTTTGCATGATTTTTTTCCCTTCCTACAGCACTCTTAGTCCAGATGTTGATCCAGTGCTTGCCTTCCAGCGAGAGGGTTTTGGACGCCAGAGCATGTCAGAAAAGCGTACAAAGCAATTTTCAGATGCCAGTCAGTTGGAGTTTGTTAAAACACGAAAATCCAAAAGCATGGATCTAGGTAGTGAGTGATATTTTTTCAATTGTTTTATTTGAACCTGATTTTAATGTTGTAAGTATATCGATTTTGTAATTCTAAATACATCCTTTATATGCGGTACTACTGCACATAAAGTCTGCTGGAGTGAAGTAAAGTGTTCTCAACATGAATGGCCAAGCAGTTGGTGTAGTGGTCCTACCACTTGTAAATGTCCATATATTTAAATATCATAGCCCTATGGGTATGTGATTACATGTGAATATAAAAGTTATTTGCTAAGATGGAGGTGTAAAATGTATTTAGCTACCCATGTAGAATACCTGCTTAAAAATGTAGCGTGCTGTGGTTCTGGATAGGCAGGATTATTCTTAATTCATGATTATAATACAATTAGTCTTAAAGGATCCTTGGTAGTTTCTCACTTTCTATAAAGCTTTTAATTAAGATAATAGAGATGCAAGTAGTTTTAGGAAGAGTTTACTCAGAATTAGAAAATGAGTCTAGTCTGATTTCTGGCTGAGACCCAAGTTTTATAGTTATTTCTGAAGACCTATAAAGTAGCAGCAACTAAGAAATTCAATTGACCATAAATCTTTCTAGCTTGTGAAACAATTGAGAATAAGCAGCTTCTAACAAGTGCATCTATTTTTCTGCCATTGAATTTAGATTCTGCACTTCAGAATCTAGTAATCTTACACAGGGAGTTTCGACTGTTTGCCCACGCACAAAGTTCAGTACTCAGCATTGTAAAATATAATCAGATTTGTTGTAAATAATTGTAGCTATCTTAACTACAATCCTTAATTCACCACCTTCCTGAGAGGGCAGTAAGGTTGGTGGTGTTCACTTGTCTTGACTAGCTGTGATGTGCTAACGTGTAAATAACATATTGTAGCTGCCTGTGATGTGAACATGACTGACATTGCATGAAGGTTACTCGTTTGCTGCCATTCCTGCCCAGAATGTTTGCTTATTGTTGCAGTTTGTTTGCATGAAGTGTGACGTGGCTAAGGTCCCCCCCGCTAACTTTGAGGAGTATATAGAAATAGGGAATGTTGTATGCATGTGGGGCATGGGCACTAACTGGGCTAACCATTATACATTTACCTTTTAACAGTAGCTGACGAGACTAAGCTCAGTACAATGGATGACCAAAAAACAGGTAAGAATTGACAGTAAGGCTGTTGCTATAGAAACCTTGGTCAAAGCAGCTTACCACAATTACAGAACTGCCAGTCAAATTGCATGAAAACATGAATATTCCAGTACTTGCATGGCTGCTTTCTATTGTTGTGAATAATCAAGTTGTACAGAAAAAGAAAATTCTCCATAGAGATAAATATCTAGGGTAGTATATTCAAACAGGTCATACATACGACTGTAGATAGACACCTGTTTCTACACTTTGAACTCATAAATATTCACAGTTGCTTTAATTTTTGTCCTTTTAAATAAATCTTGGAAATTCTCCTAGCACAAACTTGCGTGCAGAGGGATGAAGTAGAAGAGCTGCATGTTTGGCTATTACGATGTTAACTATGTGCTTGAAAATAGTTATTTTAATTCCCAAACTGCTGTTTTTGCATTAAGTGGTCATCAGATCCGTATTGTGAGCTGAGCTGAAGATTATTAGTGCACTTTGATTTGCCTTTGGAATTAAAACGAAGCATCACTGCAGAACAAAAGAATATGTAAATAGAATCTTTTCCGCACACCATAGATTGTAACATAGTTCACACAATGATAATGACAAATAGCTTTCAAAGCATATTTTTATTAGTAATTAAAATAATGCACCCACTGCAATCATAAACCTTTATGATTTATTAATATGAGTTAACTTTTGACCTTCGGAATGCTATTTTAATTAGGCTAGATCCAGAGAACACCAAAACATTACTTAGCTCTAATTAGGAACAATTCACCTTTTTAACCTGAAAATATTATTTATTTTAGCATGATTTGGGGAGCAGGACATTCAATGCAGAATTTATGATTAATGTTTTACACTTGCTTCTGTTTAACCACATTTTACATCACTGAGGAGCTTTAAGAAAATCAACTGAAAAATCTTTTTATTAAAATAGCTAAAACTTTCAGTCTTAAAATCATACAGAATATGGCCACAGACTTGCAGCTTCACAAATTGAGTACATGAAATTAAAATGTATGAATGTTTTGAAAGGATTAGAGCCATCAGAGCTTGAATGTATGAGCTGTGTTAATGGCTATGGAAAGAAACACTGCTTGGCAGCTCCCTTCACCGCCAAGCACTGTTCACACAAAAAAGAAGCTACAGATAATGCAAAGATTTATTGTAAATTATTTTTCATTTTCATATTGGCCTGCTCATTGGGATGGGATGCAATTAGGATGATGTAAAATCTATGTGTATTAGAAAAATATGATGCTTAGATTTAAAAGTTAATGGTGCTTTTGGTAGTATTTATAGAATAGAGTTTTTCTGTATGTGCCACCTGGATTAAATTCCTTAAAGAGACAAGTCAGACAGCTTGGGTTAAAGAGCGTGACCGTAACCATCTGGACAAAGCAGTTACATATTTTGTGTGCAGCAAGCTCAGTGGCTGGAAAAAAAGGAAAACACCTTTTACTGTACTTTCATTTTATTTATCTTGCATGCTTTTAACCAGGTTTTGTATATAAACACTGGCTTTCTCCCATTACTGAAGATGGATGGGGTTGTTACACAAACCACTTACTGTAGTTTGGCTTAAAAATTGTCTGGTTGTAAGCAAAAAAAATTCTTCAAATGTGTAGTGAGCTATGTTTTGATGAACTGTAGAAAGAAAAAAATTTCACCATATATTTATTTTTGGAAAGATAAAAACAAACTCTGTTATAGATGGAGTTCAGCTTAATAATGCTGGCTGAAAATGAAAGTGTCGATCTCACCAGCACCAGTTACTGTAATAGATTTTTAATTATTTTTCTTTCTACAGTTCACTTGAACTGCCTAATCCTTGCAGTGTTTACAGTTCATTCTAGAGGTTAGAAGTATACTCAGTAGCAGCTGAGTATGCCTCATTTATTGAGTCTTAAGCGTACTATAGTTCTGTTTTTTTTTTTCCAAAGGGAAAAAAAAAAAAGAGCCTAGTGAATTTATTTAAAATATTTATTTACTTTACATTTATTTTATTTTAAAACAATCTCACTTTTATGAAAGGGAAGGAAAATTAAGCTACTTTTGATAGCAGTGCAATTTCTTGCTCTATTCTTCTCCCACCTCCCCATCCGCCCAAAATGTTACTCCATTATTGTGTCAATTGAACTAGAAATAGAAGAATTTAGCAAATCCAGTGGTGCAGATGTTAAGATGCAATGCATTTGACTAACTGCTTATGTCTTTTAAGGATTTATTTTGAAGGTAGTCTGTGTCTTTGCGATAGTGGCCTAGGCCAACAGGGAGGCAAGTGTTTGGTACAATTGACTGCTGGCATTTAATGTGAGAATTAATAAAAATTACGTTTCAGTTGAAGCTAACATAAAAATTATGTGTCTCTATAAATTCCAGATGTCTGTTTCATAGTTTCTTTGAGTTAGGAGCTTAAGAGTAACCTTTTTTTTCTTAGCACTGCTTCTACTTTAGTTGCACTTACAATTTTACATCACTTAAAAGCAAGCGCGGTGAGGAGGTGGGTGGCTGAGCACGCATGGAGGGGAGGCTCTGTGTGTCCTACACCAGGAGTATTGCGGGGTTGCAGGTGGCTGAATCTACCTCAAAGGGTATTTGTTAATAAAAATGTTGGAAAAGAAAATTCACATTTTGAAAAATGATAAAAGAATCCCTTTCATCCCTCAGTCATGTACAGACACTTGCGGAAGGTGCTTCTTTTTTATTTTCTCTTTTAAATCCAGGTGTCAAAGTAGAAGCAGAACTCATTCTGAGTAGATAACATTTCTGATGATTACTGCCAGCGCTGTGAGGTCCAGGAGAAAATGCTGACATTTTTGTATTTAGAAAACAAGGTTTTGATATGACTCATAAATTTTAAATAGAATTCATTTTAAAGAAAGTTTTCAGTTCTTTACCGGATTATGAGGAAACAACACACTTTCTGGCTGGTGAATTCTAGTCATAAAGTCTGAACTCACTCAATTTACAAGGAGGCTTTAATCATTCATTTTGAAAATAGTAGCTTTGCTCTGAAGAGGCCGTAGAAAACAGTGAAGGTATTAAAATATAGATAGCTTTATGATCACGGTGCTTAAATTGCTTGCGAAAGGATATTTAGCTCTTTCAAATTCTGCAACCTGTCCACATTTGTGTCCACGACCACCCAAGTTCAATAAATACTCCTATCATTTCTGTAGCCCATTATTAGTTTTACAGTACTCAGGGAACATTAGGTTATATCCCATCTAGCTTCTCCTTTGGGAAGGCACAACTTACATAAATATTGTTCTCACAAAGATCTGTGTTGGGTAGCAGGAAATGGAATTTTTTTAATGTCCTTTATGAGCATAAATGGGCACATAAATGCTTGCTTTATAATTACTGTTTACAAAAAGAGCCATTCAGTAATTAGGAAAAGATATATGAGCATTTCATTTAAAAGATTGCAAAGCAGATTCTGGAATAAGGAAGTTTACAGTAAGTTGCCATGTAAGAGGATACTCTTTCCTTTTGTATATAAAATCAAATCTGTCAAACAGCTGGTCATTTTTTTTTCCTTTCAAATGTTGTGTTCCTTTTTTTATTTTTTTTAATGTCTCAGGGGCTAGTTTTAACAAAATAGAAATATTTCAAATTAAAAAATAAAAGTGAATTCATTTTACTGCAGGCGTTAGTTGAGGGAGAGCAAATTTAGGTATGTGCTAGAGGAAGGACAGTTCTGTAGAGCGCCGTCTCTGCTGGCGTTCTCTTCCTTGATGAAGAGGGAGAGCAGCCGTGACAGTGCTCGCAGCAGCCTCCAGCGCCCGCGCCGCAGGGCGGCCAGGCTGCCCTGGAGCTTGTTTGCACAGCTGGGAAGTCGCCAGCGCTCCCTGGTCCCGCTGTGCCGAACCCCAGCTCTGTCCGTGACCCTCGGCCCCTGCCAGAAACGCTCTAGGAGTGAGGGGGGAACTTCTAGAAGCTGTGAAGTCTTCAAAAGAAATTTTCCAGTTTGTTGAAGGGTGTTTAATTCCAGCTGAGGGTGCAGACAGCAGGACCCTGGGCTTCTGGCTGGACCTGACCGCTGGATTTGTGTAGAGCTATGAGAGGTTTAGGTTTGTTTTGTTTCCAAATTGTTTGCAAATTCATCTTATCCCTAGGGCAGCTAATCAGGAATATTGGACACCTGCCCTTTGATTTCATTTGAGCTTTATCTGAATTAGTTCAGCTTAATTTCTCAGATTTTTAAAAGCCTCTCTCAGATTTTTGAAAGCTGAGTGGGAAGTGAAGGCACTGCTGCCCTGCTCCGCGTCGCCGCGTGGTGGCGAGGAGCCCAGAGACTCGCCGTGCTGGGCCCCTTCCCCACCCACTGGTGAGAGGTTTAGTCGTGGCTTTACTCCTGTATGCAGTTTTGCATTTTACATAGTGTGGTTAGAGAACTGGTTCTCTCTCTCCCCTTCTGATGTTGCCCTGAATAGGTACAGACTGCAGAGGAGGAGAAGCTTGGTATTATTCTGATAGAAATACTTAACAAAGCAAGCACCCCTTCATGGCATTATGCACGCCAGACCTCGCTTGCAAAGCTATTGTTTAGTGGTCTGGTGTTCCAGAGGGCTCTGCTCTTGGCTCTGTCTCTCATGGCTGACTGTCTTGGGACAAGTCGCTCGATCTTTCTGTCCCTTGGTATGCTGAGAATCAGCCGAGATGGCAACAGCCCCTTGCTGGGCACTGCCATGGTCACAGCACCCTTCTGGGCTCAGGTGGAGAAAGAGGGAGAGCTGTCTTCTTAAAACTTCAGCAAATCTCACTGTGATGATGTTGTCCCACCTCATCTTTCCCTCCAGCTGCAGTTTTATCTAGCAAATCCTGTGGAAAATCTGGTCAAGAGTATTCTGCAGTTAGAACAAAATCCCTTCAAATAGGTGCAGAGAATTAGTCTGCCTGAGATCTCTCTTCCAATTTTAACTACACTGTGAGATCTGTTTGTGTACTTGTGTGCCAGTTCACACTGTCAGTGCGGATCCAGCTGCAAAGGCTTGGCACCCCATTCCCAAACCTGCTGGGAAGGCTGGGTAGGGAAAGGGTTTTGTAGGATACCCTCTAGGACTATCCCGGCATCATCGACACATCCTGCAGCGATAAGCAGTGCCCTCAGCTGTAGCGCTGCCCGCACGTTGATGTGGTACCTGCCAGAACTGTGCTTCTTTTCCAGATGGATATCTGGTATTGTAATAGGGTTTTTGCTACAGACATTTTTTCTATACAAATTTACAAAATCCCAGCAAGTCAACTGATATTTCTCAGAAGTGTTTCATTATGAGATTGTTAGCTATTTGAAGCACGTGTTTAAAACTCAATTAAAACCAAACAACCTATTACTTGATGCTAGAAATCAAGCTACTTCACAAGAACATTGCTCTGAACACAACAGGATTCACATCCATAATACATTCGCTAATTGTGCAACACTTGCAAATACCTATGTAATTTTCAGCTCAAAACAAAAATGGTTATTTTGCTTGCCAGTTATATGTGTATCTCTGGTGTTTTATCAGTAATATTTTTAAAGCCCAATGATTACTTTATCATCCAAATTGTCAAAATAATTGTAATAGATATTGGTATCTTTCAACTGATTTGAAAAGCCAGACATTGGTGACATTGTCAGTTTTGTTGTTGTTACTTGACATCCTCATTCACTTCTGAGACAACAAACCTGCACAGAATTCCCTACAGATTATTGAAAGATAATGTGAATTATCTTAAGTGTGTCCCCAAGGACGTTCACGTTGGATATGCATAATCAACCATGCAGTTTTCTGTACTAATTCTAATTACTTTTTTTTTTCCCCCCCTAAATCACTAAGGTTCCCCAACCAGAGATGTGGGGCCTTCATTAGGTCTGAAGAAATCCAGCTCATTAGAAAGTCTGCAGACGGCTGTGGCTGAGGTGACTCTCAATGGGGATATTCCCTTCCACCGCCCGCGTCCCCGCATAATCCGAGGACGTGGCTGCAACGAAAGCTTCAGAGCTGCCATAGACAAATCGTATGATAAACCCGTAGCAGATGATGATGATGAAGGCATGGAAACTTGTAAGTAAGCTATTGCTCTACATGAAGAATTTTGATACAGATGACTTCCTTAAAAGATGATGAAAAGCAGTAGAAGATGATTTTAATGTTTTAAATGAATAAGATGAACTTGTCATCAAGTTTATTCAAGCTTTTGTGCTTCGTATGCGTTATCAGATTGTAAAACCCCGCAGTTTTATTCCTTCTTAAAATAAGGGAATAAGATTATCAGGAGTATTTCTATTTAAATTACTTACTATGAAAATTTTCTGTAAGATTGGTTATTAATTTATTAATGTAAATTAGCAAAATTTTTAGGTAGCAAGATAAAAAACACACTGCATTCAGATTAAAAATGTGTGTACATCTAACTTTGAACGAGCACATTTGTAATGTCTGGGGGGAAAAAAGAAATCACTATCCTTTAATTAGAATGAGTAAGGCTGGGAGATCTAATAAAATATAAAGTTAATGATCAGTTATTACCCACCCTAATGGGCATTCATTTACATTTTCAGTTATTTAACCCCAAGTATGACCCAACATGCGGAGAATGTCATTAACATAAAAGAATCACTTCAAAGCTAACCTTATCATTATTGAACTATGTGAGAATGGGCTGGTAAAATGACAACTCATATGGAATGAAAATAGTATGAATGGTAAATTACCTCTATCAGGGGTTGTATTAAAATTATTGAATTTTTAACCTTCATGTTGTACTATTTTCAACTTGTCACACACCAGCAGAATTTTTTTTTAATCAACCTGCAGCTAGTTAAAAGTTTATGAATGAAGATGATGCTGGGAAAGTTAAAGTGCTAAAATATTTAGTCTGAGTGCTAGCAGAAAAATCCTGAAAGGGATTTTTCCCTTTTTTCTTTTATTTTTCAATTTCAGAAAGTCTATTTCATAAAGTGTTATTTTCTCTTCAGGCTTTTTTAATTTGCCTGTTTCTAAAAATATTCTGAGATTGAAATGAAGGTCATTTTGCCAATCAGTTTTCTCAAAGATAGTTATGGACAGAATTAATTCTGCTTTGCTTTTTCAGCACCTAACACTTCCACGCAGCAGTGAGGCTAAATACTGGCCTGGTGCTGCTGGCTGTCAAATCTATTTCTGACCAATAGAAGAATGGGCTTCACAAAAAGTCTAGTGGTCCTGATCATTCTCCCCAGTGCGCGTCTGTCGTCTTTTGGGACATTAGGCCACGTTTTTCTAACAACGGCCTTGTTTTGATGTGAGCCAACTGATAATAACATCCTGTTTTGGGGCATCAGATGTCCAAGACTTATCCAGAAGTTTAACCTCATTTGATCAAAAATACAGCAAAATTGTTGTCATGAATCACTTTTGAGGTGATTGCTATAGGTTTATGGGACAACTGCAGGGGGTTTTGAGCGTAGTGATGCAATGCATGTAGAGAAGAGCATGAAGAGGGAAAGCCAGAGCAAGCTTCTGGCTGCCATCGAAATGCTGCAGGATGTGTGTTAGTCTGTGCAGATGCAGAGGTCTAGCACTGAGCAACTGTGATCTATCAGTTGGGAGAGCACAAGTGATCTCAGATCTCACAGAATAAAAAAGAGCTGAAAAAACTGTGACCAAGCTATGTGCGAGCAGCCAGGTCTATCTGTAGTGAGCATTTTTCCCTTAAAGCTATATAAAATGTATAAAACTGCACATTTTGTTGAAGCATGTATTTTAATAGATTCCATACATTACAATGAAACACCTAGGAACGATATAGAAACTTGCAGTGCAAGAAGCAGTGAAAGAGTCAAGCAAATATAGTAAGTGGGCTGGACAAAATGTGCTCCTGGGAACAGCACAGATGCCCTCTGGGTTCCCCCCTTCTCATGGTGGCTGCTGGAGGCTGTGGAGTTGGCCTGGCCCTGTGAGACCTGGAGCAGAGCAAAATGCCCGACGCTGGGGCCCGTCCCTGAGAGCATGGCTGCGTTGTGCTAAAACTGCAGTCTGCTCCATTGCAGGTGAATTATATGAGGCCTCTGGTTCCAGAGAATTTGCCAAATGGTGTCTTCAGCTGGGCAAAGCTTGGGCACATTTGAATAGACAGAAGTTAATTTAACAAGCTGGTCATGGTGTAACTAATGTCTTCCTGCTGCCATAACTACATGGCCTGAATATTTTTTTAATTGTATTTAATTATTCTGTAATTGTTTGGAATTAAGCTGTGGCTTTCTCTCACTATAAAGCCCAGGCAAACATGGTGGTGGTCAGTTTGCTGGTGCCCGTGACGATGGATTCATTTGTCTTGCTTGAGAATTTTTCCCTTTTCTCCCCCAAATGTTTCAGTGCAAAGAGTGCTTCTTTCTTCCACGCAGTGACCCTCTCTGGATAGCAAATGACACCACTGTTTTATAGTTTATAGAGGAATTCTTAACATGTCCTCACCTCATATAAGAAAGCCATAAAAATACAGGTAGTGTCTCTGCGTAGGGGCGGATTCTCTTTTTTGAGTGTACGAGCGGTCCTTGCCACAATGTGTGTTTGAAGTTGCCAAATGTGGGATGAAAATCAGAGAGCAAGGTCCACTTCTGGGAAAGCATTTTACATGTTTGAGAAGCTGCATCTCTGCTGTAATGACTGTAGTGAGGCAGCATTTGTGGAAAGGTGGGGGTGTTTACCTTTTACAGATCATTTTTCCTGTTTTTTTTCTTTCCTTAATATTTGAAATAGCTGACTGGAAGCAAATGTTTATCTTTAGTGTGTTGAATGAGAGCAACGCTTTTGAATTGGGAGCGATTGGCAAAGCTTTCTAATCTTTTGCTGAATCTTAATTGCTAGAATCTAGGGCTGTATTAAATATCACAATAAGAGGCCGAGAAGCTTAGTGGCAAAATAGCTTCACATTAAGTAGCTTTGATTCCTCATGTGCATCTTTTTCAGTTTATGGCCTAATTAGGAGAATAGCTTCATAATACCTGTTTCTGTACTTCTCTTTAGTACAGTTTGGCTCATGAAATTACACTAGTTTTCAGCTTTAATGGATCTTGAAAGTATACCTCAATTTAATTTTTTGGCTTTGGTGTCCTGGAAGAGGAGTTGGGGGGGTGCAGGAAAGGAGGGAAACAACAGCAACCAAGCAAATGCAAACTGCCTTTTGCAGCAGCCTACTGCCATTACTGCAACTTAGCAAAAATGAGAAGTTTCATTTGTAGCCTGGGCTTGAATTTTAATTGAGGAGCATTTGCATTTGTTCTAAACAGTAGTAATTAGGTATATGTTAACTTCAGAAGGATTGTGCTGCATAAAAGTGAAACAAGTTTCATGTTGTTCCTTTTTAAGAAAATTTAGAATCTATTTACGCAGCTAGCGATGCCAGCGTTTACTCGAGGAGAAGAGGCATGCTAGTTCCCAGCGCTCATTCTGAGCGAAGGAGTTAATTGCTGACGAGCTGTGTGGGATACACAAACATTTATTGCGGCACAGTAGCGGAAAGGAGGCAATATTATTTCCATAGGAGATGCAAAATAAATGATAAAGGAGGAAGCATTATTATGACAAGTTGTTCAGCGACTGTGCATAGCACAATGCGCTTAGTACATATTTAGGATTAATGTATTGTCATTTTGAATGTGAACGAATTCGTTCATCTTTAAAATTCTAGCAAGTCCAAAGTAAACATTTGACTTAAGAGTTTGTCAGTTTTTTAATGCTTTATTTTTTTAAAAAATATATATATTAATTTGCAGGCACAATCATTTAAATCTCTGGTTGGTTTTAACTGGAACAGATTGTAGCTATAAATTAGCATGCAAAAGAACAGAATCTCTATTAAATGTGGTTTTCCACTACTCTTAATAATAACTAAATATCATCTGGAACTTTTAGAGACATTATGATTTAAAAAGAAAAAGAAAAAAAAAAAAAAAAGTATAGCCAGTATAGAAGTATATAGAGAAGGATCACCATTTAATTTTCTAAAATACAATTATCTGAATATTAAAACTGTTTCTGCAATTGAAAAATGTCATCCTCTGCTTAACTCATAGCAGTTCTGATGATAAATTAATGGCATGAATTGCCATGATCCTTTTTCTTTTTTTCCCCTCTGATGGCTTGTGCTTCAGAGCATTAGTTAAGATTCAAAAACAGCTGTTAATGCTGAGTTTTATCTGACATGATATGTCGTTCTTGAAATACGTTTATATGATATTCCAGAGTTGGAGAATGTTTGCAGAAATCTTGGGACACTTGGTGAATATGAACAGTCTCTTGTCAGGTCTGTGTATTGTAATACGAAAGAGTAGAGTTTGGTGTCTTGCAGGCAAGTATATGACTGAGTGAAGAAAGAATATTGAACGGCTTTCAGTGAATGAGCTGTGGATTTTTCAGGTTCCATGAATTGTTTGGAAGGTGAATATGAAAGATGACTAAGAAAAGCAAGTTTCAAAACTACAAAGATATCTACATGCGGGAAATTTCTAAAGAAATACACATTTCTGCTGGTTGTAGAAAACTCTGAGATTCTCAGATATAACTATGTGTAACTGTTTTATATATAGATATAGCTATGTGTGTAAGAAAGGAAATCATAGGCTGCTATAAAAAATGTTTCTTCTTAAACTAAGTGAAAATAATGACAGGATTTGGATCCATGAGCTTGAAAATTGTCATGTCTTGCTCAGTGTTCTACTAAATCTAACCTTGTCTCAGGTTGTCTTGGGTTACAAGCAAAGAAGAAATACATTCTCATCTCTTAAAAGAAGAAATAGATTCTTTTCTCTTTAAAAGTGTTACCTGTCCACTGGATAGTACCCTCGCACTTAAGCCTCTAAGGTTGTGCTGTCTCAATCGGTGTTACTGCTTTGGAAGAATAAAAACCTGATGCATAATGAAGTTTATACTGCTCCTGGCAATNTATATTTGTGGTGTTTGGAGCAGAAGGAACGGTCTGCTAAGGCTTGTGTTGAGGGTTAGCAGTCCTCAGGGACTTTCATATTTTGATAAAAGTGTTACTAAGTTTTTACTCACTGTGCACACTGCTCTGCTGTTATATCTTGCAGTCTTTTCTAAAACTCTCCTTAACAGATTTAAATAGTAAAACGAAGGGGCAAGTTAACAACCGCTTGTTAATTCTTACATTATTTACAGTAGACAAATCCTGCTTTGCAGAATGCTTTGAAAAGGTAAGTTCCTTGCTTTGGAGATTTAAGCGTCGCAATAGACATGAACATTTTAGGAAAGCCCAAAATGAGCAGATACTTGTTTTGAAAAAAATGACATATCTTGCACTTATGCCTATATTCTGCTTCCAGATGTATTCTGTAATGTTCTAAAAAAACGACAAACAAAAAAGCTGCTTTGTTCTTGCACCACTTAAGTGCCTTAATATTTACTTTCAGTGGAGGAGGACACAGAGGAAAGCTCAAGATCTGGTAGAGAATCTGTGTCCACAGCAAGTGACCAGCCATCCCACTCCTTGGAGAGGCAGATGAATGGAAGCCAAGATAAAGGTGACAGGAAAAAGGCTGGGAAGGAAAAGAAGAAAGATCGAGATAAAGAGAAGGAGAAAATTAAGGCAAAGAAAGGAATGCTGAAAGGCTTAGGAGACATGTTCAGGTAGGTGCTCTGTAAGAAAAAATAGTAAGAATGAATTAAAATGAAGCTTCATGTTTTAGTTTCTCATTTGTATTGTGACCATTTCCCGAGGCCATGGTTATGTACAGGTATGTACACAATGTGTATAGGCTCACCTCTGATAATTTCTAAGTGTATTGGTAGTGTCATATGAAGGAAGAAGCTCAGAATGGAAGGGAAGCAGTTGGCTAGTGGGCTGAAAGAGCTGCAAGGGAAATATGTTTTAAACAGTCAAGCTGCCTAGTCTTGGAAAGAGCCTTTGGTGACGTCTAAGTAGTGCATATATGCCTTGACACGTCAGAAGTTTCTGGTTTTGTTTTTCTCTTACTGTGCTGTCCCTAATCTCATACCCCAAATGTGTGTGTGATTAAATCAGGCTTTATCTTTGCTTTACTATTATGTCTGTTTGCTACTATGGAAGTGCCATGGGAAAGGGATGAATCAGTTTGAAATTGAAAAGCAGCATGTTCATCTCCAGGAAAACAGAATCTAAATAAGGTTATGCACTCTCAGAACCCACAGGCTGGTGAAAGACTTCTTTTTTTTCCTTCCAAGCTGCAAAAGATTGGGGAAGGTCTTGATTTTACCAAGCACAGAGTTTTTCTGGAAATGACATAAATGTTCTGAAAGGAGCAGGCTGCTGAGGGACACCCTGCTGCTCCGAGTGCGTGGTGAAACGTGACAGGCAACTTTGATCCCTTGTGGGAAGGGGTGAGAGAGTAGGAAGATTGGTCTTTATTTTAGCTAGCTAGGGAAAATAAATATATTTCCAAAACAAAATAATGTCAAGATAGTATCAGCTTTCTTTTATATGTATGGTAGTTCATTATTTAAATGTGAAGTGGAATATTAGTATCATTTTAAAGATTTATTAAAAGTGATTCTGCACTGAAAGCATGTAAGTAGAGCTTCAGTTAACTTATTTCCTGTTATGTTCTCCCATAAAACATTAATTGAAATTAGGTTGTTGCTCAAGAGTTGTTCCATGTCTTTGAATCATATTGCAAAATTTGTTACTTTTATATTTTAAAAAAGCTAGAAAATACTGGTTATATTTCAAAATTGTAAAATAATGTCAGGTTATTAGGCTGTATATGCCACAGAATACCAAAATAAGAGAGTCACACATGTCAGATAGCAGGGAAGTGCTTCAGCCCGGTCAGGTGTAAATCCCACAACAATGTCCTTATGTTCTTTGTGTTTGCCTGCCTAAATTGAAGAGTTCTGCTGTCAGTTAAAACCTTAGAGTTTGAGCCTGTGATCTTCATTACATTGTTCTGTAAGATGTAAACTCCCATAAAACTTGAGTGGCAAGTTGCGCTGAAAACTCGGTCCCAACATTATTCACTTGATTAGAGGCTTAAAAATACAAAATGCAGACAGATTCTTTCCTGCAATCTTAGCTATTTTTTTTACAGCTCTATTTCATGATTCTTTATTTCTGGTATAAATAGTTACCACAATGGAGATGACTCAAAACTGAGACAAATGATATGTGCTAAATTCTGTGGAATGCAAGTAATTTATTGGGTAAAATGAGGGCTATCTCTTGAGTTGCTGTATGACACAGTGTCTACAAAGTTGAGCAGCTCCTTAGTCCTCAATTTTCTCCAAACATTCCCAGTACCCAGAGGTGCCCTGAGGTAGCTTCTTCCCCTTGCAAGTTTCGGCACACACTCAATGAAGTCCTGTCCAGTAAAGTAAAGGGTCTTCTGGAGAGCTGGGTTGTTTCAAGGTCTTCAGGTGCTTTCTGCCTTCCAACATTAGAGCTTGATGTCTTGTATTTCCATGTAGCTTGGGAAGCTTTAGATGGTAAAAAGTGCAAGAGTGGAAATGAATACCATTTTTAATCATGCACATCCAGTTAAATGTAAAGTAACCTGACTTTTATAGTCAATTTAAGACATTTGAAATCTTTAATTTGAAAACAACAGTAATTTGATGGATCAGAAAATCTCATGATAGCTTGCTTTTTCATTCTTGATAACAATCAACATTTCCTTGAGGTGTTTTTCCCCTAGCACCACTTCTAAGTGAACTTTGCTTTTCAGTCTCCTTAATTAACGTGGGAGCAGTGCCATTGGGATGCAGCTTGACTCCTCCTGGATCTTTAAATTAATGTGCACCTTGTCACCCACCCAAGAGAGGTGCTCCTGGCAAACAGGAGAATGCTGGTTGAAGGAATTAAGCATTATGCCTCATTTCCATTCATTGCTTAGATTTCCTTTATTGACATGTTTCTCTGTAATGTTTGAGAGATGGGCTTTGTTATGTCTGCAAGTTAAGGTCATATTTCTGCCTATAACATGTTTTGTTTTGCTATTGATCTGACATATTTCATAGATGTCAAATAGCTGATGAAAAAAGTTGTGTGATAAAAAATAATGATGACAGTAACATTAAAAATTCAAGCCATGATCAAAGCATAATTGGATGTTTTGGTGCTTGGCAGCATTGTGATTTCTTGGTACCTCTACTTCTGTTCTCCTTTTTCACTTATTGCTTCCATTTCAGTGCCCTTAACTTTAATCTGTCTTCATTAGGTTGTATGGGCAAGAACACTTGTGGGACGGAATTACTGTTAACTGACACTTTATTCCAATGTCTGTATTTAGCCAAGGGCTTTTTTATTGCCTATATGAAAACTGACAGCTCATAAAATGGAGCCTACATAACATGTAAAAATAAGGCTCCTTGCCGTCTTTTAAAATCTTAGGATTTGGTGCTGGAATCTTCATTAAACTGTTCTTTAAGATGCAAACTCCCCCTAGAGAATCCTAGGTTACATTAATGCTTCAGCATCTATTCATCGTTTCCAAGAAATCCCCTGATGATTCAGATAGCACATTATGATCATAAGTAAATCTCTAAAATGCTGACATTGTTTTACTGCTTTTATCAAACAGAATAAAGAGAGTAGGCATATTGGTGATGATGAACTGTGCATTGCAGGGTGCAGTCTGCAGGGCTTTTGCACACATAGCTCCCGTTATCTCCAAAGGATCTTCACTCCCACTGGACCTTGCACAATCTGAAAGTTCACTCTTCTTACTGTGAAATATATCTGTCTGAGTATGTGTGTATTTCTTTTTTTCAAATTGAAATTTTAGAACAGAACAGATTAACACAAATTCGTCATTTGGCTTAAAAGTCCTCTTTCTGTACACAGATTAATGTAGGGTATAGCTGAATTCAGAAAAGCATTGAAGAAAGACATTGGTCTTTGGAGTAATGCTGATACCTTAGCTTTGCTGCTGCTTGTGGGTGCTCCAGAGCTCACTTATACCAATATGTTTTGCTTGAAGGTAAAACTTACAGGTATCATTCCTGTGTTTTCCTCATCTCTTCAGTGGCATCTTATGCTAGTCCTGTGGCTTTAATCACATGCAGAGGAAAGGTTGTGTTGTTCCTCCTTCTCCACTGCTGACGTTTAAGTGGTGTCTGGGTGGCCACTGCCATCTGAGGAAATAGTTTTTTGGAAGCTGATCTGTTATTCTGCTGTTTTTTGTGTTTTGTAAGAAGCCTTGAACAGATGTTGTTTTGACATAAGATTATTTTAAAAAGTATGTTTAAGTGCGATCTAAAATATATATTTATTCATTTTTAGATCTGATTTTATTTCCAGTAGAGATTTTGCTTCTTGATAAAATGAATATGACAAGGATGATCAGTTGATGAATAAGTCATAGTAGTGCTGCCTATGAAGAAGGCTTCACATGTTCCTCACATTGCACCTGTCGTTGGTGCTGAAAGGGATACTTTGGGCTGATGGACTTCTACTTGTGAGTTTTGGCATTTCTCTGCTAAAAGGAGAAATAATAGATGCCTACTTCTTTTTCCCTCCACCTGGCCCAGTCACAGGCAGGGTAGTTTCATTTATGAAAATGAGGCCTCTCAAAACATGAAATAGGGAGATATGAGATTGTTCTTAGTTTCTAGATTTTGGGTGATGAAATGGTAATGGTACTCTGCTGTGGTACGTCTTATCACTTAAGATCACTAGATTTCATCCCTGTTTATTTCCAAGTTCGGATATAGTTTTTAGGTGATGGTTAGAAATGATAGGTCATAGACGGGTAAAGTGGAAGCTCAACGTCTTCCCTCGGCTTCCTGGAGTCGTGTGTAATTTTGTCTGTGACTACCTTGAGCAGCGGTTCTGTAACACAGTGACTTCACATGATTATGTCACCTTTTTTAGGGTTTATTTTCATCTTGAGAAAGTTTGTAGCAAAACTCTCTTTGGAGAGTTTAGATTTGAGAACTCTTGTTTTGTAATAAAAGAATCGTGTCCACCAGGTGGTCAGTGACAGGCAAGGGTATGACTGAAGAACATCATCTTTAAAAGAAACTGAACCTTTTAATATGTTGCAAACAAGGACAGAGGGAAAAAAAGAAAAACCACAGCTTTAGGTTTCTGTACTAGAGGAGGGCAAGCTATCCAACCAAGTCTTGCTGGAAACACAGTTACTCGATGTCAGTGCATGATAAAAATGTGCTGAAACGAATAGAAATCAACATGGAATAAAAATGGATTTGCAGATGCAAAAATGTGCTCAAACTGCTGAGGTGAAGTAAAGATGCTGAGAGAACATGCCCATTCTGTCCTGTGTGAGTCTAGGCAATAAAATACTGCCTTTGGTTTTGGAGATTACTTATTAAATGATTTTAATGTCATTTTGAAGGAATTAGGGATGAGTAGGTTATATGAAATAAATACATTTTCTACTGAAATTAATATCTCAGTCTTACCTAAACATACTTTTCAGTGGGAAACAAGCAGCGTGTGTGGAAATTTGTGGAGCAAGACAATACACGTAAGATTAATCAGTGCCTGGGTGGTGGTAGAACTGGAGACTTTACATTTCAAGATCTGGGCTGTAATGTTGTTGGAAATGTAAAGCTGTTATGTACAGTGCCTGCACTTCGATTCTCTCCTGGCTGCTGTAGAGTACAGGTGTGTGAATCAATGCACTGGATAGCCAATGCAAATGCAATATTCCCAAATTACCATTAAAATCTAATCCTACAATTACATTTAAAATGATTTTTAGGAGCCTTGTAGTATTGTTTCTTCCAGTTCTCAGAGAGGAAATAGATAATTTAGTTTGAAACCTTCTTTAGCTGAAATCAGATATACTGTTGTCTTTTTTTTCACCCTCTGCCCCTCAGCCCAGCTGCTTCCAGGGTGCACCAAACATGTCCAGATTCATAAACATATTATTTGTAGTTTTGAATTACACATTTCAACCACATTAGCCATCTGAGACCTCTGACTGGGCACTTGGGAGAATAGCATACACAGATTACTGCTGCTTGTTACATGGCTTCCTGCTTGTATTGCCTTCTCTGTTTTTCATTTAAGATTTCTCACCGTAATGTCTGTGAAGAGATGAAAAGCAAATCACAAGGGTTATATCATTGATTTAGTAATTACCTTCTTTTTCTTTCATTTAATAACAACCTTCAGACTTTTAAGCAGGCACATGACATAAAGGTGTCTGAGTTATGTAAAATACAGCTGAAGCACACCCCAGTCAACAAATACCTCAAACTCAATAAAATAAAACCCATGGTCTGATTCTTGTCATTCAGTAGCTTAAGAAGCAGCAATAATGGCATTTTTCTTGGAGGGCATGACTAATGGGACCTCGTACCACTGAATGACACTTGCTGATCTCTGGACTTAGTGGAAAACATGCGAATGGCTTCCAAAACTTAGAAACTTTTTTTTTCAGTGCTTTGTTCATGGCACAAAACATAATAAATCTTCCATCTGAGAACAGTGAAGAAAGAGGTTAAACACCTGTTTGGCGAATCAATTCAGACTTCAAAGATTGTTGCCAGCACCCTGAATTGCACCTGGATTGCTAATACCCGAGAGCGTCACCAAGAGCTTGCCCTGCTCGCGGTGAGCGTGCCATCCACAAAGCTGAGCTGGGTCAGCTCTCAGCTGCACTGAGTTCGGGACATTTGTGCTCTCGTTTTGGCCTGCTCCCCTTCTGCAAGCCGAGTGGCGTAACTAGAGTGAAGTCCACATCTGCTTCCCCTCGTGTGCTGCCAGCTAGCAGACGTGCAGTCCTGCCCCCGGGGCCTGAGCGTGGGGCCGATTCGCGTTCCAGGGGGCCCAGGCCTCTCCCTGCTTGCAAGTCGGATGCTCTCAGTGACCTTCCTCCCTGTTTTACTCCACTCTGGGCTAGTTTGTTCTGATTTGTTTTCAAGTTTCGACCAGCTGCTGGGATGCACGGAATCAGAAAAGTCTTTCGAATGAAGTCAGCCATGCAGCAAATTGTCACCTTTGATGCAGACAATTATCCAGGACTCTCAGAAATGTCTTTCAGAGCATTTTCATATTCTTCACTTCCTTCTCTCCAATTAAAAGTAAATAAGGGCCTGAAGGAGATAAGCTGGATTTAAAATAGCTTTTCTTTTTCGAAAGGCAGGCGATGCTCCTTGCACTGTCTCCGCACTTTCTCTCTTCCCTGTTTTCTTCTGGCTGCTGTAATCAGTTGTTTTGAGGGAAATTGTGTTCCGCTGTGGCACCCTGCAATACCAGGCATCGCACTTACTTATGACTAATATGTACTTGGGGGTAGTTGAATGGCAAATTCTTATTGCTAAACCAAACAACTTCACATAATCTGTCAGGGATTTAAGGAATGCGGCTTCATTAAGTGGTTAGTAAACTCTGTGACTTTTAAATGAAACACAGAAAGCACTGGTATGCAATCGGCAGAGATGGATTTGAAGTGAGAGATTAACATAATCGTATGTGTCATTCTGACAGGAAACAGTGCTTTGTTCTTAACACTGGATTTTCCCAGAGTAAATCTTGAACTTGTAAATCTGATGGGGATATATTGTGTGTTGTTTGTTTTTTTTTTTAATTTGAATAGAACCAGGGCTTTTATTTCTAACATCCAGAAATAAGTGTCAGGATGACCCGTTACTAGAGACAAGTTCATAGTAGCTGCTAACATATTCTCCCAGTATTCTCTCTTTGCTTGTCAGTGAGTTTAAATAGCAAACCTTTGACATCTACGGCGCAGCATCTGACTGCAAAGCGAGCGCAGAGCATGACAACCGAGCCTTCCAAGAGCCTTCCCGACGCTCCCAAACATTTCTTTTCCAGACCCTGGTGTATGAATATAGAATGCAAGTGTCAAGGATGACACCCACTTTATAATCTCTGTAAAGCAAGCCTTTTTCATAGAGGAATTTGTTGACAGTTCAGAGATTCAAAGTCAATTTTAGTTTTAGCTTGTGAAGAAATAGGATTTTTTTCCCAACCTGATGTGATAATTGAAGACTACTAGTTAGTCAGTGTGTTAGTCCCTAGCAAAGTATGGTAAATAAATACTGTCTTGAGAAACGAAGGTCCTGTTAGATGAAAAGCTCCATAAATGATGCCCATTTCAAAATCTGTTGGAAATATTCTTTAGAGATTTTATTCACTACCACTAGCACTTGCATATTGATAAAATTTACAAATGCTTACTTTATAGATCTTGTACGTTTAAAGCTGTCTTTCTTCAAAATCTTTATTTCCAAACAGGAATAGGAATGCTTTCCTGGAAGAAAATTAATGCGACTTAATATATTTTTACAGCAGAACCTGTCATAGGCTATTATGTCAAGGTTACTTGAGCTACTTAAGTTGGCATCTGCAGGAGACATGATCCTTTGCTGAGAGACAGAGCTCCAACTTGCAGTTGCGTTTCACTTCTCATGAGCAATGATCTGTATTCACGACGTGTTGGAAAGCTCATGTCTCTGAGAGGATTTCTGCATGTCTCACTGTTGTGCAGTAAATGATCATTAAAGGCAGAATTATAAAATACTTTAGTGAAAATGACAAAATGAGTATAAGCTAGTATGATTTCTGGAATCTACAGGGTAACTAAAAATATTCTGTGAGCCCCTCCCTGAGTTTTCCTGAATGTAATAGTAAAATAATAGGTAAAAGACATTTGGCTCAGAGATCCTATTTCAGCTTTTAGGTTGATGTTGTTGTTTTTAACAAAGTCACAATTAAAAATAAAATAAAATAAAAAAGGAGGAACAGAAGTTTTATAGAAAGATGAAGACAGAGGGTGATTTTGGAAACACGATGCCCACTGGGTTATGTGTGGCATTCCTCTAATTTGAAGCCTTTGATCAGTTCTGGTTACCTGAGCAAGGATAAAAAAAGCAAAGTAAAAAATGAATAGAATTAGAAACAACTGGACAGGTATTGAAAAATAGAAGAGTAAACACACAGAACGATGCAGTTTTAATGGTTCCTGTGGTCGGTCCAAGCCCTGCTTGCAGCAGACCAGCTTTAACATTATATCAGGTTTCAGAGGGTCATGTTCAGTCGAGTTGTGGGAGTCTCCAAGGATGGATGTTCTGCAGCCTCTCGCAGAAGCTCTTCCACAGCGTCACCCTAGTCCTTGTGAAAACTATTTATATGTCCTATATCAGAGGAGATATGGATAAGATATATTAATCGCTGGTACAGAAAACCTAAATCAATTAGCATCTACTTATCCTTCATGTGTAACAAAAACCTGTGAATGTAAAATGAGATTGTCATTCCACATTTTAAGGATTTCTGGAATGCTTGATTATCTGAGAGACTTCTGTCCTCACACTTCCTTGAGCACCAACATATAGGAAGTAACACTGCTGGGCTCTTGTGCTTGTGACTGCAAGACACTCAGTGGGTATGAAGTGTTAAGGGAGAAGTTATTTGTAAACAGGATATTCTATGTGTTTCCCTGCATCTGCCTTTCTGCCTTTATTCAACTTGTAGTTATTACGTTACCAAGCTTGAGTGGCTGTTCAGAAACTAAATGACACCTGATGTGATCCACTGAGCTAGAAAAGGTGATGATTTTCTTTGGAACTGAGGGAGAAAACCAGTTACAGGTATCTTTTTACTATTTTACTCTGCACCAGAAAATGCCACCTGATTTGCAATTACAAACATAAAATTTGCGTTGCATTAATATTGGTAGTGCTCATTTTCATCTCAAACCACAGCTGCCAAATAAAACCTCTAGTATTTGTATTTCAGAAGTCATAGGAGGAGGTAATTTATATTGCCTTTGGAGGGGGAGAAGGTGTTATTTTAATTCTTGTCATATTCAGCAGGTTCTAGAGCTTAGCAGAAGAGAAGACCATAGCAAGCTGAAGTGCACCTGCAAGTCCCTGTACCCCAATATCTTGTCTCTGGCTGTGGTCAGTAGTGGGTGTCAAGGGCAGAGCACTTGAGCAAGGCAATCATATAGTACTTCTTCCCCGGTCTATTTTCCAGGCACCGGGTGATCTGCAGCTCAAGGATTCCTTGAGGCGATGATGGTGCCTCTTTGTTCATGCAGAAAATATGATGTGCATATTTGTGTCCTTATCCTGTTGCTGATAGTTTGGTATATCTTTACTTAATTTCTAATGCAGTATATCATACAAGAGGGTTTTTTTTTCGAACATATAAAGTTGCTTTTGTAGCAAGAGACTGGATTTACATCAGCAGTGTGTAGACCTGATTGGAATGCGCGGCAGTAGATCTGACTCATTATATGTCACTATTTTATGGCACTCAGGTAAGTATGTTTGCAAAGTAGCAGTAAACCTGTTTGATGTGCAATAACGCTTCAGTAGTTAATGTAGTGTTCTACTGCATATTAACTTTTACTGCTTCTGTACAAACTTAAAATAAGCACGAGTGCAGGAAAAGGCTGTCAGTGTTTGTAAAATAGACCCTGCTGGAATGCATTCATTTCATGAACTAGCTTTACAGCACATATTTGGGCTAGCTGATGACGGGACTAAGAGTAAATGTTGAAATGTTTGCTTCACCAGAAGATAAATTCATAGTTTCTACATATTCTAACACTACCTTCGGGGCTTTGTTGATGTTAGTCTTGTAGCTCCCAGTCCTAAAAGGAGAAAGAGCAGTAGTATTTTTTCATGGAGCTACTAGATGATCTTAACTGTTTTCAACAAGTATAATAGCATACTAGTCATTCAGCTAATTTAAAGGGTTTCTATTATATGTTGAAAGTATGTTGGCAGTGCTGGATTGGTAGAGAAATATCCTGTCAGGAATAATTAATTCTGCAGTAGATGTATTAACTTTATAGACCTTGCTAGCCAGGGAGATACTAAAAATTAAATTCACAGAAAGTTGGTCCTTGTATTATTTGTGGTTGCAATACAGAAATAACCCAGACTTTGGCAAGTTATTTAAGCTTTCAAGGACAACTGTTTTCTCATTGAAAAATGGTATAGTACCTTGTTCTTTGAGTGCTTTGATGTCCTCTGGCATTTCCTGAAGTGTAGAAATCCGGCATATTTGAATGCTAAAAACATGTCTATGACTTCCTAATGCTTGTGATGAGTTTATAGTTTGGAAGATGGCTGTGATTTCTGAATGACTGACGATATATGTACATTTCCTTTTACCTGTTATGCTATTTTAGCTAGTACTCAGTAAGAAAATATCTAATCAGAAATAAAGTTTATGGATTTGCTCTGTAAAGTTCTGCAGAAGAGGATTTAATAAAAAAAAAGGCATCAAGAATCTTAGTTGTATCAGCATTTTTGAGTACTCCAGTAATGAATGTAGTACATTTTTATACCAATTGCAAGTGCTTCTAGCATATTCAACACCAGGTGTGCCAGCAGTGTTTAGAATGCAAGCTGAATTGCTATTACACATTTCAACAGCAACATATCACAAATAAATGTAAAATATTTCACAATATTATTATATATGCATTTTTGTCTTTAACCCATAGTGTTAAAATCCTGGAATTCATAACACAGTGTACTGCTCCAAGCAGGAGTTTTAGATTTAGTGTTACAGTTAAAACATTTATTTTCTCCGATGCTGCTGAGCAAGTAATGATGCCGACTGTATTTTCTTCTGTAGCTGCTAGGAGTCCTGGTGGAGCTCCAAATATTTTGCTAATTCTGTTTGTGTTTTATGACTGCAGAAGTAAGAAAGCTACTTGTATAAGACAAAACATGAAGACTTTGTCCTGCTTTCATCAGTGTTTGTGGGATTTTTTTGAGGATGGTTTTTAAAGCTGTAGTTGTGGAATGTGCTTTGTGACCAGGAGAAGCACAAGGGGGGCGATGCCAACTGCTGCATGGTGTGCGGGCACCTCGCACAGGCAGGGCCGGCCTCGCTGGGCGCTGGCTCTTGGCACCTCCCAGCGGGGAGCTGAAGGTCTTTGATGTCGAGATCAGGCTTTAAATATCAACTGTCTGGTTTCATAAATAAAATATAGGCCCAGTCTTTCACTTCATGTAGTGTCTGTGCATATGAGAATGAGAACAAAAGTGTTAGTGTTTATGGGGCTGGTGCCAGCCTGCGATCTGCTGCGTTAGGAGCTTATTTACCTCGTGGCTGGGACCAAGCCCCCCATGTCTTTCACCTTTCATTAGGACAGCACAGATCTTGGGTTTTACACATGTTTTCAATCTGCTCTTGTCTCCCAGATTGGCACTGCAATAACCAGCAGTGTAAATCACAACCGATACAGTTATTTAAGGCAGCTCGAGCTCCAACTCCTGGTGGTGCCGGGATGCCGGGAGTCTCCAGGGCTCCGGGTAGCTCTGGGCAAACCCCGGGCCAGCTGCTGCGGGGACCGGCTGCCAAACCGCCTTCCCCTGGATGATCCACCTGCGTCTTGGTGCATCCGCTCCAGAGGGGAGTTTTGCTCCCTTGGTGCTGCTGCAGTGCAAAATCTCACTCTTGTTTTTCCTGCATATATGAACTAAATTTTCGTGCTGCGGGGCGAGATATCAGCTCATAGAATAGACATCACTATGCGAAGTCAACAGCAGCATACTAATTTATACCAGCTAGAGGCTTGGCTCAGGCTGGTCCCTATGCTTTAATCCTGTTTATAAATTTTAAAACACAGTGTAGCTTTTATTCTTTATCCTCTGCTTTCATGGCCATGGTAGATTCAGTGGTGTTCAATATAACTTACTTTAATTGTGCTCTGTGGCACCCTGTAAAAGAATCCCATCAGCATTATTTTTAATAGTTTTCCATTTAAAGTTTATTTTTCTTTGTCCTCAAAGAGACTTAAGTGACTCAGTGGAACCCAGAATGAGACAGGCAATTGGCCTCTGCGCGGGTACGGCAGCTTGCCGTGGGGACCCGCGTTGCTCCTTGGTCAGCATCCTCTCCGAGGATAACGGCAGCCGTGCGCTCGTCCGGGGATGCGGGCTTTGGCTTGGATGTGTCCCTCGGGCTCCTGGAATAGTGTCTGTTTTCCTCTGCTGGAAAATGTTCGTGACTTCCTAGTGGGTATAAATATGTGAATGAGACTGAAGATATAACCGCACATCACATCTTGCTTAATTTACCCTACAGACGTTATTTTTGAGGCAGTGTGTATCAACAAAGATTTTCTGTAATCGACAGAAAAAGTGCTGACTGACATGTTAACTTCTCTAGATAATGAGATCTGTAGGGAAGTTTTAATCTTTGGAAGGTTCCAGATGAACTGTCAGTAGTTTTATTAACTTTTTGTATATCTGTGTTAACATCTGCAGATTTTCTACAGTTTAACTGCAAGGCTGCAAGATTCAGTAATGTTATTGCAATTTCCTGGTTGAACTAGACAGTGTGTGACGTTTGTGCCCTCTCTTCTTTGCCTGTTGCGTGTTTCCTAACTTTCTTGTTTGCAGCTCATGTTTACGTATAAGCTATGCCATGCTCATATAAATGCAAGCAAGCATTTCAGTTGTAAAGTGGAGTTATGAAGACTCTTCATGCTGCTAAGTGCTTTTCTTCCTTTTCTGCTATGAAAGTGTTGAAGCAAATTTCCTTTGCAACTTTTTTTTTTTGTCTTGAGTTCTTGAGTGCCTGTAAAATGGATTTTTTTTTTTTTAATGTTCCATTTGCATTTCTTATAAGGTCTGCCTTTAGACCACTGCCCATTTTCTCAATTGTACTTCTGTAGATTTGGAAAAAAATCATGGTAACCAGATGCAGTATTTGTCTCTGGCCTGGCAAAGTGTTAGATTTAACAAAAGAAGCTAATAGAAATGTTCAAATTGACCCTTCTCATCATTTGGACTTCTTGGAGCTCAATCAATCTCTCATTATTATCAGAGTTATTCACACAGAGGCAGAAGTGCTACTATTTCTCATAATCAGCCCTTGAGCCAGATGTAATTTGCAATTTTGTAGCATTGTATTTTGAAACAATAATACATTAAAACGAACAGAGCAGGAATTAGAAGTATAGTTGTTAAGAAAACACATTGAAGAGCAGCCACGGTTTAGTCTCTCTACACGCTCGTAGTGGACACTGGTAATTAAAGGCATACAATGTATGTTATTAATATCTAAATTGGGCCACAGTTTTCGCAACAATAGCGCCGCGAGCGCCTCGGGCCGCGTGTTTGCCGGCGCCGCCTCGCAGTTGTCAGGTGCGGTGGGAGCGCGGAGCATCCGTGACCTGCTGAGCGCGGTGTGAACAAAGGCAGCCGCCTTGGCACGGAGCGGCGCTCCCCCCGGCCCCAGAGAGGAAAAATTGCCTGCGTTTTGGAAAAAATAGCTCCATTTTACTTCGGATTCAAACGTAATCAGGCACCTGTGAATCCTAGTCTGCTGTTGATGCTTAGAATTTAGGATTTCTTCTATCCTTATGTAGTATTCCATATTGCAGAGCAGGGGGGTGTGCATCTGCTTCTGTATTTTTAGCCTGTGGAAGCTGAGTTGAAATACTGGAGAGTTTTTTTACGAGTCTGCTTTACTTTGTAAGTGAAACTTAACTGTGTTACTTCGCCTTTTTTTTTTTTTTTTTACTTTCTATTTACAGTTTTTCAATTATTGTTTTAACATCTTACAGCTCAGAACTCCTAGTATTGAATTACCTAACAAAGAATTGCAGTCTTGATTAGAGAATACTGTCTGAGAGAGGGGGACAGGAGCATTTGTAAGTACATTAAATGACACTAATGAAAGGATATGTTGTCCATTAAGATTACATTATCCATTAAAAGACTGAATTAGCTTGGTTGTATCACATGTACAAACGACTTTCTTCAATGACAAATAGCATACACTTAGTTTATCAAATCTAATCCTGGGCAAGAAAATTTATGTGGTCACATAATTGTTCTCTCTTTTGAGTATGTGCACAGTATTAAAAAGTTCTTGCCACACAAGTAGACTTCAAAATGCTTAGACTGCTATGAAATTTCCATTGAAATATCATGAATTGCTACTGTGGTTGCTGCCATCTCTGATGATTGCTAATGTAGCTGTATCCAAGCAGGAGCTCTCTCTTTCATTTCCGATTCTTTCAGGGATGCCACAATCCACTGTTTAATAGGTTTTGGCTCAGCATCGTGCAAATGAGTTAGTTGTGGTGACTTTTAGTGGTCTTGTGTACCGAGTTGGTTTGGCCATACAAGAGAAGATTCTCTTGTTACTGTGTGCTGCCTTCTTGGTACCTTTCAAATGTTAGCATGTAAAATTATCCCCACTTCCTTGGACCTTCTCTGACTCTTTTCAAACTACATTAGTTTGGATTAGTTGTTTTTTATTTCTGATCTATGTGAATAATTTTGTCATTTATTAGAACTGTCAATGGCTCCAGCAATTTTAGACAGTTAGGAAAAGCAATGCAAGAAGATTATGTTCTGTTTAGCAATTTGCAGACAGATGGTCTTCCCGTAAAAGAAATCTGTTTTTAAAAGTTTCGTCATTTTGTGCTGGAAGTAAATATTACAAATGTATAAGTTGTGAAAAGAGAGCGACTTGGTGTGAATAATATTCTGCCTGTTGTGTCATGCCTTTCAGGAAACGTTATCAAAACTGTTTATGAAAATAATTGAATGAAACCTCATGACATGTCTTTTGGTTTGGCATTATACCCGTTTTCTGTGAAGCTGGGGTACTGAATCACAAAGACAAGCAGATTAAGCTTCAGTGGTTGGAAACAGCTCCCAGTCCCATATGTTGTTTCCACTTCTTTCCAGGAAGCTGTGGTCTGAATTGCCTGCAATGTTGCACATGAAGACTTGCAATTTATGTGCTGTCCTAACTGTTGATTTTAAGTAGCCGTATTTCACTGAGCTGTTTTTAATGTTTGGCAAGTGAGACAGCGGATGTTGAGATAAAGTTTGTAAATGTGCAGCATGACTGCAATGTCACCAAACAGCTTCACGTGCTCTTCAGGGCTCACTCACATGGTACCATCAGAGAGGGATGATAACTGGGAGGGATAGTACTTAGATCATCGCTGTTTTGATCTGTTTTCAGGTATGAGCACAGGAGTTGTGGAAACATGTGATTTTGTCCAAAATACTAGGACTTAAAAAAAAAAAAAAAAAAAGCTGATAGTAAGTCTCCTAACTGTAGTTTGCATTCATTGCCAGTCAGTGATTGCAGTGCAGATCCTGGCCTCGATATGGCTTTCTTTAATTCCAGAAGAGTAGCCCCTGAGTTCATTTGGTGAGAACACAAAGTCTTAGATGCATCTTGGCAACTTAAATAAATGAATAAATCATGTTTTTGCTTGAAGGGCCCTGCACAAGCCTGTCTGCAGAGGTATGCTCCTGCGCTCTTATGCAGCGCCCCTTGTTTGGCATGGGACAGGGTTCTCCAAGTACTTGTTTTCAGGACCTCTCCTGCTGAGCTGCAGGAGCAGCTGTTGGCTGCTCTGTCAGTTTTAACATAGGCAAGGAAACTTGAGGAAAATGAAAAGTTATAAATATCCATTCCAGCTCTTCCCACAGTCTGGGCTCCTTTGGCCTCCCTGCTGCTATCTGGATATCAGGGTTTCCACATCATCTCAAGGCACCGATGCTGCTGAGTCGTTACAGCTTCTTTTATCCTCCTTCCTGACACTGGAATCTGAACTACTAATATGATAAGATGTGATAGCTGTCTGTTGCTGGAAATGCATTGCAAAGATGTAGATCTTTTCTCTTGAAAGCAGATTTTCAAAAACAGCAGTCACATGATTTTGCTAAAGCATGGAAGGCTTATAAACGCTCAAGTCATCACTAACCAGGATGATTTTGTATGTGCACTATGTTGAATGCTTATTAAATATAATTTTATCAGAGAATGCTGTTGTGTATGATAATACTTTATCTTTTGAAATATAAATCTTATTGCTCACACAGCACCATGAAAAGCAATACATGAGTCTTTACAAAATAATTAGTGTTAGTGTGTGTATGTTTATACCGTTGGGAAAAGAGCGTGCCTTGAAGACAGGAAGCATTGATAGAATAGCTCAAGACACTTACCATTTGTTAATTTTTAATGACAATGTTTTTTCTATTAAGGAACATAATACTCCTGAACTTCTGTCTCAATCAATTTTTGTGTTTTTTTCATTAATCAACTAATGCATGTTTCTTCTGTAGCCCTTTATTCTAATGAAATATGTGGATGATTTGGCAGACGACAATGATCTCATCAGTAACGCATCAGAGTAAAATCCATTTAGCAGACAATATGCATATTATTTTTGTTATATCAAAGATCCTGATATATATTCTTTCAAATGGAAGCTTTTTTGAGAGAAAACTGTAAATGTGGAATTGTGGGAGCTGCCACCTATACATCTTCTTTTCTTCATTTGTGTATCTATGCACTTATTTAAGCTGAATCACATGCATTATGCTTCATCTAACATACATTTTGTCTTTCTTACATATGTGAAAGAACTTACATTGTAGCTTGAGCAGGCACTGTTGCATTGTAAGCGATTTTCTTCTCTTAGTCTCGCGCTGCTCGGGTGCTCTGATGCGTAGGCCCATAGGCACTGAAGTCACTTTCTCATCTGTCCCCTTCCATTGGGAAGGGTAGGTTTGGATGCCACCACATGAGAGCTGATGACAGTCATTCAAGCAAGTAAGCTTGCATGTAAGCCAGCTAGTGACCCACAGGGTTTTTCATTAGATTATCCACAGAATTCAAAGGATTTTCCTACTTTAGGGTCAAGGTTCATGCATATAGGTCTCTGTTCTCATCTTTTTATTAATAATAACACAAAAACTAGTATCATGAGTTCTGAGGATAGTCCTTTTCTCTAATGTGACTTGACTATTATATTCTAGAGATGATATTTTTTTAAAATTGTCCTCCTACATTTTTTTAATTGCTTCACTTACTATGATTGCTATTGTAGGATGAATTTGAGGATTAAGACCATGGATCTGTGAATTTGACTTTGAGCTTTTACACTTATCTTGAAACTTTCTGTAACTCTTAATGTAAAAAGGAGAATTAAGAAGTTATAAATTAAGTAGAACCCTGGAGTATCTTGGCAATTAGAGTGAACAAGTTTTCAGCTGCTGCTCTTCATCAATTTCTCACACTCTTGGATAGACAGGGTCTTTTTAATTTATAGCCTGTATTTCAATTAATCATAGGAGTGTTTTTCTTGAAGTTTTTTTCTTACAGTTACAAAACAACAAACTATTTTTTTTAGGTATCCTTTTTGTAACAGGGTGTAGATGAGAGACCTACAGAATAAACAGCTCTTAAGTGAGATCATGGCTCTTCTGTCTTACTAATATTACCATTATAAAGAGAGTATTATTTAACCTTATGTGTATGTATCCACAAAAAGAGTATTAAGCTATGCTCAGGAAATAATATGTTTGTAAATAGAAAGATAATGCTTTTAATTATTTGGGGTTTAGAGGAAGCTTTGCATTTTCCTTTTGATCTTTATTTTCCAACATGAGTAATACCATTCTCTGCTATGCTTTCAAGAATTCAGACTGGGGAACATGGTGGCCATAGTGTGTAAATGTGCTAGGGTTACCCTTGTTCCACAGGATTTGGTATAGCATGAGCTGTGCTTGCACAGGGAGGGCTGTAGCAACAAATCTTGTTTTGGTATAAATACGTTAACTTTGTAAGAGTAGTGTACACAACTTGATTGTTGTTGATCTAAGACATTGAAATACATCATGGGGTAACTTGCTGCTTTGTATTGGTATTTTTTGTACTACTTTGGGTAGGGCTTTTGTGCTTCACAGTCAAATTGCTAGCATAGTGCTTAAGAAACGTCAGGAGCGTGGAATCAGCTTCCCTGGATTGTCAGAACATTAGGGTCACAGTGCTCCTTTTCAGCTAATTTTTAAAATTTCACCAGTGGTTCTTTCTTTCTTAATCACTGTCCACCTTTTAACTAATGGAAGATACATTGATTCTGCATAGACGCTGAGCAGGGGAGTTCTCATGTCTGCTTCAGGAAAAGGTGGTCATTTCTTTTTGTCTGTAAGAACTGCAACAAGTAGCCTAGGCAGCCTCACAGCAAGGAGAGTGAGTTGGGGTTCAGACAAGTGCTGGAAAATGTCCAGGTGCTTCAGGCACTCGCCAGCCAGCTGCGTGGAGCAGAGCAAAGCTCTTGCATCTGTCAGTAGAGCAGTGAGTGCAGGAATCAGATCTCCTGGCAGTATTCTCAAAGCCATGTTCGTGCAGAAGCCTTGAGTCTCTCTGACAGGACGGCTGGGTGGCGATTGCCATTTTGTAGGGGAGGAATCATTAATGATTGCACTTGGGGAGTTCCGAGTGTCACGTTGTTATCATTAAATGAGCAGTCACTTCAGTGGAAAGATTTTTTTTGCCAGGACTTTAAAGATATCCGCTATGGAAGAAATATTAGAAGCAATAAGATTCTAAGGTTGCCACAGCGTAATATACTGGACGTGCATCCTAGTTCCATTTCCCTTCTTTCTGAGTACACAAGCAGGGCAGCAGCGGAGGCTTTCACAGCAGGGTGAATGTTGATGAGGGGAGTGTTTCACTGACATTAATGTTGGCCAGGCAGGGCAGAGGCCATCCTGCTCACACTTCCTTTTACAAAGGTAGGTCTGCTGTTTTTCCTGGGCTGATACCCACAAGCTGAGGTGTTTTAAATGCCAAGAGTAATTCAGGGGGCCTGACCCACGCTTTGCTTCTTTTGACTCAAACAGCAATATGTGAGCCACTGGAGAGCAGCGAGGAAAGGTTTTTCCACTGCCCCTGAAGGCACAGTACTTCTGTGGAATGCATATTGGGTGTTTTAAAAGGATATTTCATAGAATGCTTGAATTTCAGTAACCTGGTTTTGTATCTGAATATCCTGTTATCTCCATAGTTGTGAATCAAAACAGGAAAATTTAACTGAACTAATTGAAAAGACTGATGAATAACTTCACACTAGTGTAGCCCCAAGAGTGCATTGAGCGTTATACAGTTAAAGGAGTGTTTAACAGCTTGCTTTAATGGTATGCCCTAGTATTGCTCTCTGTTGCTCTTCTGTAGTTAAACTTGGCTTGAATAGAGATGCTAAATAATTTATAAATGTCTGTTATAAATTTGGAGAGGATGCTGATTTGGGCTGTGGGTTTTCTTTATGTCTTAATAAATTATACTTCAAGGAGCAAATAGAAAAAAAAAGTAGCAACCACACTTATATTTAGTAAGTAAAATAGCCTCACCAAAACCTACTGAATGCAGTGTTGACTCCTCCTGCAGAAATGAAAGGTTTCGATGTCTATGTGTGTGTCTGTGTCTGGCTCCTTCGTGTTTCTTTTAAACACCTTTCTGAAGCGTTGGTGGAGCTTGGAAAATGGTTATTCCTTTACCTCCCTGTTACCTCTACTATTGTAAGCTGAAGCTTGACAGGTACCGTTAGCCTTGCAATCTTAGTGGAAAAAAGAAATCTTGAACTCCTAAACATTTTTTTTTGTGCAGAGATCTTACTAGAAGTTTGCAGACTTGGCTAGGGTAAGATTCCTGTAGGGCAGTGTGTTTCCAAACTGTCTGCAGCTCCTTGACCTCCAGGTGTCATGGGGATATAGTCCATGCAGGTGACACCTTAGAAGTGCGAAGCCACAAGCAGGCATGGGGAGGATGCTGTTGACTATTCAAGATTTTGAGTGTAGGGAAGGTGAGGTTGATGTTGCTGGCCTTTAGACTACAGGCAGTGGTGACTGTGGCAGGTATATCGCTTCTGCGGGTGACAGTGTGTGGAGAAGGCAGCTTTCCAAGATCCCTGTGTTTCATGCGCTGCCAGGCTCTTCCCTGCTGTGGTGACCGCAGAGCTCACCAGGAGTGACGCTGGAAGGTCTCCTGTCACCCTGGGGAACGTATGGCCACCCTCTGAGAAGCCTGGAGAGGACCAGAGGATGTCGGCGTGAAGCTTTTGTCAGGATTGCTCCTGAGGGCAGAAGAATCGCTGCTTCCCGGATGACCAGAAAACACCCTGGGAAAAAAAAAAAAAAAAAAAAAAAAGAGGAGTTGTTGGCACAAGCAGATGGAAGCCGGGTGCTCCAGCACGCGCTGCGGGTGCAGCGGGAGCGGGGCCGCTGGGCTCGGGGGGTTCGGCGTGGAAACGCGGGCGCTGAGCTTCGCTAGGGGCGCGTTACGTGTTACAAGAACACGCTCCCAAAAGCCGTGCAGCCCCACCAGCCTCTCAGTAGATTGCTTACAAGGATCGTTTGAGAGGATTATTTGAGATTTCCGGTGTACTTTATTTTTTTTAATAAGGTATTGATTTCAATATATTTCTCTTCATAATTAACAGTGAATTGATTTATGGTGGTAGAAATCCTGTTTTGCTGCCAAAACCTCATGGGTACCGATTAATTTTTTTTTTTTTTTTTTAACACGAGCATATTAAAAGTAAACAAGCCATCTACTTGGCAAGTTGCCTCCTTTGCTTTGCGGGGCAGGCGCGGAGGAGCAGCGGCGGGAACCTGGCGGCAGCCTCTGCCCTGGGCCACCGCGGCCCTGCCGGAGGGCTCTGCGCGCGGCCGGGGGGCCTGGGCCGCTTTCAAATCAACCACTCTGTTGGGTGGTAGACATCGCAAAGTTGATTTGAACCTCCTGTGTATCTGCTTTGATGTTTGGTGTAATTGTTTTGATGCCTCTTTAATAAATAGGTGGGTGTTTTTGAAGTGCTGGCGTTTCTAGACACTGAATTTGATTGTGTCAGCTTTATGTATTTACATAGCATGAAGAAAAAACAGACTTCAGCTATGCATAGTAGTTGGTGTTTTTTAACCTTATCATGCCTTTCCCTTTTCAGATAATTATTAATGAACTATCCTAGTATTCATGTGCCTGAATCCCTTCAGAAATAAGCAGTGTGGGAGCAGTAGAGAGCAGCCATGCACTTTAAAGTTTGTGTATGTCCTCCTGCACTGCATTATTTCTTTTTTAAAACAACTGCCCTAAGAACCGTAAACTTGGCTACATGGAATAATATTCTCTCTCCACTGAGTGTTCACAAATAATTTTTCCTGAAGCGTTACTGTGTGTTACGTCTGCGTTGGCTTTGTATGAAGAAGAACAGGAATAAAAGGGGAAAAAAATGTATAAATGCCTGGTGGCTTCAATGTTTTATGTGTAAACCAGCTATGTAAATGGATTGAGATGTTCAAGGATCTCCATGTTGGTGTTCGAGCGCTGGGTGCTCTTGCAGGCCGCCCTCCTCTGAGCACCTCGCGAAATCACCTCACTGCTTTTAGCCTGATAAATAATCCTGCGTTTAGTAGATGTATAGAGATGTTATCCCATCTGCTGTAATAGGCAGAAAATTGTCATCTGAACTTGGGCTGCATTTACGTGTTTGTTTAGCTCAGTCTGTGCAAAAGTCATTCCATTTAAAGCAGGCCTGAAATAACTAACAGAAATACACGCAATTTTATTCTAATAATAACGAGTATCTCAAATGTCAGGCTGTTCTCTCCCTGAAAGTCTAGAAAAAAAGTGTGCAGAGTGCAAGGATGGAAGAAACCTAAAATGGGAGCTGGAGCTGGTGGCAGTGGGAGCCCCTGGGAGGGAGAGCAGAGCAGCTCCGTGTCCCTGCTCCCTCACACCGCCCGCGGAAAAGGCACCGGGGGCAGCAAGACTGAAACCCGCCTGGGGCCAAGGAGGAATAAACTTCCCTTCTGGACGGTGTGTGGTTGCTGGGGAGAGGGGGAGCATGTGCGGGCAGCTGCCGTCTCCTGGCCTTCGTCACGGAGAGCCCTCGCTCCGTGCAAACTTGCCTTCCCGTCTTTGGCAGCCAGAGACTTCGGGAATTTTTAAAGGGTTGTTTGACCGTGCATTTAAGGATAGTGACCGCCAAAATGCTGGCAGAAAAAAGGAATGTGGCACTGTGATATTCTTTGTTTTTGTTCTGTTCCTTGGTAAGGAATTCTATAAACTTTTAAGAGGAGGATTAAAAAAAAAAAAAGAGAGAGAGAGAGAAAGGAAAAAAAACTCTCAGCACAAACTACAGCAGCCTGAAAATATTAAAAAATGAGATCCAAGGTCTTTTCAGTTTCCCTTCCTGGTTTCCGAGCAGCACTTCTCCTTGGAGAACTCTCTGTGTCATGGGAAAAGGAAAATGCAGTTGTGTTCATTTCACAAGTTAGATTCTTTTTTTGTGTGTTATTAACAGGTTTGGCAAACATCGCAAAGATGACAAGAGTGAGAAAACTGGTAAAATAAAAGTGCAGGAAGCTCTTACTTCAGAAGAGGAGAGAATACGAATGAAGCAAGAACAGGAGAGGTAGACTTCAGTATTTGCTTAAACCTTGATAGAAGGAGTTTTGTTTTTAAACTAAATAACAGAAGTTCAATTTTTCACTGATGAAATTTCCCAAATGCTGATATGTTTATATACTTAGCATAACAAAATGGAGCTGGATTTATTCTGGACATTAGCTTTGACAGCTTCCTTGGCTGTTTTAAACTTTTATAGACCAAGATCTCCTTTCTTTATTGAGGAGACTGGAATAATAAATGTTTTCTCTATACATTCTATAAATGATTTTATTGACATTTTTAGAAAAACAGTATTTATATAGAATGAAGTAAATTTTGTATTTTTCTTCAAAGTCTTGCGTATCTATTTTTTTCTTTGATATATTTAGAAACAATATAAAAACGTATCATAATCAGTATATTTGTCACTGGAGTTCAGTCTATTTATGTGTCGTGCAGTATGTTTATGGAATGATGTGTATATTAAACTGCTAATTGTAAAAATGAGTGGTGAGTACCTCTATTTTTCCATGTCAACTTCCCTTAACATTAAAAACCTACATGTTATATATGTCACATGCTCTTCTCAATACTTCCAATCTATATTTCATCCTGTCTCTTGTAGCCCTAGAGATCTGGGGCTTAGTCTCTGGTATCTTTTATTTCAATTTGCTTAAAATCTTGAAAAGCTTAGGCTGTAACTTAACTAGTATTCAGGGATGTACATGGAGGGAAGACCTCTTTGGGTAGACGGTTCTTCCACAGAGGAGACAAAATTTAAAGGGCTGCAGTGTTTGCATGTTGAATGGTAAATAGACTCAGGCACATTTTGCACTGAAAGTGAATAAGCAGTTAGGGATGATTCATCTAAAAAAATGTAATGTAGCTCAGCCATAATTTGTGGTTTGATGGAGAAACCACAGAGGGAAAGTTTGTTGTCCGTCTTGTGCAGGAAGCTTGACTAGTTAGTCACAGTGATCCCTTAGACCATCATACGTAGGCACCCGTATCAGCTGTGGGTAAGAACAGAAGCAAGAGCTTTGGCAGTTTAACAAGCTATTAAATAGCAGAGCTACGGTAACTCCTACATAGCCTGCTCAACTACAAAGTAAAATAGTTTGCTCAAATTTGTTTTAAGGTTAGGTGATTTACATTACAGCTAAGGCAGGCTAGGAGCAAAGATTCATCAGTTATTGCAGGCCAGCTGATCAGCAATAACTTGTTAAACCGCTGATGTTTGGTCATTTGTGATCATCGATTGGATTATGTTTTGGGAGTCTTTTGGCTTTTCACATGCACTAACATAAATCTATGAAGAAGTTCAATGACGAGTGCATCCCTTCTGACAGTAGAAGGTGGCTGAATAATAGCATTTGTTGGTTGTTTCGTGTTTTACTTGTTTGTGATTTTTTTTTATGTACTCTTTACTGACAAAAGCGACAGAGGGTCTCTAAATTTGCTCCTGTTTTTAAGGGTGGTGTGCCCTCAGATTAAACAGTGAAAGGGAATACTGGTACCGAAGAAAATAAATGACTTTGGCTATACGTGTGTTGTGCAGTGTATGCGTATGCAGATTATCCAGTCTGTGGTTAGATGTCTGCCACTGGTGCAGAGGCCTGTGGAAGCTGCCGGCGTGGCTGTGGCGAGCTCAGGGCTGGAGGGAGGTCCCGTGCCCGGAGCCGAGTCCTCGCCTAGCGAGCTCTGCTGAACGGCAGCCGGGGCTGGGCTGGGCCGGGGCGCTGCTGGGAGCTCCTCCGCGCTGGGGACGCCCGTGTTGGACGCCGGGCTCCCGCGGAGCTTACCGGGCTGCGCTCAGCGCTGGCCTTCCCCCGCCGCGCGCCGCGTGCAGCTGGGTGCCCTGGCAGCTGCTAGCCCTGCGCGGACTTCGTCCCCTTGCCCGCCACCAAGCATTAGTCACTTTAGCTCCTCACTCATATATATTTCTGCAAAAAAAAGGGAGAACGAGTTTTGAGTTAGTAACATTCTCTTCTTCATTCTTTCTCTGCCTCTGTCTGTCTCTCGGTATGCAACTGTCCGTGTGATGATATGAGAGAGGTTGCAATAGTCACGCTGGGTACCAAGGTAGAATTACTGAATTATTTGTATAGCCTGCCCGTGCATGGAGCAAATTCCTAATCCTTGTCATCAAGTTACGCTAACCATTTTGAATCTTTCCCAGAATCTCACTCTTTGTGTGTCATAAAACAATTTTATGTGTTCACTGAAACTGCAGAAGATGCATGTGCCAAAACATCATAACAGCCTGATGTTGTTACCATAACACAGGTCCTCCTCCTTCTCTTTCCCTAACTGTGTATTTGCTTTCCTTTGTGTTATGTCTATAAGAGAATGCAAGTTCTTCGGGGTAGTGGCATGTACAACTAATAAAATATAATAAAATAGCAATCAAATGTGTGAGGTGCTTCCTTATGTTTCTAAAAATTTCCGATGTTGATTTGGTCCATAGAGATTTTAAGTATTTTTCCAATCCGATTGCAGAGAGTTTCCTTTTAATATTGTAACAGAATGTTAGATACGTGCTATTAATGAAGAGTACTCCTGCGAATTAACTGAACAATCCCTCAAAATGCTTGTCAAGAGATGATAGTAAAATATTATTGTCTTAACAGGTGTTGGTTCATAATAGCTGCTATTTTAACTTTGTTTTCTGAGGGTTCTTTCTCTCAATGTTTTTAGCAGTAGAGCTCACTTATCCTGCTTTACTTGGTATTTGATGCTCTATACTTTTATAATGATGCAATACTTTTGGGAAATAGGTTGGATTTAATGAATTTACTATGTATAAGAGGCTTGGAACAAAAATCCTTAGGGGGTCAGAGAACAAGTGAATGGTCCATTAAAAAATCAATCATGCCTACAATTTTATAAAATTATTATGCCTTGACTTGATAATTTTAATAGTATCGTGCTTACAACAGTATTTTCTTTAAACTCTTAAAAGTAGTGTTCATATTGATTAGGAGACAATAAGCAAATTAATGTTCTTCAATTTACCATGATTGAAATGAATAAAATTGCCTTTTAAAAATATATTATTAATAGTAATTTCTTGTTAAAGAGCATATCTCTCTAGCTGTGTATGATACATGTTTACTGACAGTCCTAACAGCAATTTGGCACAGAAAATGAAATTATCTGGTTGAAAATACATGCAGCTTTCAAAAAAAATAGAACACCAGAACAAACAGGAGCATCATCTGAAATGACTGCCTACCAATCTTACTAAAATTGTTGCATGTACCAGTTTGTAAATTCTCAAAATATCAGATTAGCAGTTAATCCAAGGACAAAGGATGTTACTCCCTGTTCTGTAAGACAAGTTTACTCCAGAAAGACCAGTCTTCTTGCATTATCCTTGAATATCTATCAAGCACTGATCTGAGACCCAAGTGGCTGCTGACGTGCCATTAGGAAGCAAAAACCAGTATTCAAAACCGAGTGTAGCTTTTCTGAACCTGTCTCATCTCCTGAGAAAGAGGATCTGACAACAGTCTCTTTAACACCTTCATTTCTTCCTCTTTCTTCTTCTATTTTGTTTTCTGATACACTGTGCTCAGTGCAGAAGGGGAGAAACCTTTAGGAACTCAGAACCCTTTGACCACATTTGCCTCTCTTCAGCTTGGACACTTGCGGTTCTGGATACCCGTGTGGCTGCGTTAAGCGTGGCAAGGTTGTCTTCAGCCTCTGTCTTCAGCCTCTGGCAAAGCAAACACTCCCCTTGCATTTGTGTACCCACGCAGCAGATAATGGAGGGATAAGGCATGAATACTTCTTACTGAAGTTCCCAACAAAAACAGCTGTAGCCAGCCTTGTTCACAGCTAGATAGGGCTTAAAAGTTGAAACCTGCAATTCTTACTTAATCTCATGATTCAAAATATGTGATCGCAGCTTTGGGTGGTGGTTATGCCTGAATCTGCCTTTAGAGCCACTTCCTCCTCTTGAAAGAATATTCTACGGGATGCTTTCTTTGTTCAGTTATAAATGCATGCAAGAGCTTTGCTAACACTCTAGATAGGCGACCATAAACATATTTTACTCTTAGCACTGGATCCTTCCTCAAGTTCTACCGATATGGGTGCAAAATCAGATACCTACATACCTGTGCTGTGAGGATGAGTAGCGAGGGGAGGAGGAGCAGCCTTTGGGAGAGCAGGATCTAGTGGTACTGGTGGGAGGCGATGTCGGGTACCAGCGATGCCTGGGAGAAGGCAGTGTAGTCACAGAGGTGCTTCTTGGCCCTCGGGACTACGCTGGGTGCGCCTGCCTTGGCCCTAAAGAAGATGCTGTGCAATTCCAGTCTCTGCTGGACCTCTTGGATGAAGATTAACACACAGCTAAGTAATACCGCACGCCGTATGCACTATATGTATATATAGTTGTCTCCTGGAAAATAAACCGGTTTCTTTGCAAGTTTTTCTCCCTTAAATTTTGCAAAACATAACCTTTTTTTTTTTTTTTTCCTTTAGTGTGTGAAGGGATTTAAATGTGCATAACTCTGCTGCCGTTTTTCCCGTTGTCTGCACAATGCCATCCCGCTGGCCGGAGCTCTGCGGGGGCAGCCGTGCCCGTCAGCTGCAGCTGCGGGGCCAGAAGGGGGAGCTCCCAACATGGGTTTTTGTGCCTTGACCTGCTCGGTGCGGCGAGGGGGAGCGCAGGGCCATGGATCCCCCCCAGGCTGAGAGAGGCTGGTAGCTGTTCAGTGCTGGAAGCCCCAAGAGGCTTTTATATGGCAGAGTAAATCTTAACGCCTTGCCTTTTTTTTTTTAACAAAAAATTATTTTTGAATGGGAATTGTGAAGCAGCTGGTAACAGGTAGGATGCTGCTCTTACAGCTTCAGCAGAATATGGCAAAAACGGAAGAAATGGTTGAGGAACTGCGTCTTGCAGAGATATGGTCCGAGGGAGGCGGGCCCAGGTGTTTCTCACTGAGTTGGCAGTTTTGCTTTTGCTTCTGTAGGTCAGTGAATGGGCTGACAGCATTTTTGGTGTTACCATAAGCAAGACTAGGATTTTAGTGTTTGTTTTTCACATGACGATGTTTCCTGAATTTAAATGAAACATTTGGTGTGCTCATTAGTAATTAAAATAGCATTAATATTCTTTTCCTAGAGGGCTTGGTCAATCCATAAAACGTTTCCTGTATTATATGTTCCCTAAGGGTATAGGAGACTTTATCTCCAACGTATAATAAACTTCTCTTCATCTTTCTCTAGTGCCATTAAAGCTACAAGCCCTTTGTTGTAAAAGTATACTAATGAATAGAAATGTTACAACAAGAACAGAAGTCTTGTGTTTTCCCTTCATCATGCATCATCCATTTTAATTAGCCGAAAGGGTGGTGAGTACTGTGACAAGAGTCTGGAATTAAAATCATTAATTGATGTCAAGCTGACGAGAGACTGCTAACATGAATTTACTGACAGCAGGAAAGAAATTAACCTTATTACTTTATTTAGTACATTAGGACTATTTATTATATTTTCCTATGCAAGTTCAGTGTGCTCCATTTATGAGGATGGAAAAAGACAAAGAATTAATAAAACCTATATAAAATTTTATTACCTCCTATCATTGATGTTTACATGAAAACCACATCAGTAACTTAAAAAAAAAAACAAACCTACCACATCCCTTTAATCAACATAACTCATCTAAACCATTATAGCAATATCCTAGGTATTTTAAAGAACATAATACCTTCTGCTGTCTAGCCAAGTAGAATTACAAAAGTGATCTGATTTAAAACCATCCTGTAGTTTCCTAATGTCAGTGTTGCAAAAAATGAAACATATTTTCTCCATCAGTGACATTGATTGGAATAACTGTCTGTTTTGATCATCACTGGAAGGTCAGCCTAACAAAGATGAGTTTTAATGTTAAGCATCTTTAGCCTTTAGATGAAAGAGTACAACAGTGTCTTACAGAATGACAGCAGCATCCTATAGATAATTTGTGACCCAAAGGTCGTCATAAAAGAATAGAGGGGAGGTCCTCTTGTAGTAAAGGCCATCTGGAACTGCTAAAGTATCAGATGGGGTAGGGACTGAACAGCAGGACACTCTTGGTGTCTTTCCAGATTTCCCAGCGAGACCATAATATTTTCATCGGAAAACCCCAACTTTTTTCCCTTAAGCAAAATATTTCCATCACGCAAGCTCATCTTACATTTAGGGAAAAGAGAAACATACTGTAATGCAGTGAGAGGTTTTGCTAGTTACGTAACCTAAGTCTTATCTGTGTCCTTAAAATAATGCAAAAATTAAATTTCACTTCTGCTGCTGCTGCTTTTGATGCTGCTGAACAGCTTTTCAGAGAACTGTTACCTCTAAAGCCATAATCACTGCAAACATTTAGACTATACATATATTTTCTAAAGTGATTTGCATAATGCTTTTTCTGATAAATAAATATTCTTCCTCCTTCCTAGTCTATAAAAGAGTAGGGAAAGAATTGCTCAGTGAATCAGAATATCAGATCAATGTGTTTCTCATTCTCACTTACTTTGAGATGGAATCTACTTGTCAGGGAATATTCCCACTTCTCTGAGACTTGTAGCATTGTTTCTGGCAGTTGTTTTTTATATAATGGATGGGGGTGCAGGACATGAACACAAATCAGTGGCAATATTTTTTTAAGAGAACACAGAAATGAAGCATGAGACTATTGAGCTTAAGAAAAATACTACAGACCAGTTCCACTTCATAAAATACTGACTTCAGGAGCAATGTAAACTGAAGCTTTTATGGAATAATAGAAGCATTTTTTAAATAAAAGTCCACAGATTCTCTGGCCATATTTTATAATGTGCAGAGATCATGAGTGAGCTTTGCTAGGAGTGCATTTTCTCTGTTGTACACTGATTCAAGCTATAGTACTGAGCAGGGTCGGGCCAAGTTCCTTGCCATGTACCTAAAAACAACAGCTATCTTGTCTGAATAATATTTTGAATTACATTGTTGATTGTGCCCTACAGATCATATGAGTTCAGCACTCTTCTAAGTAAGAGCGCCAACTTCCAGGGTTTTCACTCCCGAATGGAGTGAACCTACGATAAGGTGACCACGTGTCCTATCGTGTTCTGTGAACTGTGCTGTCGGTGGTAGAGCTACTGCAGCAAATACTTATTTGAGAATGAAAAAAGGTTGTACCGTAATTACTAAATGAACGAATGCAGCTATGTTTATTGTTGACGAATCGAACAGAGCTGAAAATGCGTCAAATTTTCCAGATGGCACCGCAGGAGACAAACACTGTAAACTACAGCGCTTAAAACTCTGCCTAGTCTAATTCTTTGATACAGTGGCAATTTTTTGACTAATCAGAAAGACACTTAGTAATATGTTCACAACAGGTAGATGGGTTCCCCTCCACATCACAGGCTGAACTTCGGTTTTGTAACTGGTTACTAGTACAAATCTGATGGTTATGAGACCTGGCTCAGTTTGTGGCCGTGCTCTCACTCAGTGTGGGGACCCAGCAGGGCTTTAGGAATGAATCCCGAGTGGCGATGTGGGTGCTAATCGGTGTGTCCTGAGCAATAGATACTAACATTTCACCTATATTCTGTGCTCATTTCCCACCCATCTTAACCCCACCACCTTTTCTTTCCATTTGGTGCTATGGGATTCACGTAATCCCTTGCCTTCATGTAATATTTGGCGTTGTTCATTTTTGTCACTTCACATTGTTTCTTCTTCTAACTTTGGGATTAGGCTGCTTCATTAGGCACTCTAGAAACGCAGACTAGTGGACCTGGAATAGAGCCAGCGGCAGAATTTTACACCCACTTCTATACTAGACTGAACGTGGAGCAAGGTAGACACCGGAGTGGCTCAACCTGCCAATAACCGGGCACTGAAACTACGTAGACCTGCAGTTATTGCCTGTAGCATCTGTGAAGGACTAATAGGTGCTGTGTCAGTGTTCCCTTGCCTCAACACACACACATATGGGAACAGCTGGGCCTCACATCTAGCTGCCGTATTCCCATGTCACCCAGCAGCGCTGCTTTCTGCCGTTGTTCTAAGGTCAGGAAAAAAACGTAGAGGAAGAAACGACCCAACAAAGCAGATGTGTGTGAGAGAGGAAACCAGCATTTCTAGCACAAGAACGGTTTTGAAACTGGAGATTTCAAGTCAGGTCTCCATGATAGTGGAATCTCATAATCTGCTTCCTTGATCCTTCAAGCAGGCAATGAGCTAAATAGGAAATCAGAGCTAATGGTGAGGGATCTGGTGGAAGTGGAAGTGTCATTAAATCTGGCCAATATTGAAATGCAAGAACAACCAACATTTCATTTTCCTTACAGACTGTGATGACCTTCTTTGATGCAAACATGGTTCTCAGCAGGACAGCTATTCCAGTCGTCCAGCTGACTGAGCCTCCACTGCTGGAGGACCAGACATAAAGATTAAGATATAAAAATTCAATTATAGTAGTGGCTGTTTTGAAGACTAGAGAACCTGCTGCATTTCCTATGTACCTTATGCATTCGGCTCTTGTTGAAGCACGTCTTTTTAGAAAAAAGGAACACAATAGATGTAACATCCCCATCCCTACCCCCTCCAAAAAAAAAAAATCTGCAGACTATTAACTATGCAAAGTTGTTTAAAAGCTGCACTGAAATGTAACTAAGCTGGTAATTTAGAGTTTTTTTTTTTTTTTTTTTTTTTTTTAATCAAAATAAGCAAGGATTTTCACTTGTTTATGCCAGTCCCAAAGAAAGCAAATTTGAGATACTCTGCTTTCACTTTGGAAGGATGAGGGAAGAGCCAAGAAAGGCAGGGGTTAGTGAAAGGGAGGGGTAACAGAGATGAAATATTCCACAAGATCAGATAAATAATTCCAATGTCTCTTTTAGTTCCACTGATATACTTAGTCTCAGGTTTGCGCCTGTGTTTCTCCTGCTTGTATATGTAGTATTGACTCTTACCTCCTGCACATTTTTGTTTCTTTTTTCTTCCTTTATCTTTTGCCACCTTCTTTAATGGCTTTATTTAACATGACTCCTCATGAAAACAAGCATTCTTCCCCTTTTGAGCAAGGGGAAAGAGATAGCAGCTATTACCACATATTCTAGTTGGCAGATTGGCTATGATTGTTGAAGGAGAGTGAAAAATAAGACTATTTGTGTAGGTGAACTTCTTTAATTTCAAGATTCTGGATGTCCTTTTTATGCAGCCCCTGTTATCTCTCTCTCTGTTCTTGTATGTATGTGTATATTACATAGGAAATATGTAATTTCTGTGTAAGTAGAAAATTATAAAGAGAGATCATGTCTTTTTTTTCCCAAGGTAGGATATCCTGTTTATGCCAGTCCTGCAAGATGTTTGTCTCATCCTGTTTTTTTCAGTTTATAATGAGATAGACCCTACAATTTCCCATGGCAATCCATTCTGCTATCTTTACCACTAGGAAGTTCCCCTGCCCCCAGTATCTAGCCTCGGTTATTCTTGCTGCAGTTCAAATTCCTAATCCTTGCTTTAGAAATGGAAAACATACTATTCTTTTCTTCGTTATATATTAGAAGACGCTGTTTCATTCCCACTGTGTCTTTTTCTTCAGCACAGCAGCCTGACATTGCTGACTTGTGTAGCTGTCATCTAGTAAAACTTCCAGATCCATTTCTGAAAAAGCAACTCACAGGCTTTCCCCACTATTTTTTATTTGTATGCTTCATTATTCTAACTATGTGCATTACCCCCTGCTTGCCATTATTGAAGTTCATTTTATTTTAAAGTCCAGTCTGAAAAATGTCCATTGTTCAAAAGCATTTGAAATTTTAATGCTTCCCTCCAACAATCTTGCATGTGGGTTGTGTGTGGATTTAATGGCATCGTAATTGATAGTGAAAACCTTGAATAAAATCAGATGTAGGAGGGAGATCCTGTCGAACCTCAGTCCATCCGTCTTTCTGGTGTGTCTGTCAATGGCTGAGAACTACTCTCAAGATATGTTGTAGGAGCTGCTTAGTTCAACCTGTTGCATCCATCCTGCTGCAGTTTTTCTTAGCCTAAAATGTGCTCCATCTCCTCAAATTCACAAGGCCTGTTACTGTGTTGTAGAAGAAAATCAGCTTGACTTGACCCTGTCTGTTCTTGGTGATTCCATGATGGCTACTGCTTGTCCCATTAGCTCCTCTGTTCTTACCAATAGTTTGTTTCAGAGTTCTCAAGTTAAGCTGATGGGTCGATAATTTTCTTGCATATTTGACATTTTCTAGTCTATGAATTCTGCAGGTTCTCATGGTGACTGTAGCCAGTTCAGAGTTTGCCTCTGACAGTGGTGTAACTGTGTACAGAGCTGAAGTTTAACCCACTTAACCAGTATCTAACCAGTCCTTCCCTATTCGGGTTGGAGATGTCAGTGTTGGTCGTGTTGGCCACCTGCTTGCAGTCAACTATTTTAGTGAAGACAGATGCAAAGAAAACAAAGCAAAACAAAAAAACCTTAAGCCTGACATCCCCTCAGCATCATCTGTCATTATCGTTCCCTCAGCACTGGGCCAGGAAGCAACCTTTTCGGTGCTCTTTCGTCTACTGCTAATACAATTACACAGTGATTTATTGTTATCTTTAAAGCTCCCTGCTACCTTTATCTCATGTTGTGCCTTGGCCTTTCTGATTTTGTCCCTGTGTGCTTGTGCTTATTCTTAGCAAACTGGCCGCATTTCACATGCTTTCTGCATGTGTTTGAGGTGTGGGGGAAGTCACATTTCAGCCTGCTGGCCGCACACGTACGTACTTGGGAGATAAGGCAGCGGTGTTCATTTTTTCATTTAACAACTTGAAAAAGGTTGGACACCAGCCTTCCAATATAAAAGTGGTATTTTCATAGCAGTATTTTCTGAGTTTTTTTTAGACATGCACAAATTTCGAATGAAGTGGCAAGCATGTGAGGAGACGGAGGTGTCTGCTTTGTTCACAAGCTACCACGGCTAATGGCCATGATTATCTGCTGCCCACAGTGATCCTTTTGAATGATTTTTCCCAGGAAGCCAGATGGCTTTGCTGTGAGATGGTTCAGAACTGTGATAACTGACTAGCTCTAATTGTGACAAGACAAGCAAAGTGTCATATGTTGGTTCAGAGGGAAGTCATGATAATGTCTATAATCAAGGTAGCCTAATTAAAAGAGCAGTCGTCAGAAAAAGTCTGCTTGGATCCAGAGAAAGGCCTTAGAAAAATATGGAATGGACGAACTGCCACGATGACTTGATTGCCAAAAATTAGGAAAAGGGCCATTAGAGCCCTGAAGGCAGTCGGGCAGAGGCGCAGGAGGAACAGCAAGACCTGGCTTACTTGCTGGCATGTTGTGCCCAGGAGGTATTTTGCACTAGTGAAGCAGGAGGGGACATAGCTGACAAGATTGGCCAGTGGCCAACACATCTCCTGACCTCTTTATTAGGAGGGATATCTGGCAAAATTTGACCCAAGTGTTGTCATCCCATCTGAATAACTTAAGCTGACTGGCTTTGTAAGCGTGGGGGAGTTGTTCCCTGTCTCCGATCCGTCGTGCAGAAGCGTGTCACTGATGGCAGAACAACTGAGACCTGGCAGCGTTGAATGGGTTGTCATTTAGCTTCTGTCCTTATACAGTGCTGTTTCTGTACTTAATAAACACTGTCAGCTATCTCGCATATGTGCAACTGCAAATGTTCAATACTGATTTTACAAATCAGAGAGCCTTGGTGGAAAAGGCCACGTTGCGTAGTTGGGCGATAGCTGAGTCTTGGCAGCGGCAGGAGGATTAATTGAATTGACCAAGCAATTGCACACCAGAAGTGGCAGCCAACTTTGTTTCTGATCTTATGGGAGGGCATTGCTGTCATTGCAATAACAAATGTACTAGGCTTGTCATGAATGCCCTTCCCAAACTGTGTTCATCAATTAAGATAAGTAGCTGCTTTTTTCCAGCAATCTAGATCGCTCATATGAAAAAGATCCCACAAAAGGGGACTGAAGGTCCCAAGGCGTTCAGAATATATTTATAATTTCACTCTTAACCCTATTTGAGTTCAGGGTGTGTTGCTCTTCTTCAGCAAACTTTGCTTATTTGCTTTTACTCAACACAGCTCTACTTCGAGTGTTCCAGAGCTGCAAAAGTTAAGGTTGAGCTCAAATGGACCTTTTATAATATTGGTCTCAGGGTGGCATCAGCTCCGAGGCTAAAAAGTTTAATTTGGTATCTATCTATGTGGGCTCTAAGCCCACTGGCTGAGGAAAGTGCACTCAACACAGGCAGTAGAGCCTAGAGAAGGATTTAGCTGAAAATGGACCCATTTCTGCTGTTCAGCTGAACAGCTCTCAAGACTCCACTGACCGTGAACTGTTGGCTGAATCTCCCCGACTGCCATTAGAGTCCAAAATCTATGTTCAAAGGTAAATCTGGGTGCCTGTAGCAGCATTTGCTTTCACCTGCAAGCTGAATCTCACTCCCAGGGCTTTGAAAAGGGAGTGAGATCTACGCTCTTCTCTGGAGGCAGCATTCAAAGCTTTTCCCTTACTTTTGTGACCACCGTTTCACATGCATAGGAATTACTATACAATGGGTATGTCGATCATTACAGGATTTGCTTGCAATGAAAAGCTCTTTGAACAATTACAGGAAGTTCTGCAGCTAACAATATTGTCATTTGAGGCAGTTATCATTAGCTTTTAAATTGAATGCCACAAAAATGCATGAGGATGGTTTATACCTTAACTGAACATTATAATTTGAGTCTCAAAAGCACAACAATGCATTGTTGACACTTTCAATATTAACATTTCATCGAGAAGTGTTTAGAAACTTCTTGGGTTAGCTTCTGAATTTTAAAAGTTCAGTTTCATTTAAACGCTGCAAAATTGATTAACAATTCTTGCAAAATTCTTTGAAGAAGGAAGGGGTTATATAGGCGCTAAACATTATTGTTGTGGTTGAAACACACAAAATCTGTCGGGAGGCCATAAATCCTCAAAATTATTTGATTTGAACTTTCAGACACCTGCATATTTATTGCGCCATGTCATAAATGAATATAATTCAACAAGAACAAGTTAACAGACATATCTAAAATGAGAAAATGAAGAACTGCGGTCAAACACTTCTGCAGATATTGAATTTAAATACCAGGAACATTGCTGACTAGGGCTGAAGTATAAAGCAAATTCCACATTCTCATCTGTTGTGCACTGTGTGTTTACCCAATTATTTTCATCTTTTCCACAATATTTGTCATTAGCATTTTCCATATGTATACTTAATAAGGTATGTGCTGATAGGTGAGTTAGGTCATGTCACATGTATGCACATACACACACACAGATGGAGGGGGTCTAAATTAAAAAAAAAAAACAGCATTAGGTTCAAGTTACCTCTGTGTAAATATATTCAGAGTTAAAAAGTACCATAACTGCAGAAGTGATAGTGTAATGTTCAGCTGATAGTTATTACTCTTTTCAAGAATAAATTTAAGTAATTTTTCTTTGTCTTTTGGTTCCTTTAAGCTTGGAGACATAATTTTTAAATATAGTATATCCTTAAGAAGGCAAAAGCAAAGCTGCATTTAAACAGTATTCTAAAATGTGTTAAGTAATCATTATGACTGTATTTTTCCCTTGTGAAAGTGATAGGACTTTCACAGTGGTTTAACAGAAAAAAATAGTTAAGAGACCAAAATCAAAGCATTTTGATTGTCAGTATAGTTGGGTGTATTATAAGTTTTACCTGAGGATTATCCATTGTTAAGCATTACTTACTGTAAATGGTAACTTAGCACTTTAGTTAGAATTAACAGGAAAGCTTTATAATGACTTTTTCAGACTCTGTTTTTTAATACTATACATGTGTATTAACATGTTGTGTTAACAATGATAGAAAATTTTCTAAAAATTTTCCTAGGGGATAAGAACATTATTATTTGCATACCACTTCAATAATCAGTTCTCTCCCACTTGAATAAGAATCGTTATTCTTTGTTAAACCATGCGTGGGAAAAACTTAATGTTCTTGCTGCAAACTGAGCTATTTAAAAGTTCAAAAGTATTAAATAGCCAATAAGCAGATCCATGACAAAACTTGGTTAATGTGAAACTGGAGGCATTGGTGTCTTCGCATGTAGAAATCTTGTGATATTTGTGGTCAAATGTTAGGTAAATTCATCAGTATGTCTCATGGCAGTCATTAAAGTATCACTGCCTAGGTAATTACTATAGATGAAGTTTTCTCTTGTTTGAAAGGTTTATTCTATGTGTTACTGCTATACAGACAGCTATCTTGCCCTAACGTTTTGGTTTTCTTCAATGCATGAAGTTCTGTTTTCTCAAACTGGTGCCAACCAGTCTTCCTGTATTTGATGATATATTGCCAGTTGAAACTGATATTAAATGCCAGAATTTGCCAAAATCTAAGAAATTTCTGATTTCTTTAGCTTTTTCCATTCAGAAGAGAAATATCACTAGGTAAACATACTCCTCCCTGGGGTAATTAATACAGTACTGCAGATTGGAAGTGAAATCTGCCAAGGTGAAACAGAAAAGAACAGGTGATTTTCAGGCCTTTTTTTCCTTCCTCATAAATATCTTCAAAACGATTAAGCCTATAAACTGTTTGAATTGCTTTTTGTGCAGCTTTCCTTTTTGAGTAGAAGATTTTTTTTTTCCTTTTTTTCTTTAAAAACAGGCATGCAGAAACACAATTTACAATGGAAATGATTTTGGATTTCAAACTCTAGGTTCTTTGTCAGTTTAAGATAGAACAACAAAAAGCAAAAAGCCTATTCCAGGTTGAAGTCTCTGAGGAGCATGCTGCTAGCTGAGTACATTTAGAGTTTTCTTGTCCTTTTTTCCTCTTAAAATAAAAAGCAAGCAGTAAAGAAGATAATTAGTTAACAGCACATTGTTTGCAAAACTGATTTCAAAAATATTTGGTGGTTTAAATAATGCTTTCTGAATCGGAACACTTCTACTTGCGTTTTTTTCCACTGTGGCTAAGTAAGAGTGGGAGTTGCCGCAGGAAGAAGAATGAGGCAGAGACAGGGCATAATTCAGGACATGTAAATGAATCACCGAGCCTTAGACGTAGACGGCACCAGCTGCTGAAGGGGGTTCAGCTGGTCGGTTTGATCTCACAGTCAGTATCCTTGGTTAGTACTATGGGGATTTTTGAGGAAAATGTACTTGCCCATCCATCTCCTATTCCCTTCTTTGTTCCCAGGAGCTTTGTTAGCACAGCAAGGACAATTTTCACGGGACTCTGTTAGATGAAGGCACTTAAATTCAGGCGCGCACGTATGAGCTAGGGCCTTGATTCACTTGTGCAAGAACAGTCGCCTTGTGTTGCTCGAGGTGTGACAGTGCATCCCAGCCGCCGGCACGCGGCACAGGAGCCGCGGGAGGCCACCCTGCCCACGGCTGGGGTCTGCTGGGGTCACCCGGGGGTGCCCCGGGCTGAGCGACTGAACCAGGGCTGGGGTATCTGAGCCCCCAGGGGAGATCCAAGTAACAGCATTAAAAGTGCTGGTAGAGCTTGTGCTTTTTCAAGCTTATTTTCAAAAGAACTGGAGGCTTTGAGCACATTTTCCTATTGGGAGGGAGGAAACAGCCCAGCATTTCATTTTACAGTGATGACAGGGTGCTAAATTGGTCTGGGGACACTATTGTTTTGTTTTGTTTTTTTCAGTTCACTCTGCATGTATATGATAGGCCAGGTTTTCTAGAATGCCAAGAAAACTTTGAAACCTACTTCAAATTCTAATCTTTGTCTGCTTTGGAAAGTACACCCTGTGCTCAGTTTGTGTTTGTTAGGTTCCTAAATGTCATCTATTTTTATCCCTCACTTACTTTTTATTATACAGCTAAACAAGTGCATCTGGATTAAAAAAAAACCTTTCCTTTGTAACTTTAACATGCTGATACTTTCCAAGGAGAAAATGCCTACTTTGGAGAGGTGTCTGATTCAGTTCGTTCTCACTGTAGACAAATAACAAAAGAAAAATTGCAGTTTATTGCACAAATGCATGCGTGTGTGTGTGTGTGTGGTTTAGCCTTATGAAGTTGTTAAATTGCAAAAGAAGTATGACTTTAGTGTTGGAGCGAACAAGTACTTTGAGGATGCTTTATGAATTTCAAGAGACTTTAAAACCACAAAATACGTTTATGGGAATATGATATGATATGATATAAATGGTGTCTGGCCACTGGAATCAGAAAGACCGTATAAAGTCATGGACATCCCAAGCTGCATAAAACCACAGGTAAACTCTGGCAACTATAGTTAGGCATTATTGAACTTACTGATGTAAGAACAGACTGTGCACGATCAGATTCTTCCTTAAAAAACACTGTTGATTATAGCAGGAGCATTGCCTAGGTCTAGAATTTGATAAAGTAAACCTGAGCCTCCATGGCAAACTCAAATGGAAAACACTCCATCCATTTCATTCGGATGAACTGCATAAAGTTTCTGCTAGCTAGTGAGAAACATTGTTTTAGGGAGGATGAAACAGTGCTCTCATATGATAAAAAAAGAAAAAGAAATAGTTTCAGCCTTCTTTTAATTTTTCAGAATTCAAGCAAAAACGCGAGAATTTCGAGAGAGACAAGCTCGTGAACGTGATTATGCCGAGATTCAGGATTTTCACCGGACATTTGGCTGTGATGCCGACCCAATGTATGCTGGAATTGCTTCCTATGACTCTTCTTCAAGTAGTGGCACCATAACGCTGAGCGGCCGACCGCAGAGCCCCCGGGAGGGCCAGACCGTGGAAGCGCTGTACGCGCAAGTGAAGAAACCACGCAACTCAAAGTCTTCACCTGTAGACAGGTAGGCACCAGACATCAGTCAATATTGGCTTCTAAATTCGTCGCTATAATGCTCTTTGTCATAGGAGATGACTGTACAGTAGCTGGAAAGTCAGATCTGCATTTTTATTAATGGCTTTTTAAAAGCCTTTATGTAGAAAGGTATTGAGCTCACACAAGTCAAACTGTAACAGGATGAGATATGAGTGGTTTTTTTTTTTCCTCTCTGAAGAGTTCCTGCTTTTCTTCTCATTCTTTGAAACAGTTTTGAATTTTAGAGTCGCTATTTGATATACTGCAAATGAAATTCTAGTTTGAGACATCAGCTAGTTTATTAATTAGAGCTATAGTTAATGTGGCTGTGGAATACGACATTTCTAAGCTATTCACAACAGTTACAAAAGCCATGCAAAGTTCTTACACCAGAAATGGGTTAAAGCTTACCTGGATCCTAGTCCTACCTACTGCAGTCCCAAACTTCAGCCTAACATTTGGATTTGGGGGGATAAAATATAGATCGAGTGAGCTCCGAGTCTGATTTATGAATTGCTTTCTCTTCTTGGGCCATAGCTAATGATTTCTGCATTTCCTGTGGCTACAGAATCCACAGTATTTGGCGTTTGGTTTTATGCTGAAATCCGGCAAAATTACCTCTTGATTAAGTTTTGAAGCTAAAATGGGAATGCAAACTAACTTAAAGTAGAAATAACCACATGTGAGGTTTGCACGTAAGGCTTTTGTATATGAGCAGTGAAAATACATCGCTCCTGTTCGCTTACATACATGATGTTGTATATCTGCCTTTTCTCAGCTTTACAAAAAGTAATACTGTAATCCTAGTGGAGGAGGCATTGTTAATTTATTCAGGTCATTAATTTAGTAAAACTGCTTGAATGTTTTGTTTTCTACCCCATTCTTAGCAGAAGATAAATACTGCACTTTCCCCTAAATCAACAAAATAGTGTCTTTGCTTTCAATACATCTCCACATGAGTCCACATTGATCTTGCATATGCTATTTTAGGTCCTAACAGAGTCATCTGGCATTTGCTCTTAAAGACAGTAGCTGTCATGCAGAGTTCAGCTAATTGTCTAAAGCTATTTTTGATTGAGACTGAGTTGTGTATTTAACCCTCTGCTAGATCTATTTTAAAAACTTATCTTCCTCAGAGAATCACATAGTATTGTGAACAATATATTATCTAATATGACAAATAGTGGCATTTCACATGCGTTTACTGTAAATTCTTGCTAAAGATGCACAACTGCCTTTTTTATGTTGTCAGTCCTGTTATTCTCCTGTATTGTACTATGTGAAAGGTCTTTTCTTATTAAATGTACATAATTTATTTATTATGGATATGGACATATGCCTGAGTACCTGAAAACTCAGCACTTCTGTGACTTTGGAAAGGAAGGCAGCTCAGCTGGTTAATATGGCTACCACGTTGTGACTCCCACGGCTGTTTTTTTGTTAGACCAAAGGTAGTGTTTCATGCCTGAATTGAATGGCATCAATGTCATATCAACAACAAAAAAATTTCTTTGATGCAAACCTGGCACGGTGAAGTAGAAGACCTGCATGACCCAGCTAACTCTGTGTGATGGCTGATGAAAGAGCCTGGAGAGAGCGAGTAAAAGTGAAGTTGTGGCTGGAGCACTGAGGGAATACGATGTTAATCATAAGGGTAGACTAGCAAAGCAATGTGGTAGTTTTTGCACTTTCAGGCCATTCTGCAAAAGTGCAGGGGAACAGTGGGCTCCATCTCACACAGCTGGATCCTGCTGTGACAAAAGGGTCTTCACCCGGCGTGCACTACAGCTAGCAGCATGTTGGGAAAGAAATGCAATTCAGGGACAAGACCTGGAGCCAGAAAATCCTCCCTGAGTTTAGTGGTGAAGGAATCATATGGGACATGCAGCCAGAAATATCTGGGAAAGAATATATAATTGAGATGAAAGCATGTGGATAGTCTTCGCTCTCTGCTCACACATTTGTCAGACTCCCGAGCTGGTTGTTAGTGCTGCAGCAGCCGTGCAGCGTGGGGTTCACCGTCCACTCTGTGAGAAGCGGAGCCAGTACCGCAGGGCCAGAAGATGTGTCACTTGCCCGGAGCCTTTGCTGCTCCTTGGGCCCGGAGGGGGATACCTCAGCTTCGGAGGGAACAGCTTTCCTTCTTTCTAGTGTTTTTTAAAGCACATCTGGGATCTTGACTCCAGGCAATATTTAGCCTGGCTCACGGCTAATGTATCTTGCCAAGGCCACTCTGTGCTTTTCAGGCTTTATTTTAGTTGCCTCAAAAAAGACAGTGTCATCTGAGCATCATAGTTCTGTCCACTAGGGCCTGCAGTGCTGGTGCCTGATCCGTGTCTGCCCACGGGCGCGATGCTGTCCCTGCACCCCATGTGTCTCTCAAGGTCACCTCTGCAGCGACAAGGCCTCCCCCCTTCCCTGAGCATCTCCCATGGAGACCCCTGCCCACCGCGGGGCCTCCTCGCGGGCTTGTTCTCCAGGGAGCGCTCTCCTCTGCCACAAAATTTAGCCTGATAAAGCTCTGAGAAATGTAATGAGAAATAGTTGATTATTGCCCTGCATCTTCAAAATATTATTTCCATTAGCATTCACCTGTGGTGAGGATAATTTTCACTTTGCGCTACTCCCTTGGTCCTACCAGCCCTTCTTCTCCCCTGAAATTTTCAGAGGTTCCCTGAAGGGAGACGGTTGTTTCCCATCTTTGTGGATGGCAGAGGGGAGAGGGAACAGTGCGTTACCCTCGCCGTGACCTGCCAGGGGCTGGTAACGGCCAGTCTGTCTCAAATCTTCAGCACTCTCATATTAAAAGCAGCATTGTTTATATGAGCAATGTTATTTCTATTACAGTTCTGTGCTTGGTGCCAAAGAAAATTTGACATTTAAATATGTCTAAAAGGTTATTTAAAAGTCTCATACAAAGAAGCCTATAACAACATGTCCCATAATAGTTTGCATGCCATTGTTGAACATTTCTGACAAAATTTTCTTTAACTTGCAACAGAATTATTGCATCTGTGCATGAGGCCTTGTCAGGGTTTGTTTTTTCTTTATTATTCCTTAAATTTTTTTTTTATTTTCATCAACATATGCTGCCAACTAATGCAAGTTTAACTGTATCATGGCATATGAATGATAACAAAGGGGAGGACAAATATGTAAACAGCTCATCAAAATACTGGACAAAATGTTTTCTGTTCAAGTTTAAAGATACTATAAGGACAGCTATTGAGGTGCTTTGTCAAATGATGAAACCATATATGAAGTTCTCAGTCTCAGGTCCCCCAGTTATTTTATAATCTCACTTGAATGCAGTGTTAAGCCTGTTTTTTATTTCTCCTTCATGGGCATATTTTATGCTTGTATGTATTCCAAGCACTGAGGTTATAGCCAGATTTTCCAACACAACAAAAGGACAAAGAAAATGTTTGTTCTTTAAACAGTTTGTCCATTCATTTCTCCAGATGAGAAAATGTGTTGTCTAATGCCAAAAGAGAACAAAGGGAAAAGAGATGTTAACTTATCTGTTGGAAATATAAACTTTTGTCTGTGTGAAAGTAACATTGCTTTATCTGTCTTACCACCTATGGCTGTAAGACTTTTGATGAAAAAGAAAAAAAGCTACGATAGGACTCACACACTACAGGAAAAATACTACAGGACTTACAGGATTTGGAGCTGGTTAAGAATTGCCTTGAAGACAGATTTATATTGTGATCAGACTTAAAGACAACATTGACAGATATTGGTAGTTTTTCTTTTTCCCTTTTTTTCTTTTTTTTTTTTTTAGACTACGGTATTATTGTTATCCATTATTCAAATATGTAGGTCAAATATGAGAGGTACTTTATTTTGAGCTCCTTATGTAATCCAGGCATACTTGTAGATCATGTGAATCTTGAAACACATTTTAAATCCCAGTAACACTAATTCTCCCTAGCAGCACTAAAAAAGCCGCTTACTGATCTTGATCCTAAAGAACTAAAGTAGTCTCTTCTTACTAACAGAGGAGCTCACTGCTCGGAGGAAATGAAACTCTAGTAATAAATAAAAGTTTGGAGTGATTAGTGGTCAGTATAGATTTCATAAACCTTAGCTATCTCTGCTACAGTTCTTCCCTCCTATCTGCTAGTAGTTTACAGAGCTGGGCTGCTAAGAACGTTTTTCACTTACAAACTTTTTAAAGGAGAAAAACCTAGGTGAAATGTGTAAGCTATGTTTATTTTACTCTTCTGGAAATAAGTGTCTTGAGAATTGTGCTCTTGTGGATAAAGCTTTTAGTTTAGCTACAAAATGTCTCTAATATGTTTTGCATCATACAGAAGAAAAGCTGCTCTACTGATCAATAGTGTTTTTCATATAGATGACAACGATGCTATACAGTAGGGTTTTATAGTGATCACCTGACATCCATAGTTGAGCAGTATGCAGAAAGACAACTCCTAATGGACATTTACTGGCTGTCGCTGTGTAATCATTTCCCACCAAGAGTGCATTGTCCTGAAATATAATTGAAATAAAATAGGCACTGTGCTGCTGTAAATCTAAATAGCTTGAAAATAGTAGGCTAGACTCCCCCAGCTTGCTGAGGACATTTTAATGGAAACGTAAATACCATAATCATATGCTTTTTGCATGCATTTTGCCATTAAAAAGAAAAAAATGTTCATTTTAGAAAAAGAGACCTTTATGAACCGGTTTCTTTTTTATCAGAAATGGAATCAAGTTATGTCAAAGGAATATTTGGGAACTGAAAATAACCCCAGTTGCTTAAACTGTCATCTGCTTGGTGGTAGGAGACAAAATGCTGCTTTTAAAGTTGCACTGCATATTTTGTTTCCTGATCTTCCAAAAAGAGAGAACATTTTATTTAGATGTTAACTTTTATTTGCTGAGTAGTATCTTTTTGTTTAAATTGAAATGGGAGTGATGAATCCTGGAAGGTGGAAAAGACATTCTAATACGATAGAGGAATGCATAAAGCCTGAAATAAGTAGACCCTGTCTTTCTAGCATGTACAAAATAACTTTCAGCAATAGCAGAATGGGTCGTGAAAGCTATGAAATGTTATATTGTAATGCTTGGATAAATATTTGTTAAAAAAACAAAGGGCTCATGCTGTTATATTAAACTTCTCTTTTATTGGTAGTGTCAGTCAGAGGAGTGTTCTTAAAGTCTGCACAATCATTTATGCATTGAAAACCAAGCTTACTGCCAGACTCATAACAGATGAAGATACGAGTTATTACTCAGGGTGACACATCCTCTATGTGTTAAGATACTTCTTCTTTCTTAAATGAAGAGATTTTTGACAGTTCTGGAACACGATCTGAGGTACTAATAGAAGAGTTCAGTACAAAGGGAAAGGCCAGGGGGCTATAAACCGTCTAACCAGTGACATTTCAAAGGCAGAGCTGTGCAGAAGGCTGACAACCTAGACGGAATAAGCGTGCGAGCAAGCGCTTCCCTCCTACCTTTGCTTACCTCTGTCCGCGGCCGCGGCAGCTTTTGCTGCTCCGCTCGTGGGCTTCGTCCCGCTGGTCGCCTCCAGCACGTGTGCTGAGGCCGGCGCCGCTTGTGGGCAAACGGGGCACGAGCATCTGACCGGATCCCTGGCATCTCGGAACGGGGACCTGTTTGCTCTCCATGAAGCTCCCTGGGTAACTTGCAGTCTTTCATAAATTAATAATAATAATAAGCTCGACGTCCTTATCATCTCGGCAGCGTCAGCCCTTCTGCAGCATGGTGGAGCTGCTCGCCGCTGAGACTCCGGCTTCTGGGAAGACTTTCCTGGCCTGGAAAATGGCAGGAAGGCCATTAGGGACAGGCAGAATATCCAAGGCAGCCCTGCGGAGAGCCGTGGGTTAATGAACTGTTTGCAGTTCCCTCTCTTGTAAAACTGAAAATAATGCTTGGAAATCATTGTGGTATTTTCCTCCTCTGTCTGTTATAACCTAGAGAAGGATTAGTTAGAGCCTCTGTGAGACTCTTCACGGGGTTTAATTTCACTTTAGCGCTAACACATTGCCTTTTTTTTTTTTGTTCTTCTCCTCTTCATCCTATAAGCCAGTAATCCTTACCCCCAGGACTGCCTAAAAATTAGTTTGGGCTCTTATAGACCCATGTATTTAGAACCCAAAAGACACTATTAGCATTGGCATTTTATTATCTTAGCCTGGTTGTTTTCTTTTGTTCTTCCATCTTGATAGAATATAAGACAAGTTTTAATATAAATTCATGAGGATTTATGTAGACTCCCTATTGTGTAAGCATGCAATTGCGCTGCCTGTTTGGGTTACAACTTTGGTGGAATAAATGGCAGACTTACAGTGAGCACCATTCAAGACTCCCCTTTTAATTACTTGGAAGTCCTGGTTTCTCTTTGAATAGATGCCCAGCGCTGATACTGTTGTGAGAACCACATCTCTCCACATTTACCGCAGGCACAGCCTCACTTAAACCCTGGTATTTTTGCTTCCTCCCTCTTCAAGTTGGCGTGCCGCGTAATCTAAAGACTGACAGCTATCTGTTTATTTTTACAAAAGGAGCAGAAGTTACTACCTCTACAAATGGTTGTAGTGGGAAAAGGCACCGAAAGATAAGAAAGTGATGAGCTGCTTGCTCCGGGGTACGAACCAAGTGAAACAGGGCCACTCAAACACGGACCTCTCCCCCAGCGCCGCAGTGCTCATAGCCAGCTGTCATCCGGTGCTGTAAATTAGTAGGATCCGCTCGTTTTTGCAATTTTCAAGTCTCTTAAGTACAGCTACTGCTTATGATGAGCCAAGATAGTTATAGCAGATAGATCAAAACCTGTCACTTTTCATCAGATTAACAGCATAATATACGTTAGTGTTTAAAATATATTACAACTGTATTAGGCATAATACTTTTCACTGGTATATTAGAGCAATTTGCATAGAGATATAGATTCATTAGACATTTTGTTGCTTGGATGAAATAGAGAACAGCTTTTAATTTCTTCAGATGATGGAAAGTAGCATTTAATTAAAAACAAAAAACTTGAACAATATATCCTAGTATGAATTGAAACATAATGTAAATACCAGAAAAGCCAATGTCTCAGGAACTGAAAAATTATTTTATGACTTGAGATTGCAGTCCAAAAAATGAGCTGTGTAGCACATACGTCTTTATTTCTCACTAATACCTTCAATAAAATTTTGAAAATCTGGAGTGCTTTATCCTGAGAACATTATATTTACGTGTGACTATTCAATTGTGCAAAGCTGAAAAGACAAAGGTTCTCCCAGTTCTTAATGAAGTGCTATGATCCTACCAGTGTAAACTATTAAAATATGTTATTTTCTAGACCTGCTAACTGAAATGTGGACTGGGAACTGATGTTATGCAGCATTTGAATGCCACAGCTTAATCTGTTTGGTTTGTTGATGTTCCTGAATATGGCAGTTTATAAGTGGAATAAAAGTTTATGATTTTTCTATCTTTCATGTCCCTCCAGTGAACCCATCTGTTCCTGTTTGGTGCAGGCTCCAGGCTTGCTCTCCAAGCCCTGGGGTTTTGTGTGTTTTGGGGTTGTCTGATCACAGGGGAGAAGTGCACAGGCAGAGCTTGGGGGGAGCGCTGTGTCTTCAGAGGCTCCGTCTCTCTGCTTGCTGGAACTAAGTAGATTTTTATTGGGAACATAGCACTCATTAGATAACTTAAAGTTTTCAGTCCAAAGATACTATTAAAAAAAAAAAAATGCATTCTGCAGCTGCAGAGTTAAACTAGTATTTATTCATAATTTAGAAAACTTTGAACTCACTGATTTTTTAATATCCCTCTTAAATATAAAGCAAAGGCACTCAGAACTTGTACTGATTTTCATGATGTCCCGTGAAGAGCATCTTCCTGTAAAGCTAGTTTGGTGCACGGTTGTGCTTGGGGCCGAGGAGTTGTACCTCCTCTGGGCAAAAGGGATATGTTGATTATAGTGTTTGAGAAGCATTTTTCAGGTGACATTTCTTTAAAAGCGGCTTTAAGAGGTATAAGAATGGACTCTTGAAAAGAGGCTTTTTGTAAGACCCTTCTGTTTTCATTTCATCTGTTTTCTTTTTACATGCTGTTTGCAGTTAACTCATTAAATTACTATAAGGTAATAGAAACATAAGAAAATAGTTTATATATATATTTAGGAAGGAAAGTAACATCACTTCATGTGACGGTATGTTAATTCATTTTAACATCTTGTCGACTCATTGAATAATTTCTTATGCACCATGCCATGTTGGGTACCCTGAAAATTGTGAAATTGGTTTAAAATCTTTCTTTGTTTCTTGGCTGGAAGGTTGAAACTCTTCCCTTGAAAAATAGTGTATATTAGTGGAGCATTAGACTTCATAGTTTATTTTAAAATGACTTGCTTGTAAGGTGTGTGAAATCTTGTTCCTTAAGGCTTACTGTGATGCAAGATGTTAAAAGGTTTCTTGCATTACCTATTTTATATTATTATGTATTTCTGAAAAAAAAAGTGTTCTAATATCAGACTTGTTTATTTGCTCTAGATTTTTTTTCATTCCTTAAAATGCTAGTGACATTTAAATAGGTTTTCAATCTGATGCATTCTTAGAAATCTTTCTTACATGATGGGGTATGAAATGTTATTGCAGTAAATAGATCCGGAATTTGTAATGGATAGGTAATTTCATCCACCCCGAGTTTAGACTGTGATATATAAGAATTAATTTGTGAAAGAAAAAAGCAAAGGAGCAAGATTTTGTATTGTTTCAGTTTTTCTGTGTAGTTTTGTGACAATAACACATGGCACATCTCAGTGACTCTATTGGAAATATCTTCTGTGTCCACCCATTCAGTTTCTATTATAGCCTTCCCTCACTCCTAGCTCTCCCTTTAAAAGGAAGCACAGTAGAAATTAGAATGAGGCGAGAGTGCTGGCTTAACACAGCAATTAGAAACCATACCACTGCAAGGGATGTGTGGATGAATGTCCCTCATACTTCTAATTTCCACTTCTCTTTGGGAAAGAAACGTATTGGCAGAAGCCCACTGTGCCCAGGCAGGAGGGGTGATTGCCCTAAAAGCCTCTGGCCTGGTAAAGGAAAGGAGACAGAAAATAATAGTACAAGGCTTTATTTTCTGATATGTAGTCATGGCTCATTAATAGTTGTAGTATATAATATTGGGTATTGCATGTTGCGGAGAAAATGAACAGAAGTTGCTTGTTATTTCTTTATGATTGTGTTAATAGATATAATGTAAAAAAAAAAATAAAAAAGAGGGAAAACTAGAAAATATTTAGCTATATATTATTTTGTATATCATCTTATGTTCTGTATCATCATATCACTGTGCAGTGTCAGTTTGCTTAAGATAAACTCTATGCATATTTGCTAAAATGTTGACAAATTAACCCAACCATTTCTAAGGATTCCTAAATGCCCATCAAGGAAGGAAGGGATGCACTGAAGCTGTTTTAATTAGCAAAGTGTGATTTAAAGGTTGCTAAAATCAAAAAGAGCTTATTCATTTTTCATCAATAATCATTTTCCTTAATATTTCATCAAAACCTGCTGATTTGGAGACCACCTTCTGGGCTTTGATTCATTATGACTGTAGACGTAATTTAATTTTTCCCCTTTTTCTCATTCTGTGATATGCGCTTTCATCTTTGAGACATTGTTAAGATGTTTCTAACATTCACAGATTGCTAATTGATCCAACTTTTTTAAAACTGTACTTAAGGTAGAGATTTCTTTGCTCTGGAAGCAATTTTCCATGCATTTGCTTTTACTAATGTTTCTTTCAATTTTGTATCTGATAAAATATTCATTCTTTTATACACACATTAAAGTTAAGAACTTCTTTTTTTCCAGTCCTAGTACAAATTGTATATGATATAACAAATGAGGTAAAAAAATGTTATTGATGGAGATTAAGAATGTTGCTACAATCAGTAAGATTGCACTGTCACTGTTAGGCATGTGAACATATTTATTGTTCTTCTAAAAATAACCATAAGTACTTACAGCACTGTTAGTAATGTGTATTTTTTTTTAAATCTAAATCTGTGGAGGATCATGAAGAAAAGCAATTATTGGAATTTATGTAAAGGCATTTTGTGAAAGGAGGTACAATTAAAAGAAACTGTTCCTTTCATTATAGTAGGATATCTAAGTTTTGTTCACTGGTAATTTCCAGTCCCCAAATGCGTTTGTGTTACTATTTTGAGATTCATAACCTGTTTCTTCTTGTAAAGTCTTCATTGTGTAGTGGTATCCAGGACATCAGCACGATTTCATGGATTGGAAACACACTATCATCAGAGAGAAACACCCTGTTTGGAGAAGAGTTGCAATCTTCCTATTTCAACTTTTCTTTGCTCATCTTCCCCTCATGAAAGTTTGTCAGACCCCCTGGATGCAGCTGGTGTCCATACTATGCTGCACGGTGATTTAGAGCAGGGCCATTTTTTTCTTTTACTACTCATAGTGATTTTCCTCAGTCCAGTCTAATTTGAATTTCAAAGTGTGTCCTTTAAGTCTTCCGTAGATGGTCAGAACTAAATTGTTGTTTGTCTTCTAAAGCCACATTGAACGGTTCATGTAGACTGAATTTCATTAGCTTTCATTAGTTGCACTATTTTTGATGTGGTTGAAATTGCTGCAGCTTAAGATGTCAGAATTTAACAGGAAAATAGGTAATGCTAGGCAGCATTCAGTGTGAGGGATAATCCTACTTTACTGGACCTCATGTTTGCATTTTTTAATATTTCTTCTCGCACTCAGATACCACCGTCATCTACGCTGTGTGGTGAATGTGTGTCCACCTTTAGTAGCGCGTGCACACGTGTACAAAACATGATGCAGGCATATGGATATGCTTAACTGTGACAAATTTGTTATGTTTTCATCTGGTTTTGTATTTGCAGATATATGTATATATAAAAATTCTTCTCTAAAAATTTCTTGTTTTTACACACACAAGCATGCATACCTTGGTATAGTCATGCACGCTCTGGTCTAATCAAGCCAGGTGGCTCCAGGCTGTATCCAGCTCAGTCCTGAAGATCTCTGAGGCTGGAGGTTTCATAGCCTCTTGGAGTGCCTGTTGACCACCTGCACAGGTGGTCAGGTTAACAGCTGACCAGCTGAAGTTCCTAATACTCAGTTGTAACTTCCCATGCTCCAGCTTACCTCCATAGCCTCTCATCCTATTGCTGTGCCAGTGTTATTGTGTATATAAGTGCGTGTCTGTGTTTGTGGATATATGCGTGTGTGGATATGTGTGTGTAAACATTCACTTTCTGAAAGTCTGGGAATATCAAACAAAATAACAATTTTTCAGACACTGAAAGAAAATTTTCAAGTAATAAGGATTACCTTGGGAAATAGTTCTTCATTGTCAACAGTGAAGTTTTCTTAGAATGATTTCTGAAGTTTATTTTTTCTTAAATCACCTATTATATTTCTGGACCTCAGAGCTACATTCAGAACTTGAATACAAGGTTTGAGGAGAAAGCATAGCTCTTAATTACTCTTTAACATTCATCCTGAAAACGCAGGAAACTCCTTTATTTCACAGATTTGTGTATGATGCTCAGCCCCACCAAAAATAATGTGCCTGAAAGCCCTTTTAGCAAACTCCTCTGCACTGTGTGTGCTGTAGGATTGTATCCAGTGCTTGGATGTGCTTGGTAGCAGCTTTTCAGCTGGCCCCATTCTGCTGGAGGACATCGGTGCTGTGGCGCTGCCCGGGCACTGTGGCTACCGCTCCGGACCTGCTGCCACGACAGCCTCCCTTATTCTTCTAAAAGATTTTCAGCATTTCTGGTTTGGTGCTTAGGTTCTGCAGCTCATCTACACAAATGCTGGGGCAAAATAAATCCCAGCTCCCAGCAAAGTGATGGCGCGTTGGCAGGGAATTGTGGATCAAAGGTCTCCAAGGGGGCGTCAAAACCCCGCTCGTCTTGGTGCACTTGTGAGCCGAGAGCCGCGGCGGGCGAGCGCGGCGGCCCTGCCGGAGCGGAGCCTCGGGAGAAGCGAGACCTGCCGCGGGGCGGCGGGGGCCGAGCGGAGGAAACGGAGCCGCTCTCCCGTGGAGATCAGAGCGCTACGGGAGGGTCGTGGCGGGGAGAGGGAGCTCCCTGCTGAGCTCTGCCGGCCTCGCTCCCTCAAAAACACCCACCGCCTTCCTCCTTGCATGAGGTGCAGGATGAGCTGCGCGGGGTAGCCTTTCATCTACGTGCTGTATTTTCAAGGATCCTAAAGAGCTTCCTAACCTTTCATGGAGACTTGTGCACCATATAAAGTTCGTTTTGTTCCTTAGCTGAGCCCCTTACCACTCCCTCTGCTGACAAGCAACCACCTGCACAGTAAAAAACTGCCGGTCTTTAATTGCATATAAATCAGGGCCAGGCAGTGGAGACGAAGCCAGGAGAGCCTGGAAGGAGAATTTAAGTGAAAAAGGTAATTACCTGAGCTGGAACGTGGCCAGGGCACCAAGGTTAACGCTTGTACACTGGTGAGAAGTGCCTAGTGATGTTCTTCCAGAAGCCATTTTCTACTGAATTATAGAAAAGACCTTGTTAGTCACTTGCTCAAACTCCCTTCTTGCACTGAATCGATTCCTGCTGCGGTTTCTTCTGTCACCTGTGCAGCACCTATTCTGTCACTTGGACACAGGGTTTGTCCACCAGCTTCGTGTGGAGAGATAGATGATTCCTCTCCATTTATCGCTCGGTGTTTGGGAGGAATGCTTCATGGTATTTAACCTAATTTTTTGTTTTACCACCTCCATGTTCTCCTAAATGTAGCCAGGTCTAGGCCAGGAAGATATAAAGTGCCCGAAGGTCCTAGTACTTGCCTGAGGATGTCTCCTGAGAGTGTAAGAGAGGGGAAAAAAAAAAAAAAAGGTTTTCATCTGTTTATCTGTTTGCTCTTCAGGCACAGATTAGCTGGTGCTGGTGCTGGCAAACCCACTGCTGTGCTTATGCAGCTGCCATGATACAGGCTGGCTCGGATACCACCTCACTGCAGACCAGGCATTCCCTTACTGCCTTCATGTCCTCATCTACTTGGAGACAATTGCAACATCCTTTTTTTTTTTTTTTTTTTTTTTTTTTTTTTTTTTTTTTTTTTTTTTTGTGAACTTAGTTGAATCATATTTTTCATACTTCACCCTGTTAATTCATTACACAGTCTTGGATCATTTTATGTTCCCCATGCAGAGTGCAGGAGTATGATTTGAAGCAACTCAAAAGCTATATCCTTTACTGGATATCACTGGGGTTATTCCAACCTGCTGTTTAGTGAGGAGATGTGCAGGTCTGAGCTGCATGCTCCTCCCTTTGTAGAAGGGTCCAGGTATACAAGAACACTGAAAAGTGTTTTTCAATTTATTTCTCAGTAGGATATTCATCCGGTCTTAAAATTCACACTACCTTCATCTGAAGAGGCCTAGCTCTTGAATACATATTTCACTATGTAGGAGAAACTACATATTTCATGGTAGGAGAAATAAATCTCCATTTGCTCTTGACCTACTTTTTGATGGGTGCTTTTCATTTATAAGAAACCTACACTTACACACAGTCTGTCCTAATTTTATATTGTGCCTGTCAGTGTTACCTGAGCAACTCTTCAGAGGAGGTGTGCGGGCTGCTGTGACTGCTGGCTCATATGAGAATGACTGTGGCTGTCTAGAAGTGAAACTTTATGGCTGAGCTAAGTCTCAGCTGTGGCTCTAATAGCTCTGTTCTTTAGAGATGGGCACTGAAAAGGACTTCAGCACACTCAGCAACAAGTTGCACAATCTCTACATGTTTAAACTGGAGGATTTTTGTTTTTTGTTGCTGTTACTTTTTACAACTGATAGCATAGCAATTATAAGTGTTTCACTAACCTTTATTATAAAAGAAATATATTGCTATATAAGAGGTTTGCTAATACTTGCATGTGATTTTAAAATTCACTGTGTATGCAGTCTGGTTTACAAACTGCACTAGATGACAGGAAATAAAGGGAGCTTAAAATCTCATGTGTAGAGGATGACAATTTTATACAGTAAATAAATAATTAGGAAGGAAAACATTAGGGAAGTAAATGATGTGAGAGGAACATGTCAAAATAGGAGGAAATAAAACTGAGGGAAAAGAGTGAGAATGAGGGTGTATGTTGAAGGCAAATAGTGCTCAGAGACTAGAATTCGGAAACGACAAGAAGTGGCAACGAAGATAGTTGCTGGCGGGGGGTGTGTGTGAAAGAAAGGTAATTACATTTCAGCTGTACTTAATCTATGTCAGTAAGCTCCTTGACTATGATATAATTCGCACATAATTCACCAGAATGCAACCAATTAAATTCTGCTGTAATATGTTTTTTTCCCGTATGAGCTTTCCTCCAGGATTCACCTGAGATTAGGCAGTCAAAGACATCTGAGCTGTGTTCATCCCCGCCCTGCAGTTCAGTAGCGCTGCAGAAACAAAAGTGAATCCTTGACTGCCACATCCCATCATCTAAATTCAGCTCCTCTTCCCTTTGGTATCACATCAGAATAGCTTAAAGAGGCAAAAAACAGCAGGAGACACAATGTAGGTGTTTAGGTTCTTGCTGCTTGGTCACATTACTCTCTTGCTGTATCTGCAAGAGTGTTGCAAACTTGATTAAAGAAATTAATGATGAGAAACAAAGGAATGAGTGAAGAGAACAAAAGAAAAAAGTGAAGAGAGCGTGGAAGAAGTTTATTGCATGCAAGTCATCCAATTATCCCTCAGAGCCCAAATCCCTTGTCTAATTGCCTAAGTTGATCCTTTAGGACTGAACAGATTAAATGAAATAGCAGGGCTGGTGGAAAGCAGCCTTTGGGAGGCATTCTGTGAACAGGCTTGTGTGAACAGCGGAATAGAGTTTCTATCTGTTTCTGTTTGTCTTGGCCTGCTGTTATCAAAAGAGCGGCAAAGAATGATAAACATGAAGACTTTTGATTTGAAAACGGTCCCTTTAGCTCAGAGTTAAAGCACTGGGAGATGCTGGGGAACCTACCCTGATGCTTTTTATGCTATGCTAGTCTGTGTACGGTATCTCTCTCCATGGGATCATAAAACTCTCACATTACACTATATTAAGTTTGTTCAGAAAATTGAGGGAAAAGAAAAACTTCTTTAAAATATCTCACTGAGGAATCACTAGTCACTGGAGAATGTCAGGTTTGAGCTGGCTTAAAAATGAGAGCAAACTGCAGCCTAAATAATTGTCCCACAACAATTGTGTGTGCCAACAGCAACCGAACTCACAACGCAGGAACGACAACTATGAAGCTTAATGTTCCTTACAGGGCTTCTGTTTAATGCGTTCCTTTGCATGTGCCCCAGATAAGAAAGAGTTCTCACTAATAGTCTAGTGTCTCCTTCTGTCATAACAAAATGTGTCCTATAATTATCCCTTTCTAGACAACATTGTCTCCCTAACACTGCAGCTCTGGAAGGAAATGAGATCAAGAATCTCCCATAAAAGTGGGGAAAGCTGGAAAAAATCAATCTTTTCCCATTCTTCTTTTCTTTTATCCAAAATCTTCAGTTTTCCCCAGTACATTGGACCATGAAAGAGGACAACATTAACAAATCCTCGAGCAGTGAAGCCAACATTATGTTTGTACTATGCCATGAAGTATGGTGTTGCCCTCCATGACTTTACAATAAAACCAGGCTGTATCCCGCAAAGGTGCAGTTATGCTATGTAAAGTGCTAAGATGTAAGACAGCTTTAGATGGAAAAGAGGTTACAAAAATATTAGGTGGTTCATCTGGATATCCTCAGGTGACATCCAGCTAAGAAATTAATTTCCTGAGAGAATAACTGCATCAGAATGGAAACATTACTTTTGAATTGGAAGAAGCTTCACAGAGAGGACAGAAAAAGAAATGCATTTTTGAGCAATCCTAAATCTGATTAATACGTCCTTGTACCTTACATACTTATACTTTAAATTTAGCTATGGAAATATACATATTTCTTTTAATCCTATTTTTATTTCCATCAAAACCTACTTTTCAAACCTGCTTTGCAGTGAACACTGAAATGATTCATGCAGTCAGACCTCTCTGACTGAATAATTGATACATTTTGACAGGATGAATGTACAATGGATTACATTTGCTTCTCAATATATATATGATGATTAATGTAACTAGGTCTTACGTGTACTCATCAAGGGGAGAAAATGCCCCAATGTGAATATTATTTGATGGTTCATTGAACTGAACTTTGATACTGCACTTAGGCTGTTGTTAGCATTAAGATAGTCATGATGGATCTAACTGTCAAACTGGAAAATTTCACTGAGCTGGAGAGAGAACTTGGTGAAATGTAGAGAATTTAAGGAAACATAATTAACTTGGTTAGACCCCAAATTCCTATTTCTGAATTCTGAAATATTCTCTGGAATCTGAGTGGATGTCTTTTAAATACTCCAATTTGATATGATTACATTGGACCTAAATATGTCAGGATGTGTTTTAGCCAAAGCCATAGAGGTTCCATCAAAAATAATTCAACTCTTCAAAAAAGAGCTTATTCATGGCTAATTTAGGAAGCCAAACTATCTCTATAGTCAAAGGAGAGAGGCAATATTCTCAGGAGGGCAATTCAGAGCATCTAAGTGATATGCCTAGAGGCCAGAGTGGTAAATACTCCCTACCCATATATATTAATCTTGCCCTGAGGTCATTTAGTTATGAAGTTGATATTAACTCATTAAGTCCAAAATAGACCAAATTTATTCTCTGTGCACGGTACCAATGGAAATCCATTCCTAAAGATTTGCTTGTCCATAGTTTTTTAGGCTTTCTGTCTTATATATGCCCCTGATGATAGTGAATGAGCATTAATTTGTATCTAACTTTACCAAATTTGGAAATGCTGTAATTTTCATAAAATGGAGGCACTGAGGAGACTCCTCACACACAATTACTATAGGTATTCTAATGTAGGAGGGAGAAATCTGCATATAGAGTCAGTGGACAAATATATCTTAACAGACTTTCTGGGAAAATGCCTTCTTCCAATTTCTGTGCAGGAAATCTGGTTTTCCAGACTAGCTACTTAGTTGTGTGGATATCCCATCAAAGACAAATGCAGTGCCTAAATGTAGGTGTTTAGTGCGCTTTGGGTGTCCTAGGGCACGCTACCCAGCCTCAAACTCCCAGCTAGAAGGACGTGAGGCTGCTCTTGAGTCTTTGCATATCTGCCATTCCTGTGGATTTCGGGCTCTTAGTTTTCTGAATCTAGGCACCCGAAATACTGTTGATTGTGTACTATGACTGAGTTAGCTGCAATCACAGCAGTTTGCAGCAGACAGTTAAGCTGAATCTAGCATATTGGAGTTCTGGTATCTCAGCAATTGTAACATTGCTAAGAAAGTCATTGCGTAATGTAGCCCATCCCTTCAAATGGAATAAGATATTATTTTAAGACTTGTAATGGATTTTTTCTCACCAGATAATTATAATTGGCCCTATAAGTAACATAAATTTTAAATATTTTATATTGGCAATGCCAGCACAACAAAGGACTTAGCAGGAGAAGAATGCAAACGGATTTTCATTTTACTTTGAATGCAATAATTATTAATGGAAAATTGTTTTCAAATGATTTTCAGTATGGCACATGTCCCTTTTTTAAGTGCTAATCTTTTCTAGTGTCTAACTCTGAGAGCCACCCTGATAGGATGATGCAGGCAGCTCAAAAGAAGGGAATAATCTATTCTTCCTATTAGTAGCACATAGGAAAAAAGTAATAGTAGATTTACAGGGCAAATGAAACTGAAGAAAAAGGTGTCTGTCAATTGGTAAGGAGAGTGAAGCTGGAATACACTGCCTGTAGCATCTGTGGCTTCCCTCAGGATCAGAAATCTTTGTAGACAAGGTGAGGCTGTCGGGACAAATCCAGGTACAGCTGATTCTCCTCACTCTAACGACCTTGCAGCTCTGTTGTGCAGCCAGCGGAAACCGTCTCAACTCACTGAGCACTTTTGTGTGGACGGTTACGTGGTTATGTGGTCTTGCGTAGACTCTCTTTGATGAAAAGTCCCTGACTTGACTTTTTTTTTTTTTTTTTGTCTGCACATTATTACTTTTCTGCTAGTCATGTAAGGTTAGGTGATTTATTAGAATTATTTTCCTGGTAAAAAATGATTTCTTTTTGTAATGCTAATATATTTACAAAATAAGTTTTTGAGAACTTTCGCTGAGGCTAGGAAGAAAGGAAAAGAAAAGGAGAGCTGTTGGAGGGGAGGGCATTTATTTTAAATACTCTTGGTGTCAAATATTTTAAAATGAAGTAACTTGCACATAAAGTAAATATGCTGTTGGAATTTGCAGCTTCAGTGCTAGTGCTTTGAAAATTCACACAGAAGTAACTTTGCCATAGAAGCAACGCGTTTAGCGTTTGAATGTCTGAAAAATAAAAGCCATAACTACTATATTGAAACTGCTGTTAGGATAAGCATTTTAAAATAATTATAATGGTTTGGATTTTCTAAGAAACACCTCCTTATTACAGCAGTGGTTTTCAGGGTGCTTTTAATCAGAAAATCATGTAAGTTACTAGACTAGTTGTCAGTTAATAGAGTTAAAGTTTTGGATGAATTTTTTTGTCCTCGTACAAGTAATAGGCATATCAGAGCTGAGCATTTCATCATCAGATTTCTAATACAGTAACGATATTCAGCCCTTGTGAAGTGCTTTGCAACTCCGAAGCATCACGCAGGCAATTATTATTGAACCCTTATGAGGGTTAAGTTGTTAGTTCTGCTTAAACACAAAATATCAAAACAGCTAAAGAAATCTGTAATACAAATTGGATTGACTGGAAATGTGTAACGGAGAAGCTTCTAAAGCAGAACAAGGAAAAATACATAAATGAAAAATCTATAGTATTGTGAACTTAATTGCATGCACAGTTTACTGGCTTCTTGACTCCCCAGTTGCAGGTGCTTGGTAAAACAGAATGTATCCTGTTGGATGTAAACATACACTGAGCTTTGCTTATAGACAAGTAAAAACCTAATTAATACAGTCAAACAGATCTATAGTATGATCTACCTCATCATAAAGCAGATGCCTAAGCAGACCAGCTAAATATGTCCTAACTGTCTTACTTTTGTTAATTGACTAAGATGAATGATACATATGTAAATGTCTTTATTAGGTGAATCCCACGGGCTGTCTAGTTCCATACATAATGTATACATTAAGTTGCCACTTAAATCTGTGACAATGCATTCTTTACTGACAACAGTGAAGAATAATGCCCTAAGGCTATAGATAGTTATCATGAAAGAACCCAATTTTTATGTTATTTTGCCAGTAACACCACTGATGATGGCAGGTGGTGGTATTTGCTCTGGTGGTGGCCCTGATGACTACCACTTAGCAGCAGCAATATGGAAAACTGCCACCACTTAGAGGCTGTCTGCTACTTTTCAGTGCCTTACCTGTTATTTAGTGCAGCACAATTTAGGGCTCTGGAGGGGAACAGGAATTAGGCCACTTATGTACTAAATTTGTATGGCTTCATCTTGTGTGCCTGTTTTCTGAGTGCTTCGTGTTAAACTTCTCTGACCTGATTTTCAGCCTCTTGCAACCCGTGACTGCTGTAGCGTCCTGCGTCTGAGAAAGGCTCTTGAGTTGAACGTGCAAAAAGCAGGACACTAAAAAATATAAAACATTTCTGAATCTTGTCTTCCTACATCGGCTGTCAGAATCTCTCACTGAGGATTTGTGTTAGGAGCCAGTATTGTACATGTTTCCTAGTGTAAAGAATAGCTTTGTGTTGTGCGCATTAACAGCTCCTGCTCCCAGATTGTGCTGAGTGATCAGGCCTTATGTCACACGCATCTCTTGGAGAAGAACATAAGTGGTTTGTGCTAGTTTAGATTAAATTACATCCCATCAGTGCTCTAGATTTTATTACCGCCAAAAGAAACATTCAATTCACCTGCCATTTAATCTCCCCTCTTCCTCCTCTTTTATTCAAGGCTGAGAATAAATGTTGAATTAAATTATTTTAAACCCATACATTTGAGACATATTAAACTTAATCTTTCCCATCCTAGGATATTTGAATTTTTCTATTTTGTCAATTATCAACAGCCTGGCCTTTGTTGGACTTTATTCAGTACTCTTCAGTTTCATTTTAGGAAAGTAATTCAGAAAGGTGGATTTAGCATTGATTTGCTCTCTATGCAATCTTGCTAACAAATGGAAATACTGTGTTTTAAAATATGCTGATTTTGAGTCTTCAATGTAAAAACTGTCTTTAGAAAACAGTTGCATGATACAATTGCTTAAAGAATGCTGTATTGTCTCATCAGTAAAATACAATTTATACTCCAATTACTTTTTCACAATATCTATCTATAAGATTTCTCGTTTATTTATTTACTGCTTAGGAATCATTCTAGCATTCACTTTGTTTTTGTTTTTGTTCTTTAAAGAATGCATCTAACAGCAGGCAGTGTTGTTTTTGTTTCCTTCATGAGCTTTGTTGTATCCACCCACTTCCTTTTTGCCATGATGAATTTCCTTTGTACTTGATTATAGTGATTTTCTGGTTTGACATCCCTCAGGCTCTGCCTACTAAATCAATATCATCTTTCAGTGAATGTTGTTGTTGTGATTAGCTTTTTTTTTCTCCCTAGTTAAAGAATATTTTAGAATAACCCCAAGTGGAGATTTTCTTATGATGTATCAATTTACTTTTTCTTCATATGCCTGTTTCTCAGTCAAATCTAAATCAATTGTTGTCTAAAGGTTTCTCATTTTCTACTCTTATAAATTGCTATAGTCAATTTTTTTGTTTTCCACGCTGGCATTTATCTTTGTCGTGTAGCTGTCTACATTTTGAAGTATACAAATACCACAGACCCCTGACATTCCTTCATTAAGTATATTTGAGGTGTTGACCAGATACGGAGCTCATCAATTGCCTCTTGCTAAGACACAAAACGCATCCAGACTTCTGTGGAAGATGCGAAAAAATTCTTTGTTTACTTACTCATCTGGGAAACGACAGTCTGTTGCCAAAACCAGTTATCGTGAGCTTTGATTAGAAATGAGGAAAGACAGCTGCTGAAAAGCATAGTGAGAAAAATTGCATTAGGCTAGAGATGAGTTTCTTTGACTTTGGCAGAACAGAGGGAGTATGATCTGGGGGGAATATGACTATGAATTTCTTTTAATATGTAGATAGCTGCGAATGTAGAGAGCCTACCTTGGGGTGCTTGTTGTTGTTGTTATTGCATTCTAAGTACCTTTTTCAAGATATTTTTTAGCTGTGACCGCAGGTTCCTCTTGTCTTTAATTTGATTTCAATTATTTCTCTTGCATTCACAGATGTAGGCCATCCACATTAGTATGCCAATTTCTGTGAAATGTGCCCTTGAATGCCATCCGCCTGAGATGTTATCCTGTACTGTTTTAAAAGTAAATGGCTAGTTACTAAACTTCAGAGCATTTTTCTACTTGCAATTTCTGTTTATCTTGGGGCCCCTCCTTTTTGAAACATATCTTTAGCAATCAATTTTTTAATTCAGAATTTCAGAAACTTAATGAACTTATTGTTCTGTGAAGCTTCTTGACTGAAGCTTCTTGATTTCTGGGTTTTCCTTGGGTTTGTAGCTTTTTTCCTGAAAAAAAAAACTACAAACTTTCTGTAGTCTCACTGGAAGACTTGCAGGTAGAGACATCTGTGCCACAGAAAAAGTGAACCTCAAGACATAAGCACTGATGTTCCTATCTCTGTGCAGAACCAGGTCCCATTCCCATTTGCTCTATTGCTCTGCTTCCGTAAGCATCTCAGCTGGAAGAGGGATGTTCCAGTGCCCTGGTGACTTCCTCTGTTTCTGGTGGTCTCACCTTCTCCCAGCGCCAGCTCGGGAGCAGGGCTGTTCTCCAAGCTAGTTCAGCTCCATGACAGTGGAAGCAACTGTCTTTCCTACCTCAGGGAGTTCTCTGCTGGGCTAGTGGCATCACAGGTCCCGTGAAGGACCTGTGCCGGTGGGCACTGGAGCTGGGTGAGGTGAAGGCTGGGAGCATGGAGCTGGGCCTGGGATGAAGGGGTCGGGTGACACTGAGCGCTTTCATTGCTTCACCCTTTCCTTGTGATCCTTCAGCTGAAGGCGCATCCATGTGGTACTGTCCCTCTCCCTCTTTATCCTTGAATAATACGAAGCGCTCTCATCTAGGGAGTCAGACCTGGTTCCTTTTTGGTTTGTTTCCATAATATTTGTATTTATTTTGTTATGTTAATAGCTGGCTATTAAGTAAAATATAAGGTAATACTGCTTCAAATTTCATACATTTCTCTTATATTAGGGAGCTTATACCTTTTAGATAACTTGTTAGTTGTCATTACTATAATTGACAAAAACAGCCACTCTATACATGTCACTTCAGCATTTCAGTTTAAGAGGTTCATACTTAGGACCACATTTTCCAATTTAGATATTTAATGCTGCCATCCATTTACTGGAATTCAGTAAGACTCAGTTTCACTGACGTGATATCCATGATTTTGGAACAAATTTGGGGTGTTTCTGCGCTAAATTGACTCATTTTGATTTAGATGCCTGAGAGGAGGTCTCAGAATTGGAAATTGTTGATAGAATGCTGTGCAAATATTACTAGAACAGCATTCATAGATATGGGCATGTGTTTGTCCTCAGAAACTTTATTAGGTATATTCAGTATTGTGAAAATGAAAGAAAATGAAGATGACATGAGACTACATATTGTAGTAACTAATCAAAAATCTTTTGAAATTACATGTTACAGTTTGATACCAATAAAAGTAAATATGAGGATCATCTTCAACAGAATAAATAGAAGAAAGTTAATTGCTTGAAATAGCAGACTGAAGAGGGCAGCCCAAGCAATGGCAGTGATGCAAGGAGAAGATAAAAGGGCAAGCACCTGCCTCCTTTTGACTGAACCTGAGCTGGTCAAGGCAAAGCAGTTGCTTTTACTTCCTTAACTGCTTTTGCTCAGGATCGTAAGTGCCTGTGGTGCAGAAACACAAAAAAGACAAAATGGATGTAGCTGACATGTTCTTGCTTTTTTACTGTAATTGTTCGATATCCTTCGCTCTTCTGTTTAAACCCCTGCTGTTTAGAGCAGAGAAGCAGTAACTCAAATTCTATTTTTAATTTGAAAGGAATGGGATTGAGCTACCTGGCAACAATTCAGTGGTCAGAGTCTTGACACCTACAATAGTTTATTTTAAAGGATTACACAGATTTGTTTTCCATCTCTAGTGGCTGAAGCAATTAAGCACACTCTTTGCATTCATAAAAAAATATTGAGTAAAGAGCATGTTCTTAGCCTCTTTCATATTATTTTTTCATTTGTAGTTAGGAGATTGTAATCCACTTTATAATAGAAAAAGATGATTATAATAATTTCTTTAAAATTGCATTTTATTTCAATTAATTTGTGCTCTGCCATGGAATGCCTCAGCAAGAGCAAACATAAAATACAGTCCTTGTATAGTGGTAAGCCGAATGGTATCTGCGACCATGCAGTGTCATAAATACTGGGCTGATATAGCTCAAAGACACAACATGGTATATCTATGAATCATAAACTGTGAGTCCATTGGTTCCTTGCACCAGATCACAAATTTGTCAAAATATCCAAGAGCTCTCCAAGAGTTAAAAAAAAAAAAAAAAAAGGCTATAAAATGGAGCAATATGCACTCAGTGCAGCACTGAGTCCCCAGATCCTGCTCCTTGAACTTCCCTGTGCTCAGAGGACGCCCAGTGAGAGCTGAATTGCCTGTTTCTTTATGCCTTTGCCTGTTGTTTGGGCTTTGATTTAACATGTATATTACAGAAGCGCCATGCAGCTTGAGCCCTGCTGTGCTGGGTGAAACTATATAGCAAATCACAAATTTTGACCCCTTACTGCATATAGTTATGGTACAGATGCTGTAAGATGAATGAGAGAGACAGAAGCAGCAGGAGAGGCAGAAAAGAAGAGTTATGGGAAAAATAAAAGTGAGAGAGTTAAAAATTGTAGCCTAGCTCAGTTAACAGAATATTATAGTGGGCATATTTCCTACTGAAGTATGTAGATATATAAATAGGGATTATATGTATTTTGTAATTATGGGGTATGATTACGTGATAATTTTTCTTCCATAAAAGGACACATTAGGCATTAGGTAATTATACAGCAGTGGTACAAAGTCTGACATTAAAATTATTACTTTGAGATGTATGCATTTTTTTAAAGAGACCTTAAACAGTAAGGCCTTCAAGTACGCACAGTATTGCTATCTTGCTAGGCATTCAAATGTTATTGTGTCCCTTTCGGACTCTATTCATTTAAAGGCTTAACCCTTAAGATATTCTGTTCTGCTCATTACTGTAGCAAGCTGTGACACTTAAACAAAACAAAGATAACATTCTCTTATGAACAATGGATCACAAAAAATGCTTTCTTTCATCCTCACTTCTGACCATCTGTTTAAAAAAAGTCACAGGAAGCAAGTATGTAATGTGTGGTAAACAGTTTAAAATCACATGCATTTTTTGTAATACATACATGTAGAGAGTGCTGTAATATAGTTGGTATTTAGATGTAAAGGCTGGGTGATTTGACCTCAGTGTCTATCAGAAATGGCCACTCTATTCACACACACACAAAAAAGGGCTTTTATCTCTTTGAAGCTCACATATGTGTCTGTGGTTTTCATTTCTCTTAGAACTACTCGTCCCTGGTGTAATTTTAAGTACAGATATTTTGAACTATTCACATACACTTTAATATTATTTTCTTACATGATAGAACTTCTATATACAATATGGGTACCTTTCTTCTTAATTTGGGTCTGAGAAGTAGAATTTTGGCATGATTTCCTCAATGCCATTGGTAGGAATTCTTCAAACCTAGCATGATGCTTCACGAAAGAGGTAACTGGTAGATTCTAGATTGAGGTTGATCAGATCTCATGCAAAAATTTCTTGTGAAATCCTGAAACATGTGACAAGAAGGAGAAAATTCTTACACAAACATTGGCTGAAAAGCCTGAGGCAAAAAAGGCTTGTGTTCATTTCTGCGAAGATTAATGTTCTCTCTACTGCATTGGTCTCCAAAGCAGAATCACTGGGGTAACTTTAGGCAACCTAACATTAAATGGATCAAATAATAGAAATTTCATTCTCTCCCTAGGAAAATTTTCTTTACCGAAATAGAAGTGAACCACCTGGTTAGGTCAAGGTGACTGAATGTGGCAAGTTTTATAAGCCAGAGGAAATATCTACAAAGCTGCATCAAACCCAGTAAAATTATTTTGAGGATTCAGTAGTTGAGGCTTTATATTCTGTTCAGGAAAGCCTTTCACTGTTTGGAGAGCATTGTTTTCAAGTTACTTTGTGGAGAAAGAAGGAGAGGAAAAGATATCTATAAATATTTTAGGCATATTCCAGGCAATTTGAAGACAGCATTTTGACCCCAGAGAATGTTCACTTAAAATCTTTACTTTCAACTTCTCCTTTAGCAGTTTTAATTCAAGAATACTTGTTTTTTTCTGGGTTAGGTATGTATGTAGCACATCGATTTTATTGATGGGATGCAGTGACTCAAAAGCCTGTTTTTTTTTTTTTTAAGTACAGTCAAAGATAAAATAACTACATTAAATCTTAGTCATAATTATGAAATTTCAAAAATCAAATGCATTAAAAGAAAGAAACTGAGTCAACAGAGCTGTGATTTATATATCAGCAGTGGGAGGTGGCATCGTTAATAGTGTGTGGAAGCATAAGGTTCTTAGTGGTAGTATGTTAAGGGTATTTTTCCTTTCTAAATTTGTAATCCATAGCTACACCAGCAAATAAATACAGCAGTCACATTTACAACACTGTTATTGTGTTTTGCATTTGCTATAAAAGGTGTGTTTTAAAATAATTATCAGAAGATAGATGATAGCAGTCTTACATTAGGGTGAGCTTCCTAATAGATCTTCAGGGCAAGAATGTGCAGCATTTGCTATTTACTAAAATGAACCACTGAGGTTTTTAGACCTGCTGTTAGTGCTGCGAATTGCAGTAGGAATTAGATTTTCAAAGTATGCATGTGGTTCTGTTTCAAAATACTCCCTTCTTTATTTATATCAATTATCTCAGGAATTCCACAGTTAACTACAGTTTGCCACAGCTATAAAGTGGGAGCTCCTATTTATTGGTCCAGTACTATTTTTATGTTTGAACAAAACACCTATTGTTTTGCTTTGCTTATCAACAAGCACTACTGTTTTCAGCTAAGGTTACATTTAATAATTAGGTTTTCTAGGGCCAAGAAGTCAACTATATCTTTAATGAGTTCAATGACATCACTAAGGCTGCTTATGCTCCTTGGCAATAGTCGGCATTGTGTGAGCAGATCGCATTAGCTTTAGGAGTAGCAGCACAGATGCCAAGGTCAGGGCATTGGTAAGTAAGAGATCTTTGAGTAAAATAAAGACCTACAGCTAAATCTATCCAAGGCAAGGGAACAATGACCTGCTGTTTAGGAATATGGTAGAAGCTCCCTTAAATAGCCATTTTTTTCCATGTTTAAGTGTTTCCTATGTACCCAGTGAAAGTTGTGTGGGGAGCAAGGCAGATTCTGAAAGTCTCAGTTAGCATAGGTTAAAAATAAATGTAGATGTCATGGTCATGTCTTTTATGGCACTTTTTTTGTTTGAGCACTCTAAACATGGTGGTACCTCTATTCGGTAAAGTGGCTCCTGTGATCAACTGGGAAAAATAACCTTTGCAGAAAGGAGAATTGAGGTTAAATTGTTTTTAAAAAATAATTTAAAAGGTCTGAGAAAGTCTACTTTTTGTAGTTGATCTCTGTTTCAGCATTGCTATGCAGAAGCATAATACAGAAAAAAAATGCTTTATCTCTGTTCAAAAGGTAAAATAGTCAAATTTTCACCCATGTTCCTTTAAGTCATGCCTAGAAAAGGAGCTGGGCCTCCTTATTGCCTTGAGTCAAGGAGAAGACCAAAAGGGTACAGATAAAATGGAAAGGAAGGCCGTGAAAGCATGTCATTTATTGAAGGTATGGCAGGGTGAGAGCCAGTAATGGAAGTTACAAAAGATAGAGAAGAAGGGAGCAAATGCTGACAGAAAACAGTTTGAACTGAAAATCATCTCCAATCAAAACCATAGGTGTATTCAGGGAGTAATATGCAGACATTCGTGTGAGATGCAAAGAACGCTCAAAGCCTGCTGTGAAGGAAAATGTGGGCTTTGAAAAAGTCTGAAATGAGTACAAATTGAAATGCAGAGGAGAGAGAACAGCATTAGGAAAGAAAAAAATGAGCAGAGGAGCATAATGAGAGTGTAATGTTTTGGTCCTTAGATGCTTCTTTATAAAATACATTCCCTATCTGTTGTACTTGTGATTTGGCTGTTTGTAACTGGGCAAATAAATGCCCAAGTTGGAAATAGGGCTGGTGCTGTTGTCCTGTGCAGCCCTGGCACTCTGGAGTCAGACTGCAGATCACTTCATTTGGTTCAGAAAGCATATGCAGACTGTCAGGATTCGTGCTTCTTCCTTTGGTACTCTTCGATTTGTCTGTGCCAGGCAATTGGCTCTGGAAATAGGTTGTAATGTGCTTTGTCCTGGGTGCCATTTCTCTGGTCAAAGGGAGTGAGGGAGTGAAGACAGTTTAATGACTCCTGCTCAAAGCATCCTGTCTCACTGAGTTCATCCATAGATGTTATTGCTCTGGCTCATGTTAAGCTTTTTATATATTATTACTCTTTGAGTACCCTCTCATGCCGCTTGCCACCTTGATCTCAGAGATTGAAAATGCAGCTTCTGCTGGTTCCGTTAAAATTACCTGAGGAATACAAACGCCGAATTACTGAAATATAGTAGATGAAAAAGGTGCCAAACATAGAATAAGATGAGAAGATTGCTTTTGCCCTCAAGGGAACTGGCAACAGTAATAGCGTAATGTTAACTATGGATATATGTTCCAAGCAATTTGAAAACTTAAACTTCAAATCACATTTGTTATGTGACAGGTTTATCTCATTTCCAGCAGAAGATAACCCTTTCCACCAGGCGGTAGATCTACGAAACCACTTCAGCCTAAAACAAGACCTTTCAGCTGGGAAGCTGAAGCTGAAAGCAGTACCCAAGAACTTTGTTCGACCAGCGCCAAAGCCTACGCGGAGTGGGACGCCTCGTGTTTAATTTGGGCTTCCTCGCCCGCCCGCGGCTTGGCTTCTGCGTGCGACTGTGGCCGTTCTAATCGGAGCAGTTTGACATTTCCCTGCCCACTCCCATCTGCGTGCTCCGGCACCGCTAGCGTACACGGCCTCGGCGCCAGGCTGTCACTGTGTCACCGGGCCTCGAGAAGCTCAGGGAGCCGACCGTGCTGCAGAGTGCAGGAATGGGCGACGGGCTCTTGAGGAACCTACGTCCTCCTCGGAGGGGTCAAAGGGACACGGCCGGTCTGTGTGCTGCTGGTTTGCACTGCTTCACTTTCTTCCCTTCTGTGAACTGTCTCTGTATAGCAAAAAATTCCCTGCGCCAGAAAGAGAGGCAATGAATCTTTGCCTGAAGGTGAGGGCATCAGGCTGAGGAGTCCTTGCTCTCGCTGCCCTTGGCTTTCTGTGTGCTGCCCAGCGACTCTTCTAGTGCGTCTTACATAAACAGACCTCCAAAACTTCATTTAAACTGTATCCTTGCTAGATACCTCCCAGTTCTACAGAAATGGCAGAACTGGGATGACTACGGTCTTGTAATGTCACACTCATTTTTTTCAAATGGTATTGCCTGCTATGTAGAGAGAAATAGCTGCATTCTAGGGAATGAGTTGGAGGGCTGAGGAGGAAAATATTTTCCTCTAAGCAGGTTTATGGGAGCTACTTTGCTTTGATTGATTGTGCAAGTCTAAATGCCTGAACACCAAAACAAAAGCAGGAAGAAAAGGGGGAAAGGAAGACAAACAGTTCTGAGAAAACAAATTGGTCAAAAAATACAAGCTGTATGAACTCCCTCATTCCTTATGTGGCTTGTTCCTATTTCCACAAGGAAATGTTGCCACATTGCTTTTCCATAGGAAATAGTGGTGAATTGAATGTGTGAAGAATCTCACAAAGCAAGAGTGCTGTGGAATAGGTGAAGTGGGGGGTCCTGTTTCCGTCTTCCTCCTCGCAGCGCTGCTCCTCCCCACACATGTTCTTCAGTCATCGCACCGGGCTTAGTGCCCCTGTGGGGGTCACACAAGCATGAACCTTCGCACAGGAAATTTGCTGTCATGGCTTTCCACTCCCACTGAGAAACAGGCTTTTCTTCCATGTGAAACATAAAATACAACCGGGTACCTAAAAGGAAAGTAAAAAAAAAAAAAGAAAGAAAATGGAGATACAAACCTATCCCTGAGAACACCTTGTGGGGAAATCTCTCTTGATTAGCATGAGCAACATAAACATGGTGTTTTTGTGGTCAGTTCAGTCAGTCTACGTGAGCTCTTGGGATGCTTTCTTGAAGCTACCTCTGCAGGAAAGCTTTCCTTCTCAGTAACCTTTCTGGTCAGATGATTCTTCATACTCTGTGGCTGATCTTGTTCTTGAGAGAAACATTGGGTATATCACATGTGATTAGGAAGAAACTATGTGATTTTAGCCCTTACTGTCCTGAATACTTGGTTCATAACTGAAATGATTAGCTTATGGGACACGTCATTGATGCTCTTTTACTCAAACAATGTGTCAATGGGATGAATAAGAACATAACTCAGCACACAGACAGTGCTGCTTGTTAGTGGGAACTCTGTGTTCCTCTATAACTTCTTGCCTCAGTAATGAAATCTGCATGTGTTATCAGATATTAAATATGCTATCAGATGTTAAATGTTGTAGTATCAGCACTGTGGGCTTTATTCAGGGCCTCTCATATTTCAATCTGCTGTTCCAGCTCTGCTCCAGGAGCTTCTCTACCACAGACACAAGTCTCTTACCTCTGCAGCATATATGTGCAGCTAGTTTGTGCCAACCTAATAGATCATAAATATGCAGCAGCTATAAAATCCAGTGAAAGCTGAAATGCAACTGTTTGCTTCATTTGCTCTGTTTATGAGTATCAAGAGCTTGGATCTTGAAAACTTGGGATCATTCTGTGCTCTGCTGAAAAGCAGCATCAAGGAAAGTTGTTTGCCAACTTTTCAGAAATATACTGTCAAATAAACTCTTATCTTAGATAAGATAGGCATGGCATTAAAATCTCACAAAAATGTGAATTAGTATTTGGCTTCCCTCTAGGTAGAGTTCATTTCTTAAAGATATATCTTCTCCCTCAGAAATATTCAGTATAGATTTTTCTTAAACCTTTTGATCATGGTTTACCACATGTCATAAGTTCGTTTCCAACAGCCCAGATAGTATGGACTATCTGGTGAATGATCTGGAGCCAAGTTTGATGCATAACTTCGTCAGTCCTATGAACTGTATAGATTTCAGCTAGGAAAAGTTCATATCTGTCCAGACTAGCTCTGTGTCACAACACGTTATGAGTGCAGCTCAGTGTCACTACACTTTATGGCTGCATGTGGACTCATAGAATCATAGAATCACTTCTTAGGTTGGAAGGGACCTTGAGAGATCATCTAGTCCAACCCTCCTTGCACACACAGGGTCACCTAGAGCACGTGGCACAGGACTGTGTCCAGGCAGGTTTAATGCACCAAATGCAGATATGCAATGGAGGAAAATATCAAAGATGTTTTGAAGGTTGCAAATGGATTTTAGGAGTGAGAATCATCCTGTTTGTTGCTTCCAAAGATGAAAGTGCTCAATTTTCACACACATAAAAAAAAAAAAAAAAAAAAAAAAAAAGACTGTCAGATGTTTTAAATGTAAAAACTGCATAATGTGGCTTCTTGTCATGTCTGTGGTTCCCTTGTGGATGAAAATTTTAATCAGATGGTTTTGTACTTTAAAGATTTTTCATTTGATTTACAACTTGTAGGAATGGAGTAGCAGTAAGCAATCACGGAGAATGCCATGAAAAGGACAAAAGGAAGGTGAAACACAGCGTTAATAATTTAGTTTCAATAACCTTAAAAGGTTTACCAGTCACTTTTAACCTTGTATCAGAAAAAAAGAAAAGCACAAAAAGCAAGCTACTGCAGTGAATCATAAAAACGTTTCTTTTAATTTGAAAGTCATTTATCTAAGTCCAGATACAAAGCAACTGATGCATTTGTTAAACAAAAGGGTCAAAAAGACAACTACCCATCAATTTGACTTAGCCCTTTTGGAAGGACTGTCTGCAGTTTCTGTTGGATCAGTGAAGTCATAAAGTAATGACAATTGCTAGCTGTGTAAATGTGTAAATACTATTAATATTACAGATTAGCCAAAGCAAGATTTTAGGCATGCAATAGGAGTTTCAGAAGTGCCAAAGCATGTTAGGTGTCTAAATGTTACTGAGCTCACTGGGAACTATATGCCAAATCAAAGGTTTATCTACATCTAAAAATTTTGTAAGTATCTACATTCAGGTATTCAGTCTGTTGGCTTTACAGGGTCTGACTCTGGTCTCCTGCAAGTCAGGGGAACACTGACAATTACTTCTTTAAGGTGATGGTGTGAGAATTTTTTAAAAAGGGTCTAGTTTTGATTTTTCTTCAGAAAGATCAGGATGTCACTAAAATCTATGTGTTGTTTGTATAGAAGTGTGAGTATCCAACTGAATAGTTGCATATGTTTTGAACATATACTTTTAAAATTTTGCCCCAGGTGAGCTATATATATTTCAAATTCTGAAATAATTCTTTATACCCGTCTTCGTAATTCTCTTTGTTATGGTTTAGGCAGATTGTCTAGCACTGGCTGTGAAACTAATGGTGTTCCTAAGAGACTAAATGACTCAGATATGAGGTAGAAGGCCCAAATTTTGCAGTCTGCTACAGGATAGTTTCATTAAATTTGCCTTAACACTTAAATGTTCAGAGCTTACCATACTTGCAGGTATCTTGTGTTATGGAGTATGGAGTGTGCATATGCATGCATATGTCAAATATGGCAGAATAGTAAGGGTTGTAAAATTCTCCAGATTGTTTACACAGCAAATCTTAATACCAGCTTCCTATACTCATCTCTTCTTCATTCAGCCAATTATAAATCCTTACAATATTAATTGCCCTATTCAAAACTGCAAAGCATATTCTCGTTTTTTTAAGTAGAAGTGTTACCACTGGAATACAGGATTCTGTACATACTTTCTATTGCACTTTTACATTTGAGTTGGAAAGATTTAGAGTTCCCAGTATCCTTATTTTGTTCCAGATCAGAGGGAGTAATTATTTATTTGCATTGCAAAAGTGGCCAACAGCTATCCTTATTGCATGCAAAAGTAGAATCCCTCCTCAAAAAGATCAGTTCCTCATTGAAATTGAGAAGCATTGCTGTGTGTGGCCAATAGTAAAGGGAACATGCCTGATAGTTATATCATTTTCACTATTGCACAACATGATGATTATAAGAAATCAGATTTTTTTTAAATATCTGAGCTGTTAAAATGGATTATTTCCAGCGTGTGGCATTGAAAATTGGCTAATTACTATTTAGCAGTTTGTCAAAATTCTTCTCTTGGAAGAAGCTGAATGAAAAGTGAGGGCATAAAATCCAGAGTTTAATCCTCAAAATGTGCAGGTTGCATTAAAATAAAGTTGTAATTGCAAGCACTGAGCCCCTCAAATGCAGATCTCTGTGAACCGTTCACCCTTGATTTCACAGTGCTCAGAAATGTTTTCATATGCTTAGCTGCAGTTTGGCAATGTTGGAATAGCAAAGTATTCTGCAGAGCTAGAGATGTATGTTTGCTCTAATACTGATTTATGAGGGGTTGAAGTTAGGTCTGTCTATTTTGTTTGCATTTTAATGAGAATGTAACTTCTTTGTCTTGCATCCATATGAAACCTCCACACTGCCAGATTTGTAGGGATATACATGAGTTTAAAAGGAATAGTAGTTAATTAGCATCTTGAATATACTATCCTTTTAAAAATGTGGACTGGGGCGGGACAAGCCTGAAACTGAAATAGCCTGGTATGCCATAAGTTTCTATTTGAAGTGAACTAATTGAACTAAATTAGTCCTTTTTATATTCATGGATTGTCTGTCTCCTCTGATTTTTATTATTTTTACTAAATTGTTCCTTATTGGAAATGGCTGCAGTATAGTCCATGATCTATTGACAAAAGAATCTCTTCAGCTCTGTCTTTGATTATTTATGGTATGCAGTTGATCTTTAGAATAATGTTCTATAGTTTCAGATTTTAGAGCAAAGGACTAAAACTTTTATAAACAGAAAGTAAGGAAGCTTGAATCAGTTCTAGGCTAACTATGCAAACTCTTGTCCAAAAGAGTTTTATTCACAGTAAATGAATGAATTAAGCTCATGGATATCAAGTTGAATTTGCAAATTTTACACTCAAGAATATCTTCACATGCATTTTAGCAGGATTTCACCATATGAAATATGTAGTATGTTAAAACACTTCTAGTAGTAAAGCCACTTGCTTGTAAAGTAATGTGCGAGTATCTAAATTGCAGTAATATCTTTACTATTTCTTTAGTCTCAGCTGTATTATTTGTCGACTCTATGCTCAATTAATATTCAAGGCACAAGCTTGTGGGAGCAGCCCCATGATTTCCAGCTGAGGATTTGAAAGTGGCCTAGGTAACATTTTCCTTATTGAGTTCATTTATTGGCTTCTCTGTAACACCTGGTGCTGCAGTGTCCGGGTGCGTCGCACACAACGCCGCAGCCGGGCTCGCGCCTCTCCTCGCCGTTAAGGCAGCCTGCTTTCTAACTCCTGCTCCACTACCTGGAGCTTATAACTGTCCTTCCGAACGAGCCTGTCCTTGCCTTCCAGTGGCAAGTAGGCTGTCAAAACAGTTGAAAGGTCTGTCGTGGTTGGAAGCCATCGATTGTGATTCCAGAGTTAAGCGGGAGCTGATATTTTCTTTCCGTGGGCAATCGCCACTGCCCCTTGAATTGTGTGAGACCGGCCCAAGGGATGTAACATGGCTTGGTAACATGAAGCTCAGATGAAGATGGAAACCGCGGGCATCTGGGGACATGGAAGAGATATCGCTGAAGTGTGAACAATACATATATGTATGTACATACATGTAGTGCATGTGTGTACATATATATGTGTGTGTATATTTTTTTTCCTGTAAAATCCTTGCTAACAAGGTGACTTGACACAAGGGATGGTTTGGAAGGAAGCCCTTGCTACCATCATGACAGGGGCACGCTGGGCTGCCTGGGCACTTGCTTCGCTTGGCCAGCCCTGGGGTCTGGGGCAACACTCTGTTTGTGGATGTTTTCCTTCAAATGGGAATGTGACAGAGCTGTCAATATGATATGAAAATGAGAAGAAAAATGTCATCTGTTTAATTTCCTCCTCCTTGCTTGCTCAAGGAGAGCCTGAGTCAGAGTTTCCTGTTATCTGCTCTTAATTTATTGTCAGAGATTATATCATAACAGTCTAGATACTGAAGTTGCTTAGAAAGAAATGTGTAATTTTCAAGTGTGTAGCAAAAAAGAAAAAAGAAAGAAAGAAAGAAAGAAAGAAAGAAAGAAAGAAAGAAAGAAAGAAAGAAAGAAAGAAAGAAAGAAAGAAAGAAAGAAAGAGAAAAGAAAGAAAAGGGAGCAATATAATTACCAAAAGAAGAGAAGTGTTTCCATGTGGGAATATCATCAAAGTGGGAGAGAAGGTTGGGGAAATTGTTCTGATCTTCAAAGTTTATTTTAGTTTGGTACATCTGTACAAACGCAATTTACCTTTAAGTGTAATTGGCTGTAGTGTTAAGCGCCCCGTCCAGTGCTAAGGAAATCACCATTATAGCTTTCATATGTGAAGGAATTCAGGATTGCCTTGTTTACATTGCTGCCATTTATAAAACATTTAAAGCAGCTATTCTGCTGAATAAACATTCGAGAGCCTGAAGGATAAGCATATCGCTTCAACTTCTTAAGACTAAACTTTCCAAACCATTTCCTGCCAGAGGGACCTAGCAGTAAAATTGCAAACTCTGGGCTCCGAGATGAGATAGGCAGAATTAGATTAAGCAGCTTACTGTTGACATGTCTATTGATCTGGGTTCAGCGCCGTTTCCTGTCTCTGCTAGCGGTTAGATTGCGTATACAATAACAGAGTGGCCTGGTTTATGTGAAATTGGGGGACTCCGAGCATCAATTACTCCAGGAAGGCAGTGGCACTGGGAGATAAGGTTAAGCTGCTCACAGCGTTTAAGGCTGCTGAAATCCAAGCAACATATTTGCTGTCTAAATTGCTGCTTATGAATTTGACAGTGTTGCTTTGCCGGGGTTGGTTGTGCGGGCCGCTCCGAAGAGCCGGGCGTGCTGTGCGGTGCCGGGGCGGCTCCGCTCGCCTTGTCCCCAGCCGTAGGTGGCCGACTCCGAGCCCTGGCTTCTGAGCTCCCCCGACAGCTGCCTGGAGGAAGCTTAACTGGGTTGGAGGGTGGAAAGTATGGAGCAGTATAGAAGCTACCCTGAACAAGCTCACAACATCTTCCTGATAGCATCTGGTGCCGCTTTAAACAAATCCCTTCGTTTTCTTGCTGGGCTGACTGGGAACCAGACATGGAGTAACAGTGGCAAAGGCGAAAGAAATCCCAGTACCCTTGAATTTCTCATTTAGTCTTCTGTTTTCTTCATAATCATTTCTCTTATGCCATGTTGCTTTTTTATCTTTCTCAAAGACTGCTAACAGAGTCAGTTGAAAGCAAACCTATGCTTTTCACATTTAAAGAAGCCTGCAGAGACTTGTTTCAGGGGTCTGCTAGTGCTGAACTCAACCTCATTTTTTCTCTCCAGAAGAGGGTCACGCAGAAGAGGTTTTCTCCAGGGGGTACCGTTTAAACTTCTTTGCAGGTGGCTATCTCAGTTTTATGCCACACACATTGCTATTGTCTTAAATTCAACCTTCAAAAAAGAAATTCAGTATTCCCATAGAAGACTCAGCAAAGTTGAGTCCGTTCTGGCATTGCAACGGGAGATCTGTGCTGTGAAACTGATGAAAGGAAATATTTTAATAGTGACATTTGAGTTCGTTTATCATGACATTTTAGGGACTTCACGGTACATATTTTTATCTTTGAAGAATCTCTCAGCAGTCTGCTGCTGCTAAAGTGGGGGAAGGGGCTGCTTTCACACACAAAGAAATGCTATAAAAGTCCCAAATGCTACAGCATCCGATTGTGAGGAACAGAGTAGAAGTTCACACAGGTATGCAATAAAAATGAAGATAAATCTCCTTTTATTCATTTTTTTTAATAGCTTGACATGCTATCATTAGCATTGCCCTATGCTTAAATTACACAGCATCTGAGCTTCTATACATTGGCTCGTTCCTTGATGCACATAGGAATACTGGAAAGCTAACAGAACATGTTTAAAACATCCTTTAGCATTTTATTGCCATGGCTTGAGTTTTATTTTAATGAGAAGCTGATTGATGTTATTGTTGGCTTTTGTATGGGGGGCACTAAAATGTCAGCAGCAGGTGAGCACTAATAAATATATTACTAATGATTATAGCTATCAATATAAAAACTATTCCAATCATTACAAGGAGGCTGAACCCCCAAAGCCCGTTGTCACTGAGGTTTATAATTCCATCCTCATCTAACACTATTGTGCAGGTGCCCAGAAGAAGGAGCGTGATCTTTACAGGGAGCATCCACTCTCCGATGCTGCTCTGCCTCATCACAATAGGATTCTGTCACTTAGTGATTTAAATTACATCCTTTGATTTTGCTAACTCCTTTAATAAGTGTTTTGAACTGCCACCACCTCCTCTTCCTTTCTTGCACCTTCTCCTTCCTGCAGCATCTCCTTGCAGGGGAGCTAATTCACAGGGGGTTTCCTGGCACGGGCCCGCGCCGTTGAGCAAGCGAAGCCGGGAGAAAGCAGGACTCGGCGTGGAGTGGAGCTGGTCCGGTTTGCCTTCGCACTTAGCGGTGCCGATTGCTAGAGCGGGACGAGCCCGGGGTGCAGGCGGCTGCTGCTGCCGATGCCGGGGGCTCAGCCCGCAGCGGGACGTGCTCCCTGCGGCACGCGCCGGCGGGGGGAACCGCCTCCGGTGTCCGCAGCCTCGAAAAGCACCGGAGCCGCAGTTCTAACGCCTTCTACCCCGAGAAGAGCAAGACAGGGCGAACAAATGGAACCTAGTGCAGCTATTATTTTGGACTGCTAAAGTGTATCAGAAGTGAAAAAGTTGCAGCACGTATATATTTAATTATAGACATCCTCTGGCATATGTATACAGTAAGAGGAGAGGATCTGCATAATTCAGTGTCTGAAAGCATCAAAGCCCCATATCTTTCTAAAAGGACCATGTCAACTTTGTCACAAAGTAGCCCTGATTGTAATCCATCTCTTTTCTTCCAAAACTCAGAAAAGTTTATGCTAAGTTTAGGTAGCCACTGAAAGTGATTTCACATTAGATGCAACTTAGTTGCATTATTTTTTACTTTGATTGTGAAGCAATCCCAGAATAAGGACAAAATTAAATAGTATCTTTTGGTTGCTAATTTGTGTATGCTCAAGCTTTTAAAGCTTAGGTGACCACAAATCTTGCCCTAAATCTGCAGCAGTGCTACAATATAAACTCCTACAAAGTCAAAAAAAAAAAAAAAAAGATTTTTCAAAACATTAGAATTTAGCCAAAAGCAGTACAAACATTACAGGAATTAGGAAAGAAAAGGTTTTGCAAATGCTGTCCGATCACTTGTTACCCCATCATGTTTCCACCCCACACTACCAGTGTGGCCTTGCAGGCTGCTCTGCTTTTTATCTTATTGGTAAGTCAGAGAGCCACCCCATTTTCAGCTCCATGAAGTATCTGTAGTAATGTGATAATGACCCCACATGCGCCATGGGGCTGGGGCTGTTTCCCTCTTCCTAGCAGAAGTATTTACACTGGTAGAATTTCAGGATAATCCCAGGGAAAAGAAGTCCATGAGCTTATTTTTTTCCAGTTATGTTACACTTTTTCCGAGCTTGGTATAAAGGGAATTGAAACTTTTTTAAGCTTTTTCAGGTCACAGGCTCCCAAATGTTATCATGGTTTTTACTATTCAGAGGAATGTATTGTAAAAAAGTAAACACTACTTTAGTAAATCACTGGATCTCATCAAATTCATTCTGAAATTAATGTGTAATTTCCTAAGGAGTGAAGAGAAACGCCCTTGAAATTGTTTATATTTCCTTCTTGTTGGTTTTGTCTGACCACAGTGGTTAAACTGAAAACAGAAATAAAACCTCTGTCTTTCTCCTCTCTTATGATTTCTCTGTTGCAAAAGTTTTTATAGGCCATTCTTCCATTATATATTTTCCTCATCTTCCATTAGATATTTTCCCCATCTTAAAAATATATATTTTATTCTGTTTTGCTGTATTTATCTGCTTGCTTTTAAACCGATTCTCAGAATAATTTATGTTTTTTTTAACTATATCCAAATAACATTTTCATTTCTTTTCCATTTGAAACAGAGTTGTTTCTCAGGAGAACAGATGTGTTGGTCTGTATCTGTATTCAAACTATTTGATATATATGGAAGAATAGGACATGTAAGAGCTAGGTTTGTATATGGAGCTCTCGTGATGCAGACATTTACAATTTGGCTTCTTCATCGATAAAAGTTTATTCCTACTCTATTTACGGCTACAGATTTTTGTGCTTTGCCACAGAAGAGTAGCACTAAGTTCACTGCAACATGTTCTATCTTCTGTCCTTTTTTGCCCTAATTCCTCCATATGGCTCTGTGATTTTTCGTGGTACAGTATTTCTTGGTAAAGTGGAAGAAAAATAAGGATTTAGACTTACCAACAAGTTGACCAATGTTTTATTTTAAAGGCCTTACTACCTTTTTTAATGCTGTTTTAAAGGCATATTTCCTTTATTCCTTTGTTATTTTGAATTTTCTAAGACACTTGAAGGCAGCATGCATGCAGTCTAAAACTGGTAGAAATCAGGATTAGTGTTTCATTCAATTTGTAATTGTGTCACTTGCCTTGCAATTAATACCATTTGTAATGTTTATTGCAGAAAATTCAGTAACTGTTTGTTAATTTGCTCTCTTAATATTTTCATCTTTAAATGATAGCTGATGATTTAAAGCTGTATATAAATAAAATGATGATTTAAAGCCGTATATTAGCAAAAAACGGAAAAAACTTTTCTTTGTAGGTAATTCTTAAAAGTTAATTAAAATTCTAAGAGCAGAAATGAAATGGACTGTAAGAAAGCTTTTTAGCTCTGGTGTTTTCATAAGGAAGATTTATTTTTGCAAAATGTCCTCAGGAAGATCCATGAACGAGATTGCACAAGCAGTTATGAAATGAGACTCAGTGAGGAAATAGGAGAGCTTTGCATTTACTGATTCCTCACCCAAGCCATATGTTTTAACATGCATGGGGTTTGTTTTACTATATCAGCGTGGAGAAACAGTAAAAGCAAATGCATACACATGCACAGCAGAATCTAAATCCAGCTCTTTCTGTACATAAATTTGCTATCTTCCAACGGTTCCCCATGGTGCTGGAGCAGCCGTCGGGCACAAGGCACCGTCGTACATGGGACAGACGCCCTCTATACGTCAGACCTCTCCATACTCTGTTGGAAAAGCTATTAACCAGTGACTGCAGGGCAGTGTTTTCACTTTTTCCATGTCTTGGCTTGTTTATGTAAAATCAGCCTGCAGGAGGTCTGCTGCGTCTCTCTGGCAGTTATTGCAAGGCTTGCTGTGGCAAATTCTATTTATGACGCTTTCTGAAGCCTCGGTGCACTGAATACTGGCAGACAGTCTGGAAATATTCCCATCCTTGTACTCATAGACTCTGATATCTCACTAAAGGTGTTACTGTGGTGATTCGCTGTGATGGTCCAAAGTCCAGCTGCAACAGTAGCCAGGAGATCTAGACTTACTTTAATTGCTGGAATCACATTTGAAGTATTTGCTTGAGCAGTGGATGGAAAATGTTAATTTGAAACTCCTCTTGCTTTGGCTAATGTGGGCTCAAATTGAAGACAAAAACCATACAGCAGTATCTCAAAGGTATAGGAGAACAGAGTCTGGAAAACTTTTTTTTTTTTTTTTTTTTTAATACCATTTCAATGACTAAATAAGAGAAAATAATCTTACGTTTGTATAGTTTTATACTACAGTTATTGCTGTTGCATACGTTCTCAATCATGCTATCATTCTATGCTAAGTCTCATTTTAAAGCTCTTTAAGCATTTTAGAGAAGTAACTGTTCCTTGTAAAAAGAGCCTTGCAACTTTTTTGGAACTTATTTTGCTTTCACGTCCAGAATTTTACTTAATTTTTAAGAACAAATGCAGTTTATTTACGTAGTAGATAAAGTGAAAAACTATGCAACTATAAAGCTATGGTGAATAACTTTCTTTGCCCAGAGAGGTTGTGCAGTCTCCTTCTCCGGAGATCTTCCAAACCCGCTTGGACGCAGCCCTGAGCCACAGGCTGTAGGGGACCCTGCGTGTGCAGGGGGGTTGGACTAGATGATCTCTAGAGGTCCCTTCCAACCTTAAGCATGCTATGATTCTATGGTTCTTTTTTTGTGATTTTAGGCTATTCTGTTCCTTTTGCTTTTAAAATATGTATTTCAGGGTTAAGCATGGTTAAGCATTAATCCACCTTGTTGGAAAACAAGCCAGTTTGGGATGCCAGGACCCTGTAATCTGAGTGAAAAATATGTTGATATAGATGGCCATGAAAAGGCCAATGCTCCTATGACTGCTGGGTGAGTGATGAGAGCAATGGGCATCTTGGTGTCTTGGCTCTGTGCTGAGCTGGTGATGAGGCTTGATAAATGGGAATAGTTTGGGGATCCGTGGGATGAATTGGCTCTCCCCCCAGCTCCGTGGGAGATTGCCCGGAGCATCTGCCCACATGGCCTGGCCCTCAAGCTGCGCCCCGATGTTTTGCCGTCTCGCCATTAGCATCAGCACAGCGAGGTGGGTCCCCGCCGCTGCTCCGTGGATGCAGCAGCCTGCAGCAGGGACTAACCTGCTCCTGCTATCTCTCGCTTCCTTTGTGCCATGTCACCTCTACAAATTCTCATGCCGTTTCACATGTCTGCCATTGGCATGGAAGACTTGACAGCTGCAACACGGTGGCAAGGCAAATGTATCCTGGCCTCCTTGCAGTGCTCCTGCTTGTGAATCACATACTTCACATGCGGGAGAGGAAAAGGACTCTAAGGACAAAGCATTTCTTTTGGCACATTGGGAGCCTTTTTCTTTCTCATGATAAGAATCACCAGACCAATCCATTTTGGTGTAGGGGACATGTTTGCTTTTTAAGAGCAATACCTTTGGAGCAGCATTATTAACATGCGAGACTGGAAGAAGTGACTAGTGAAGACAAAAGAAGAGTCAGAGTTCAGCCCTTGCACTTTCCAGCTGCTGTAACAAATGCCTATCATGCCAGAAATGCAAACAATACATGAACAGGGTTTGTTTCTGTTGTAAGAGCTATCAAGCTAAATTAATTTTGCTAGGCCCTCTCCACTGCCATTGAAAAAAATGTGTTTATGAGGCAAAGTTAGGCTGATGGTCAAGGGTAGGGAAGGCTTGAACTGCCGATCCCTAGACTCAACTTCCTCCTTAGAATTTACTTTAATGATGCAGGTACAATAGTTTTGTTTCATTGTACTTTATTGTCTCATGCAATCTTTTCCTTCCATTATCAAGTGTTTTATTAAAACACCTAAATATGATTATGAAAATTAATGGACTTGTACTATTCTAATATACAAGAGTAAAATCTCTGTTTTATATTTTTTTATTTCTGTCATGTGAGAATTATATAGTAGAGAAGAGCTGTACATTTGAAAGGCGAAAGTCCTGCCATAGGAGGTGGTATAATATGAAGTGTTGAGTCAAATTCGCAGAAATAGCAACACGTTATTGACCTGACTCCAATCAGCCCGTAGTTCTTTTTTTGTGACGTTTAATGGCCACAATAGCTTGTATGTACTTTGCATATCCTTGGTGCAAAAGGATGTAGCCTGTTTTTTAGCTTTGGCTCTTGCCACAGCCCCGTGGAGTCAGCGGTTGTAGGTGACAAGTTTCATCGTCATGTGGAGTTGCAGGCAAAGGGTTGCCATGCCTGGCACCAAGGACAAAATCTTGTTGGTTTTACTCAAGTTGCTCTGAAGTGCTTTAGTCATGAGCCATCCCTGATACCACGTTGAGAGTGACAAGCACCAATGATGTGGTGAAAGCCAGATAAAATTATCGTTGTGACGCACTGTAGGAAATGCTGCACACTTTAGCAAGCCATGCCCACGATTATAGCCCGAGACGACTTCAGCATTTCCAAATGTGTTTTCTTAGAAGGCTCAACCGTAGTATAGCATCTGTTCTGCATTTTTTAAATCTATTTTTGCTGTTCCTAGTGAGTTTCTCATTTTACATTCATGTTACGCAAAGGGTGCTGGAGGATGCAATAGAAGATAGCTTAGATGGATATAATAAAGGAATAAGCAGAGATGGTTAAACTACATGTAGTCTCTAAGGAATGACAAGCCATTGGCCATCTTAATTGTGCGAATAATTATGCATTTAATAGCAGCTAATTAGAGATACAGTAAGTGATCAGTGTGAAACTAGCTACGTATGAAAATCATAACATGCTTTACAAAAAGAAGAAAAATGCTGAATATAGGTGCTAAAAATACTGAGAATTGTTTGAACACATTTTAATTTCATCTAAGAAATAATACACAGATAGTCCACAGCATAAAGCAGTAGCAGTACCACTTGCTACTTCTTGGCTACAAATTTGCTACATGCATTTGTATATGCATAGGACACTTTTTTTTTTTTTTTTTTAAATTAACAAACAGTTATGGTCCTCCGCACTACCTGCCAGAGATTAGCGCCTATAAAAATTAGTAATTTAAAAGTTTAGAGAAGAACCAGAAAATGTCAGAAATTTACTCCAGAGTAAATTTCTCCCAAGGGTCAAAGAAATAATTAAAAAAAAAAAAAACTATTATGCATCTTATACATCAAGATTGCAGGATTTTTAAAGAATCTATTCATTTTTAAAATAAAAAAGTAATTTCTGAGAAGTGCCATTCAATATTTACTCAGATATTAAAAACAATTTCCCAAGTAGTAAAACAAATATTCAAAATATTTCTTACAGAAACATTTTAATTTAGAGCTAAAATGATGGATTTGCATTCCACCTATTTTCAGCTTTTCCTGCAAACTGTATGTAAATGAATGCAAATAAGCAGTCCTCACTACTAAGTTGCTTAGTAGTATAAAAATGCATAAAATTAAGATGCTTAGACAGAAATGTGCATCTCATTAAGGAAATACATAAAGAATGTTTAAATTTACATTAGGTGTTTCAGCTAAAAGTGTTATTGCTTCAGGTCATAAAATATTTTGTGTGCTTTTTAGTCCAGGTGAATAAAAAGTTTGTCTTTTTCCAAAGACCTGGTAGAAGTTGCACTGCTCTGGCCAAGCTTAATAAAATAAAATCTAGAAAAAAACCTAAAAGGTCAGTGCTGCCATGTCCCAGCAACCTTCATTACCTGTTGTCTGGCTTCAGATTTTCAGCAGCAACAGAAGACAATGGAAAACATCAGGGCATCTGATGGATGGAGCTTCTGCTGTGTAGTCTGGGCTATGGTTGTATGGAAAACCTTCAGGCATGGCAGATTTACTTACCTGCAATGCATGGGCAGCATGCTCGGCGCTGATTTTCCAGTCATTTCTACACACGGTTTGTTTTGTTGCTTGGATATATTGGTCCTGTGTAACTGAGGTCCAGCTGGAGTAAAGACGCTGCTTATATTCATGTGGGCCAGATGAGTTCAGCTGAAGCATCTGAGTTAATTAACAGAAGCCAACATGAAGCAGAGACGTTTCATGGTGAGGTAGGGCCATGTATGAGATTTGCATCAAGGACTGAAGAAACACAGCCCTATCCCTACCTCCTAGCTAATTTTATTTCAGGCAATTTAAAGATTATATAGCAAGGAAATCCTTGACCTCTCAGAACAATGAATTTAGGCATACAGGGCATTTCACACAACTACATTTTGGGGTTTGTTTTATTTTATATCCTTATACTTTGACTGAGAAAAATCATTTATATAAACATCCAGAATTTGGTGGGAATCACCCATGGAGATCCAATATTCGGTCAGCCATTCTGATAACCTGAAATTCTCTTCTACTGTCACTGCAGTATCTGAAAAAGTCGTAACCATCTTTTGCTTTACAAATAATCTGAATCTTTGTAGATTCTGTATTTCCTGCTCTCAAAGTTTATCTCCTTTTCTTTCTAACACGGTCATGCTAATAGTGTATAGAACATAGCTACTGCTGTACACAGCACTCTTCCACTATATCTGTCTCTTACATTTCACTATTATGCTTAACTCTTACTCTGTTAAACATCTCGGCAGTGAATAAACCTGAAGCTTAGCAGAAGCTGAAAACCAGAATAGCAAAATGTTCCTTTTGATTCAAACTTGCCTAAAAGCTGAAGCTACAGCTTGCAGACTCCCCACTCCAACCCTAACAGTGCTATACATCATTAGAAAGGAAAAATCTTTGATTTTCAGTAAGATATCAAGTGAATAATGACTGTGGTGTCAAAAGGGATGAACAATCTCCATGCTATTTATGACCATGCAAACTAAAGTGCAATTTTTGTCGAATTACTAGTTTTATTGTGTTGCCAGGACAAATTCAGTTAGAAGAACTCATTAGTGTGTAAAATGTAGTTAATTTATACTGCGTATCCCCAATCCTTGAGTATGTAGCTCTATGTAAATCATCTATTTTGGTCATTAGTTTAGGCTGTTTGCATTTTTCTTGCTGTGTGAGCATTAATTATGAAATATTAGCTGAACTGTGTTGGCAAAGATGCCTCCACGCTCCTCATACTGGATATGGAAAACATTTGCCCTCCTTGCAGACCTCCCATGTAATTGAAGGGTGAGGGTTGTATTATGTAGTTTAAATGCCTGCTGGTAATTGGTATTTGAAACAAATCACTACAGGTCTAGAAACAGGAAACCAAGGTATTTCTAGAACACCATTTGATGAACACTTCTGAAATACTGGGCAAAAATATAGTGAATCTTTCAATGGTTGATTCCATCATGATTGATTGTACGGATTTTTGAAATAATTGATGGTATTGCTTTAGTTCAGTCCGTTAGTGCAAATAATTATTAATCAATATGCACTCAGCCCTTACTTTAGAAGCTAATTTTATCACATGATTTATTTTGAACATTTCAATTGAGCTACCTTTACAAGGAGAAAATCAATTGTCTAGTGGTCTAAAGCACTTTAATTATCTGAAGAGCTTATATTTTTCTTTTAGGCATTTTTTAAACACTGTCCGATGCTGACAAAACTGTTCTGCTGGTCACTGCTTTGCTATCCTCAGTTTTTGCCCAAATTCTTTTTTCTAGATTATTGTGTTTTATGAGTTTTTGGTTCAGTACTGCAAAATTACTAGAATTAAACACTAATTCTGGATATTAAATAATAAAGAAAAGAAAAAAATAAATAGAGCTTCTTCTAAAGAAAAAGGTTTTTGTGTGTGTATGTGTGAATGTGTCAGTAGATTTGTAATTTCTTTGCATGTTTGCTCATTCATAGCAAGTGCAGCAGTGGAAAATTACAGTTAATTTGAAAACACATCCTGATGCCACAACTTAGACAGAGGTTTGAAACATAGGACGAAAGGTGAAATCATTAATTTGTTTTCAGTGAGTATTAAATTTCTGAAATATGCAGTACACTCATTATATTTATATTTTACCTGTTTTCGTATGCCTGTAAATATTATTGTGAACTTCTGAACCAGCACTTGCACAATTTCTATTAGGATGTTCAGTACATCCTTTTAAAGTAATTTGAACTTTGAACATTTTGGGCTGAGGCATCAAGTTTTGGAACCATATTCATTAGAATACAGTGTGATACGGTTCCTCTCATGTTCATGCTCAGGTTTTAACTACATAAGCAGAAAGTCTTCTCTTTAGATGCCCCTGGATGGGCTTAATAGTACACCTCTAATAAATAAATAAATAAATAAATAAATAAAAGTAAATAAATAAAAGTCTCTCTGACAAATAATCCCAATGCTAAAGATTCAAGCCAAAGTAACACTTCAGTCTGCAAACAGACAAACCTACTCTGGGATGTTACATTTGGGACATTGGTAAGTACATATGTAACTTCAGTCTTTAATGGCAAAAGGACCTTACATATTTGAAATGTCCTAAATTTAATGTTTGGATTTATTTCCATTGTTATTGTATTTCTTGTATTTCTCCCAAATTGAGCAATAAATCCATAATCATAAATGTCCAGTTTTCTATTTAATAAGATTATAGTCAACATTGTTTCTGAGTTCTCATGGGTTTCCACAATACTGAAATAGAAAACACTGGTTAGTGTTTTCTTTGGAACATTTATGAATTTTTAGCTTGTAGAAAAGCTGTGTATCTTCAAGGTAGGAAAGTCCAAATTTTAGGAATGTGTTGTGTTGGAAGCGTTCCTGAAAATGAAACCATGGTCAGAGAATGTTAGTAATGTACCTGCAAAATTTTTTAAATCATCAAATAAAGTTGTATGAAGTAAACTAAATCACCTTTATTCTACTCATTAGACAGACTCTCTAGTGATGCAGATAATCACACACCCCCACCCCGCAAAAAAATATAGTTAAAGCAGCCTTGTGGAAAACCTACTGAGTAGCTATGTGAGCAAACACATCTACATCCATGTCTAGAGATCTGATTGCAAAAACATCTCTGTGTGTTTACTTTTAAGTCACCAAGTACTGTGCATATGGCAAACATACTGTCCTTAATTTCTGAGCCTTGATCTTCAAAGCATTTTAGAAACAGAGCTTGTGAACCTTATCCCATTAGGTGCTGAGTGCCTTATTTTCTGTCAGGGTTAGCTGGACTTCCGAATGCTCTATAGCTTGTAGCAGCTTAGGTATGCAGGCAATTGGAAAACATGGAGTGGTTTCGCTTCAAGGTACAAAAATATATTTTACTTGTTGTTATTCCTATAGCTGATTAAAAGACTAGACCCGAGTGACCTCAGGGAGGATGTCCTGGAAGGAAGTGTTTTGGCAGTTGTGGGTTTTCCTGCCAAGAGGCTGTGACGGATGACCATGCTTTAATTTTTGTTTTGGATGAGATAGAAGCAATAGCAAGGTGAATATTGGAATAAGTCTTTGTTTCTCTCAAGTGGGTGACTTGAGGTTAGTCAGTGGCTTGGTCTGGAATCAAGATTTCTATAGGGGCAAGAAAGGGATCAGTCTCTACTTACATTTGCTCTTCTGGTGCCTGAGAGTATGCACTATCATCTCCTCCTTTTCTGCAAAGAATAACAGCTTTTTTCTTGTTTTATTCTCTGATGCAATATTGCAATATTAAGTTTTATTTTAGTATAGCTAGTTAAATTTATCCAGGAAAGTCCTGGCCTGATTTAAATCAACTGCAATTTTTCTATTCCATCCAGTAAACAGCCTTTCTGTTTTTACTCAATACCTCTTCTGAAGAATTGATTTTAAAAACCTGGAATTTAAAGCAGTTCTGTATCCTGTGGCTTATGAGAAAACATGAATGTAGATGATGTGTTCAGATAGCTGCTCACTAGTTTTTCCACATGGCTGCTGTAACTGTATTTATTTTGGGGATGATTATCTGCATCACTAGATAGACTGTCTAATGAGTAGAATAAAGATGATCTCGTTTAGCTTATTTCATCCAGCTTCCAACAGAAATGGACAATTCAGGAAGTGCATTTTTAAAAAGTCTGTGGGGTTCTGACATTAGAACAAAGGACAGGAGATCCTGATGTCATGCCGGACGGGCTTCCACGTGCAGAGCTATAATAGTGAGCACCCCGACAGGGAGGAGGAACTGCCGAAGCACCGTCAAATGCAGTTGGTGTGTGTGAAAGATCAAGCAGGTTAACTCCTGGGATTTTTTTTCTATCAAGATGCCTTTTTTCCTTCCATTCTGTTGCCTGCTGTCTTCACAGGCCACAGTATTGAGGTTTAAAACATCTGTCTTTCCATCTTGAGTGTACTACAGGATAACTCTGAAATTTAGCAGTGTCAGATAGGTTTTAGCTGACATAGTAGGTTGTCTTTGTCACCAGGAATTGCTGACCTCCATGAGGCTACAGGCGGAGTGGGTGTGCTGGGGCTTTCCACAATGAGATCCTACTGTTATTTCTTTCAAAGAATCCTTCTAGCTATTAATATAGAATTCAGATCCAGCATGCTAAACTAATCAGAATGAGCGACCTAAATTATTTTGTAGTGCCCAATTTAATATTTTCATCTATATTTGAATTCTGTTCTTGAGATGTGTGAAAATTTGGTATCTCAAACATACTGTTTTAGAGGAAGGGATCCTATCATAATCTTAAAATGAAGTTGGAGCTGGATTAATTTTAGTATTTTTAAATAGTTGATATCATACCAACTAAACCAGTGGAATTTTCATATTGCAGTGAGTTTGATAGATTTGGCTCATCGGCAAAAATGAGCTTGAAATTCATATATACTTATGTCACATGAAGGAGTGTGCATTAAAGCCAAGTCTTAAGAATAAATGATAAAGTTTATGTTTTTAGGTTATCCAAGGCAAATATAATTGTAATGCCTTTATTAATACTCACCACGGGCTTAAGCTTTCAGGTTTGAACTCCCATAAAACTGTCTTAATTTATGAGCTATGTCATGTTAGCATTGGATAACTAGCTGGAAGATAAATCTGTACTTAATACAAATCTGTCTGAGTTGATGATATTGGGTATAATTTATATAGAAAGTCTAGTTTGGTTATGAGAAAAAGAGCAGTTTTATGTGACAGCTTTAGATGTAGGCATGGTTATTAATCTTAGATCACTGCATATATTCTCAGGAATACTTTGAATTTGCGCCTTATTTGGTATTTGAGAATCTTTTTTTCTTTTTTTACATTTTATATTCAGTCACTGCAAGTGTCTATTCCCATGTGTAGTTTTGGAGATTTTTACTCTCTGCAAGGTAGTGAAAACAACTATTTTCATTTTCAATTGTCTTCCTGAGAACTAAATTCTGGCGCATCAAAGAGCATGTTTGTGTGGGGCAAGTATCAGATCTTAGTTAGATCATATCCTTTGCCTTCTGATTTGGTGTGGCTGAATCAGGAGAAAGGTGCACTCTTAAGCCTGTGATTGTTCTTTTATAAAGGCAGTTATTGACAGCCTTTGTGTTTTATTTTGGGTTAGAAGACTGAAGGCTTAAATCCTTGTCTTTTATTAACTGGAAATAACATGAACCAGTCTCACAACTGGTATACTGTTCGTACAGAGTATGTGATTAGCATATGCTAATAATAAGCAATATTCAGCTTAAATGTCATAGTCCAAGCAGCTTAGACAACATCTGTTTGAGCAAGACATGGAATGCACATTGTATACCTATTTTACAGAACACCACTTAACCAAAATTCCTGGTTAACCAAAGTTTGCTTATATCCCCCAGGGTTGCAGAGCACACAGACTGTAGTCGATTTAGCTGAGCACCGTGCCCATAAAGCTGGCATTTTGGAAGCCAGCTGGCTTCTCTCTGCTGGGTTCTGGGAATAAGAACACAAAATACAGCCTTTCTGAAGGGAGAGGAGGCATTGGAAAGACTGAGAAAATCTTTTCCTTTCTGATAAAATAAGTAGGTTTTCAGCTGAGGATTTTGATGGTGCCTCAAGACATTTGGCTAAGCATGAAAATGGAGGGGTAGAGAAGTGCTGATATAGCACTTCTGTGACCCCATGTATATAATGCATGTGTATGCTTGCATATAAATATCGAAGGGGTGGGAATTAGCACAAAAATTACAGAATCAGGTGGATTTTGTTAAAAATACATTTATGAATATAGTATCCTAACAGAATAATAGCTTTCTTTTTCAATAATATCATAATTTTTTTTTTCCACAAAGACTTTACTTTAAAGGTTTCGTTGCTTTTCTCAGCAGCTGTGTTCCTCTGTGAACCTGTTGTTTTTCATAGGGTCTAATCATAAAAGTCAGATTTAGGTTCTGATTTCAGTCCCGCTTTCTGGTCCATGTGCAAATTATTTTTTATTTGTTGTTTTATGCAGACCATTGTTTTAAGGAGTGATAGCTCTTCTGTAGTCAATAAAACAATTGCTTTTATTATCAAGCTCGTTTTCCCACTGCTACCTTGACTTGAAGAATGAATTTGCTTCATTGTATTAGAGAGAATATTTTCTGACAGCTTTTGAGTACAGATCATTAAAAAATTACCAGTTTGAAATGTTGACTTTTGTCTCTTTCTTTGTCTCCTTCTATCTCAAAAATAGCTTATCACATCTTTCAACTTTCTAAATAATTAAATCTCCTTGAAAACTCATGCATATTCTGTGTTGGATAGAACAGCTTGTAATTAAGCAGAGTTATTAACGATTTTGTTGTTGATAAATTTGGGCCCCACTCTGTTCTTGCAGATATCAATTGACATTATTGGTCTTACTCCGTAGCGGTTACCACTCTAAAAATGAAGTAACAGAAAGAAAAACTGTATGAAGAGCATGTATTTGCTATATGAATAGCATAAAATTTACCATGTCTTTACCTGTCCATTTCTCTACTTTTAACAGTTTTGTCAGATTCTGATCTGTAAATGATGAGATTGATAAGTGCTTTTTTGTCAACCACTAATAGCCTGCTGATTTATAAAATTAATTACATTTATTGTTTTTGGATAATACTGGAACATTAGGGATTTTAGTCTGAGTCAAGCCACGCTGACATCAAGATCAAGGTTTTGCTTAGGAACTGTCTGTTAAGAAAAGGATATTTTATTGTAACTCTGAGCATAACCATTTCTTATCTCCATTGTTAAGAGTCTTAATAAATCAATGCATTCTGGTTTCAAGCTTATCCAATGGCTATCTAGAAAAAGACATATTTTCATTTTAAATTAACTTATTTTTGTTCTCCCTGTCACATACCTATCCTTCCTTTCCTGGATTTGTCCGAGTGAAACCTTTCCCAGTCCATAGTTGATACTGAGAGCTCTTCTCCTGAGACTGTTTTAGCGTGCAGACTGATGTTGTTTCATAAAAGATCATTGCTGTTAATTTTCTTTCGCCAGGGTCCTTCAGTTCTGTCTCACTGTTTCAAGAAGATGTAACCCAACCTATAAACCCTTTGCTAAAGCCTTGCCCGGTGCTGTACTGGAGCCTAAAATGATGCTCCACTAGCAGACAGGGGACGTAAGAAACTGCAAAGGTTTCAGCCTCTTATATTTACATTTTTACAATGTCATTCTGACAAGGTAGATTGAGATTGCAAACCAGAACTATTTTACTGCTTTTGAAAGGAGAGCTTTTCCGCAGCAGAAATGTGAGCTGTGATTAAAGGTCCATGCTTACTGTGTGCCTTAAGTAGTAAGCAGAGTTTCACTGTAACACTCTGGGGTAAATTTTCATATCCTTAGCTTTCAGCCATGTGCAAGTTCATCTTCCACAGCTGTTTGCTCAGTTGAGAGAAAGATGGTCTGAATTTTGCCCTCCAAAAGACCCGTTCCCCTCTGTGGAAGTACCAGCTGTGCCCACCTGGCCTCAGGGTCCCTCTCCTGAGTCACACTCTCCCTTATCGGGGCTCGCAGAGCAGTGTTGGTTCAGCCCGTGCCAGTAATAAAAGTGCTCCAGCTGCATCGCAGTGAGGACAGAGAGAGTCTTTAGAGATAGGCTATCAAAGCACCTCTGATGTGCGGTTGAAAAGACCTGGCTTCCCACATTTTAGAGGGATCTTGTGAATCCTGGCATGCCATTAAGGAGAGAATAGTTGGAGGGCAATGTGTGGGGTCAGCTGAATTGCCCACCAGAGTAAAACCTGCCGAGAATAAATGCAAGGTAGAGGAAAGGTCAGGGTTAGTGGCATAGAAGGAGAGACTGTGGAAGCTTCTAATCATTTTACCTAAATTAAATTCCTTCTGATATTTTTAATTTTTTGAAATGTACTAGATAAAAAAAATCCGTTCCTACTTTCATGAATTTTTCTGCTACAGTGACCCATAGGCTTGTATTCAATTATTTATAATGATGTATCAGTAGGCATGGAGGTTTCAGATCTAATATGCTAATGGTGGTATTGTATCAGTGTACGAACTTAAAAATGAGGTGGAATGAGACATCTTAATGTTTTAGTCTTTTATCTATATTAACCCTTAATAGTTTCAACTCTTCTCTGCTGATTGCTGATTTTAAGGAAGAGTAGACTATGAGCTTTTGGAGATTCATTCCTTCCACGGGTGCTTTACAAGGTCCTCAGAGACAAATATGCAAAAATGGCAAAATCTGTACACAAAGCAGTTGCAAGCAAGCAGTGCAAGTCCATGTCCTGCCTGCCCTCAGCAATACGGCAGCTACACTGCTGAGGGCTCCCTCTGTTTTGCAGTGAATCAAGACATATTAAATGAGGGCAGCTCAGACCCTATCCTCAAATGCTTGTTCGTATTCCCTGTGGGGAAATTCCCTTGCTGTATTTCTCTCAGCATTGCATCTTGGATACGTTTCTTTTTTAAACAAGGACTTGGCCCTGGGATCTTTTTATTATCTTTTTAATGTAACATCTGACAATATTATCAATGCTTGTCATCCCAAGATCATGAGATTGCTTAAAAACAAAACAACAACAACAAAAAAAAACTTAAGATTGAAATTTTTTCTGTTCTTCTGACTCAGTTTATTGATTTTTGAGCCTTTAGTGGTTTGTGTTTACAGGTTCGTTTGTGCCAGCCATATGACCAGGTCCTACTTTACAGCAGGGGGAAAGGGTTTTTCTGAGCAGCAGAACTGAAAGGCATTGGGTCGTATGGATTCCTGTCCATTATTTTCTGAAGTCTTTCTGCCTAGTACCTAGTACGTGAACTCTCACCAGAAAAAAAAGAGGCAGCGGTTCTACCAAGAATGGCATATGCATGTCTAAAGATATGCATAAGCTGACTGCCAAGCCCGGACAGGTGTGATTAACCAGCTGGAGCTCCAAAACTGTCTCAGGGTTGAGCTATGAGTGCGTTTCCAACAGGGTGGGCAGTGAGTTCGGTTTCTTCTTAGACCCAGCCGGAAATTTGTACAAAACTCTTAGGAACTTAATTACCATTGAGACATTTTACCCTAGCTTAAACTTAAGTCAGCCTGTAGGCTCAGAAGTTGTTAGAATGGCTCTTCATAGATTGAAATACAGATGGGTATGATCGTAAAAGCTTCCTTTTCTTGGAAAACTAGATTAAAAATGTAAGGGATGTGTAACTCCCATCAGTTGGCGCTTTGGGAAAATACATAAATGTCAAAAGACTAGGGATTAAATCATAAGACTTGGATAACAGAACTGCTATGTGCTGCTCGTAAACTGATCTAATTTCTCAGATATAAAATGTGTGACTGGGGTGTGTAGTTTTAAGAACATTTTTCCTATTTACCGTGGCAGGCTGTTGGCAGGAGGAAGCAAAAGTGCCTGTTATATAGGCACGCTACAACGATAGCAACTGACTGGAAACTGAGGTGGAAACCCTAGACAGAGGGCTTTCATTAGGAGAATAATAGTCGCTGTTCTCCACCCGCACTGCTAATCGCTTCCTAGTGGTGATTTTATAACCACAGAAAGCTCTGTGAATTTAACTGCTGGAAGTTACCTTTCTGTTTCTTTTAACAGCATCTAAAATTCATGCTCAGGGACAGCAATCAATCCGAAAACAAGTCTTTGCTCTGAGTTAGTCTTTGCAGGTACTTAATTTTTTTTTTCTTTTTCTTTTATTCTCTCCCGTCTGCCCTGCCATCCTCTTGGCGAGGTCACCGTGAACGTCTGTCCTGAGCTCGCTGCCAGGGCTGCTGTGCCGGCTGGCGCGCGCAGGCTGCTCAGAGGTGTCCAGGTGGCTTTGCCCTGGGGACCAGGCACATCACCTCTGTGACTCTTATTTTGGCCAAAAAAATGCAACGGAGCCTTTCCCAGAAGTGGCAGCAATAAACAATTACACCACTTGGAGCACCAGCGATTTTAAATGCTAATTGTGTGCATTAATGAGTATTGGGGCTTTTCTAGCCAGAACATAATTTATCCTTTTTATTTTTTTGTGATCATGTCCACAGTACTTTCATTTTGGGGTTCACTGCCTGTCTATTGTATGGTAACTTTTTAGTAATTCTACGATATGGCTTTTTTTCTGCCCTAATGTGTAGATTTTACAACTATTTGGCAATTCTTTCCAAGTTTTTCTGGACAAAACAACCAATTGTTAAGTGACTTAATAGTACTCCTTTTCCTTAAAAATAAAATAAAGCTAAAGCAACATTTTAAACATTAAAAAACTCCAAAACTAACTTTCTCCATATCAATCCAAGATCTATCAGAATGACTCATTCATTATTCGCTGTTCCTGAAGTAGATAAAATGACTTTGTGGAAGTCTCCTTATTTATAATAACATTTGTTTTAAATCATGTCAGGCTGAAAGATTTAATTTTCAGTAAAGAGATGTTATTAACTAAAGGTACAATGAAAGTCATTTGTTACAGTACTGAATCGTTTATGATTTACTGAGCATTAGCCAGAAACACTGGCTTATTAATCCATTTCAAATACTTATAACAGTGTTTTTGTGAAGGGTATTCTTTATCATTGAACTAACTAAGATCACATTTACATTAGTGCTGAAATTCAGTGGAAAAACAAAAAACAATGTAGTGTGAATATGACAGATGCACTATAAGAGCTGAAACACCTGTTTGCTGTTTAGTAATTTAAGAGATTTGGAACATGCCAGCACGATGCAGGCTTAGCACTTACATTTCTTTAAGATTCTCAGTCATCACATAAAAGTGTTTTGGTTTTTTTTGTGATTTTCCAGCTTCTCTTTTATTTTATGCTATCAAGAACATAATAACTCTTATTAATCTCTTTTAAAATTTAGGCTATACCCCTGTTGTGTAGTTGAAATATTGCAGTGTTTGAATGCAAGATTTTCCCAGTCAAAAACACGTGATTTGTGGAAAGGGACTGCTCTGTCCACTCTTCGAAGTGGAAACTCTTATTTGCAGGCAGGAATCTAGAGAGGCACCCCAGAGGTGGATGTATTGCCGTTGGAAAGCAGATTTCCGTTTGCCTTTCATCCTTTGTGGTGGCTGTAATGTGTCCCGGTATATGAGAAGCGGGAGCAGGAAGTGTTAAGTGGAAAGGTGGCAATAATACATTTATCATATCAGCGATACAACAAGAGACTGTAATGTCTCGTGCGTCATTTTTAAAAAGGTTACTCTTCTGAGATGGCTAAGCCAGCCTTTGTTTATCTTCCAAGCTACTCCAAGTAAATCTTGCTGATACGCATTGTATTCTTCCACTTTGATGACAGCTTCGCCTTTGGGCTGCTCTTTTTTGGAGACAAATCTTCTAGAAATGGAGATGATCAGATTTAAGTAGTTGGTTCTACCTATCCGTGAGTCATCTTTGTATTTTTCTAAGACTGTAGTCAGAAAAATGGAGGCTCGATTTGCCTGCAAACCAGCTGCAGGCCTTGAGTCCCTGCAACCTCCAAGAAGGCAGCGGCATCCAGTGGCTCCTCGCACCCACGTGTTCCCCTGGGGCAGGAGGCTTGGGAAGGTGCCACCCCCATCTGGTCTGTCTTGCCAAGGCCTCTGCCAGACCACCCAAAATTTTTGATTTAGAGATGTCCAACCCAACCTGGATAAGAGCTGAAAATCTGCCCATAGCATTTAGAAATAAACTTCTCTTAACTCTGATTGGGACTGTAAAGTGCTGCTTCGCTTGCATAGACCTAACTGTGTGTGGACACATATACAGACACATGCATATGCACTTTGAATAAAGCATTGCGTAGTGGGCAAAACAGCTTAATATATATATATATATATATATATATTTGTATTCCTTTTTTTTTTGGCTGTGTAGTTTATGTGTTCATCTAAAATAAGGCATGTATTTCTTTTTTATATATATCATTAGTATTATCATGCAAATTCCACAGCTATTAGCAAATCCTTCAGTCAGCAAATTTTACTCTTACTTTATTTGCTATTACTCTTGGTTGATACATCTCGGTAAATTAAATAAAGCTAGGGAGGGCTTGCACAGCCAAATACCTCTTAGCTCCAGAAATACCACAGTGCATTTATCTTTCATACTTGACCACTCAGGCAGCATTCCAAAAAAGTCACATTTTCAGAAGGTAGAAGTGAAGTGTACACTTTAGTTCACTGACTATTGTGCAGAACTGGTTTAAACTTGCAGCTATAATTATAATCTTGTTTACTGTTTGGGTTTCAGTATCTCCTTGAGGCCACAGTCTGAGTTGGTCCCTGATGATGTCAGACACTGTTTGAACATAGTTTCATTTGAAACACAACCACTGTACACTGCTGAAATACGAAGATAAGATCAGTAAAAAATGAAGAACCTGGATATTCTCTTTAGCACCAAAATAATTTTATAAAAAGCATTAAATTTAATTTTGGCCTCCAAGTTCCAATGTAAACGAAAGAAATATTATCCATTCTGAAGGGTTAGCATGGGTATTTTACTTCTGTGCCAAAATGTGCTCTCTGTGAGAAAAGAGGAAAAAGAAAAAAGAAGAGGAAGAAGAAAAATTGCCAATCTTTTAAAATTATTTTACTCTTTTCACCTGTAATTCTTTTATCAGCTCCTGACTGGAGCTTGTATTTCAAATCCGTCTAATCTCAATTTAAGGTGTCTGATGAGAGAACAAATAAACCACATGCATTGTAAATTATTCCAGGGGTTATCAGCCTTACTGTGGTGAAACACACACTCTTATTTCAATAGACATCTGTTTGAGCTGGTGGTGACTAGAACAGAACATGACTTTCTTTTAATGTTATTATCAATGTTGCGTAGAGATTTATACAGCTTTTCTATTCCTACATTGTACATTCATGTGCATAAATTTTCACACTATATTATGGGCCACTCTATTGCTATAGGAAGAATTTATTTTTAATTGGTTTCAAAAGTTTGCCAACTTGTCTCACTACTGTCCACAGCTTTGTTTTAAGATATTCAGATGATCAGATGAAACTTCAGTCTGTCTACCACTCAATCCAATGGACTCTTCATAATTTGCTTGTCTTTAAAATATCACCAAAGATAGGCCATGAGGTGTTGGTTCCCCTTTTACACTTTCTTCTTCAGATTCCCTGTGTTCTTTAACATTTTTAGTATAAGCCATGTTGATTTTGTGCAATGCTGCGTTTTCATCAGAGGGATAATATGAAAAGATATTTATACAGAAATTAAGGCAAGTATTTTCAAAAGTTATCTTTATGAACTGAATTTGTAATATCATCACAAAATGATATGAGAATTCCTAAGAAGACCTGTTTTCTATTAAACACTGTTGATTGGTATTAATCATGCTACCACTCAATTCAACTGATTGCCTCTTTTAACATTATTTCCATAGTTTTTCCTTACAATGATGTCATACTGAGATAGTCCCTCTTTCTTGCTTTAAATATTGACACATTATCTTTTTTCTAGATTTTAGAATTTCTTTTGTGTTACAGTACCCACTAAACTTCAAAATCAGTGTCCAGAGGAACACTTCAACCAGTTCTTTAAAAAGTATTTAGCACAAATAATTTGGTTTTACAGATTTGAAAACCACTTATTGTAGATACTTGCTATTTAGTAGACTCCCTATTCATTGTTCGACTTGCCTATATAGTGCTCTCCACTATAAGAAATTTTCATTAATTTTATTATTACCAATCATTTCTACCTCTTAATAGACATAGAACTATTTACCATTTAATTTATGTTCAGAATTTCCTTCCTGGATAGATTGGTCCATGACATTATTTAATCAAAAAATGAAAAAAAAAAATCTCAGAACTCCCATTTCTGCACTTACTTGAGCCTGTGAGGGAGGTGAGGAGGTTGCTATGAGACATTTTAACAGTAGAAAGATATGTAAAAATTGTGAATTTTAAAATTAATGTTGCTTAATCATAATTTGCCTGTATTTAGTATCAACCATTACTACAAAGTTGATGCAAACTATTATTACTCTGTACCTTTAATTAGGAAAATGATTCAAATGAGTTTTACATCTATGCAAATGAAATTTTGATAACAGAAAAAAAAAAGATATGTGCATTGTGTCTTGAATGTGGTTGGTTTTATGTTGTTTAAAATGCATTGAAGTATATGCTTCTGCTTCTCTGCTCCCTTACTTCTTTAAAATTTTATTTTGACATTGGCAAATTGAATAAACAAATGCCACCAGAATCCTGAATCCTGATACTGTGTTGAGAAGCTTTGTAATAGCCAAAGCAACTGCATTCGAACTGCTTGAAATGCTTGGACGTGCTTTTCTTCTATCCCATAGAAATATTATTTGTAAAAATCAGAACATTGTTCTTGCTTAGTTTTAAATATCAGTCTAGCACATGCAGAGTTTGCATCAGAGATTGAATTTTCAATCAAACAAAAGAATTAAATGGATTTTTTTATACTGTCTAAGTTAGAAAAGAATGGCTTATCTAATTAATACTTTTGTTTTGTTTGAATAGTTATCTGTATTTTAAGAAGGCAACACTTCCAGATTGCCTGATTTGAAATAAAGAATTGTATGAAAAGGGCTGTATTGAAAAACATGGTCAAGGGAATATTAATACTTTTATTGTCCTTGGATTTGTTACTTGCTTTAAAAGGAATCATATCCGTACTTCGCAACATTTTGCCAGTGTCATTAAGGCTTTTTACAGCTTGCATTGATTGTTGCTGCTAATTGGAAAAGTAATTGAAACATGCTTGTCTCTTGTGTTCTGCAGCCTGGCATTGCCATTAGCAGCAGGTCTGCCCTATGACCCTCATTGCCCTAGGGGGTCAAAATATACCATTACACTGGAACACAGTATTTCATAACTGTAGAATAGTTTGAACTTTTTTTTTTTTTTTAATTGGGAAGAATAGCTTATCAAGGAAAAGAATGACCTGCTAACTATATTTGTCTTACACTTTGAGTAACTGCTGGCAAAATACAGAGTCCTGAGATGTGCTGTGTAAATATTTTATGAAGGAAGCTGCTCCAGCAGAGATGTTAATAATTTAAAATATGATGTACTACATACTGAGTTTTAGGCATAGACATTTAGTAATAAATTTATATTTTGTATGAAAGCCTAGTAAATGACTCCCTTGTCACATATTTGGTGTTAAAATTGTGTTTGCATGTCTTTCTTCATAAATTATGCCTATGTATATACATGTCATAATAAACTTGGATTTGAAAATGAGACATGGTTCCAGGATCCATTCAGAAAGGATTATAGGTCAGACCTAAAAAAGATCTGACTCCAGGTTGATAGTATATGCCTTTTAGGGTCCTCAGAAGTGGAATCCAAGAAACCAGTGTTTTGTCCTAGTTGTACATTTGTGTTGTTTTTTTCCTACTCAGCTAATAAGTGGATTCAAGAAGATCAGTTGTCCAGAAATGTAATTATTCTCTTTAAGTCTGGGCAGGTTTTATTCTTGTAAGCATGGCTTACATTCATCTTTGGCTCAATAGCTGGTGGGTTGGAAGAGTTGGCCAGGAAGTGGGAGACCTACATTGTAGGTGCTCCTCTGCTCACATCCATGTCTAGGCACATGACTCCTCTGCACTGAGTCTTAAATGGTCTGTATTCAGAAAACTAATTTATGATATTCTGCATACCAGCATCTTACTTGAACTGTTTGGTTTGTTTCAAGATAATGTGGTGATAAATATTCACATTATATTTCCAATTTTCACAGGGATTCATGCTGGGAGAACAAAACTGATAAACCACACAACAATAAATCAGTTTAAGGATGGGCTAATAAATGTGTCAGTCAAATTATCTTTTAATTCTTTGGGTTTACAATTTTGTCCGCCAATTCCCCTGTTTGTATTGCTCTCTTATCCTTTTTGTCCTTAGTTGCACTTGCTGTTTTATTATCCCATGATTTTTTAATAGAGATTTTTGTCTCTGCTCTATGTAGAATTAACCAAACGGAGCATCCAGAACAAGCAGCTATGTTCCAATATGTCAGAATAGCTTTGCCATTTCATACATGTGAAATATGGTATTTAGTGCTGTATTATTATAAAATATTCAAAGTTCATGTTAAATCTCTTCTGCCCTAAAATTCAGAACATTTTCTGTCAGGTAGGAGTATTACATCTAAGCATTAGCTCTGTCTCTCTGCATCAGACAATGCTGCCTATTTATATTTGTTAATGAGCGCAGAGATTCATATTTTAGTACCTGATGGGGATGTAAGAGACAGAATATAGATTTTTTTCCCCTAAATTAGAAAATTATCTGAACGGATGGTTGATTAATAATCATTCTGAATTAAAGTGCTTTTGTAAGATACTGTATGGAACCTTACTTTTAAAAAATCAATCTTTCAAAACTGTCATTTTTGTCAGTTGTTAAGCATTTGTTGAGGGGAAAAAAAGAATATTTGTCCTAATTTGGAGCTCCCTAAGCAGTGCCAAAAAAAAAAAAAAAAAGAAGGAGTCATCCAGCTAATGCACTGTAATACAACAAAGATTAAATTGATCAGTCTGCTTAGGTATTTCTAGAGTGCCCCTTGCTGTAATATCTGGGCTCTGTATTGATGTGCTGTACAGTGCACTAATAGGTAATAGAAAATATTTGAATAGCTAGCAATATATCTAATTCCATAAATGACTTTTACTGTGGTAGATTATTGCAATTGTAAGCCTAGTGTTGTAAAGGATGGAGACCCCTGTAAAGGAGGAACAAATTTCCGATCTTGCGTGGGCCCTTCCTGAGGACACGATGGCTCTGAGCCTGCTCGAAGACTTTCCCAAAGGAGTTATTGCAGGGCTGGAACTAAGACTGAGGATGAGAGAGTAATTTCTAAGTACCGATCCTGGATCTGTCATCTCCTGTCTGAGTGGTTTTAACACAGAATTCTGCTGCAATTTCCCCCTCCTAATAAGCCAACGAGGACAAATCAGTTAATGTCTGAACATATCTTTGAAAACATTACAGGCTGTTCTTGTTTAAATTCCCTTATGCTTTTATTTTAATTTAAGAAGGCAAGTTAAATAGAAAAGATATATAAACTGCCTCATAATTTGGCCAAAGCCTATGCCTGTCTAGAAATATTGTGTTTGGCTAGCACCAAGTTAAAAAAAAAAGAAAAAAAAAAAAAAAAAAGAAATGAAAGAGAGAGAAGAAGGGGGCACAGAGAGAAAAAGAAACTGGATAAAACCTTAAGTGCACTTAGTAAACGCACATTTCCTGGTGTACCTAATGCTAAAGCTTCTTGCAAAGAAGCTGATCCTGTTTTTTGCACAAGCCCTAGCACATGCGGAGGTAGGAATTTGTAGTTTTGCTGTAGGTAAACTTCCAGTCATAACAGATGTGTTCAATAAGCTCTAGTTACTGAATTGTAATGCAGAGCCCTAGTTCTTAGAGTAATTTGAGGCATTTTGGACTCTGAGACCCAGCAAATGCCATTTTTGACCTCTTAATAAATTATCAATACTTGACTGTAGGGCTCAGCGTTTGGATCTGTTGCACTTCCTCTTCCTTGAAAACAGTGACGCGGACTCTGCGAAGGAGCCCAGTGTTGGGTCGCACTGGTCCGCGCTTCTCTCCTGCTCTGTAGTTTCTTTCATTGCCGTCAGACATGCTCTAAACATACACCACTAGCTCTCGCCTATCTCATTAACTTACAGACCGTTCAAGAATCCTCAAAGCCCCACAAAGGCTGTAACATTTCTGTAATCACATCCAGTTTACTTGTGCCGTGGCTGGCCAGTTTCCACAATTGGGCAGTTGTCTAGAAAATAGAGAGTGGAATATTAGGCTTTGGGTATTCAATTAGTATCCCCAAGAGGACGTTGAAAGGAGACAAGATCATGGCTTGTTGCATTTGTTTGTGCCCTAAATTTATTATTTAATTAATCCCAAGCCTCATGCCTTCCACTGGTCACCCACCGGGGCCAGGAATATTTTGATTTTGCCAGGCAGATGGTTGGGGAACTCGGCCTTTGTTTTGAGTTTCAGAGCTTGATTATGTCTGGAAATGCTGCTACTCCTTGTCGTGACAAACACTGCTTGTGTACCTCTTAATCGGACTCGGGGCCAGGCTAGGCACCCCTTTTGAACTCAGAGCCTTTTCCCTAAGGTCATATTCATAGAGATTTGTGTATGAAGATGGAAATTGATTTTCTCGATAAATGGTGTGAAATAGGGTCTCGAAAGAGTTGTCTGGGCGTTTCGTGTTACTTAATATTGGTGATACTTCAAGTCTCTCTTTTCATGGCACAGTGAGTTTCTTATGCTCTTTTTCCTTTGTACTGAGAATTCTATTTTTTTCATAGAGTATTTTGTAGCTTTTGAAGTGTCCCTGGCAGAAGGATGGAAAGGGAGGACTGTTCTGAACTGCATTCCTGTTAAGCCTGAGATTACAGAGAGCAGGAATCGACGACCTCGCTGGCCTGGCTGGTGAGCTCGCTGCCTTCCAGTCCTGTGCTGCTGTGAGGCTTTCTCCTCCAGGCACAGCAACATAACTACCTTGATGTGCCCGTTAAGTTTTCAGAATGAAAATAAAGGGACACTATGTAAACAGCCTATGATCTCAGTTGTCAATCTTGTTGTTTTGCTGCATATGCAAAATTTCAATTAAACAAACTTTCTATCAGCACTCCTCTCCCTAAGATTTTATTTCCTGTGACCTTTCCTTCCCTTACACACCTGTGTGGTTTGTCCAGATGTTCTTCTGATTCTCAAGTGGCTTTCCCTCCACTCTAGTCCTACCTTCCCTTGCCTGATTCTGGTCCTCCATCAGTTACCACATCCACTTGTGGTCCCCTTCTTAATCTCCTTCTCATAGTATGGGAGTCCTCTGTGTATTGCAGCATATAAAAGTTAGACTCCTGTCACAGTCACAGTCCCCTTATATCCACTTGGAAGAATGAAACTCTCTAGAGGTTGTTTCCTCTGGGAGCCTCAGATGTCTTAGACAGATAAGTTCTACAATTATCAGTCAATGTCTGTGCATACCTATTTCGTACCCTAGATTAAAAACTGGCAAGGTTTCACCCAGACATCTAACTTTAAATGCCTAACAGTTCAGTTAGAAGGTCCTCATCTTTATTTCTAAAGTTTTCATTGCCCCTTTGAAGGCCCTTTTTTCCTTAAAGATATCTAAATTCCAGCCTTCTTTCCCATTCCTTTGTTCACCAATGTTTTCTCCGCTAATTATGTTAAATTTTTTACTGTCCTATTCTCCATGTCCCATTCGAATTTTCACATAAATACTTCATTGCCCTTAAAATCTCCTGACATCTCCATCCACATTATTTGTTCCTCTTCTCCCAACAAAGAGCTCCCTTAGCTTTTTTCTAATTTAACTTTACTCTTGCAAAAACTGTGTTCTCCCACATGGGTTCCCCCTCTTTTCTCCATCCCCTCTTTTCTTCATTTCTTTTCTAGGTATTCAGTAAAAGGAAAGAAAAAAATGATGGGCAGAGATGTCTAGATAATCATTTTTCCTGCTTTCACATCAGCTAAAAAACAGATCAAGGAGCTCAACTGCTGGGCTCTCCTCCTCCCTATTTCCTTTTCCCAGCATCTTACAAGCACTGCTAGGAATTAACTGGCTCCATTGATTTCTTTTTCCTGCAGAAGGCAGGTGGTTGAATGGCGTGGAAGGCGAAAACATGGATCTAACCCACTAAGAGCAGATGTGTGTATTGGCCTGCAGTAATAGCCTAAACCCCCTAGTAATTTTTTTTTCCCTTTCCTCAGAAACAGCTTTTTCATACTACTGTCATTAACATTAGCCTCCTGCAGTTGCCTATTCTTGTTTAAAGTCTCTGACACATAAAACCAAATTCTTTCCTTGAGAGGGAGTAAACAGGGGAAAAATATACATTCCATCCAGCAATTTTGCTCTATTACCATATGTTCTTGCTCTGCAGCTTATTTTCCTGACTTCAGACATTGCTGTAACAGCAGCAGCAGCAGCACCTGCCTATATGTGACTTCCCAGGAGCGCTCTTAATCAGTTCTGCCTCAGCCTGTCCCCATCCGAGCCACCCTCGGCTGGCTATTAGGCAGTGAGGGGGGAGTAGAGCAGGCCTTTCTTGTTACCCATCTCCCTTACATGCCTTTTGCTTGTACTAAACTCTCACCTTGTTGGAACAGAGGAGTGGAAATTCCTTGTGAACAGACCACATATTAAACAAATTTCTTTTTTTTTTTTAAATTCTGCCTACCAGACACAAGACTTGTGGTCAGTCATTTAAGACAAGCGTTATAGTCATTTAATCGCAGCACTCTCTTTTTACCAACTTAGTCAATAACTGAATGATATGAAGGGTCAAGGATTACAAACTTGTGATCTCTGCTCTTGGATGCTGTTGTTCTCCTGCTTGCTTTTCCCATTGAAGAGTAATTGCTTTGAGCACCAGAAATGATTACACAAGATTATACCTTTTAAAGCAATCTCAGGATCTCTTTCTGAGGAAGAACATAGTCTGTAAAATACAGTATGGCTTGCCCAGCAATTACTCACTTTGCTGTAGCTAATTTCAGAAAGCATAAATTGCCCATTATTTCTGAAGAATTTTTTTTGTCTTTGAAAGAGCAGTATTGAAGGTGGATGCTTTTCCCACAGATTTTCATACTGCTTACTCACAGTTGTACAAATGAGAAATAGAATATTTTGTTTCTATTTCTCTCTCTCT
>VZSV01000002.1:6691550-6750520 GCA_013398735.1 Nothocercus julius | reverse complement strand
AACAGTGGTAATGATAATGTCCATGTAAGCCTGATATAATGTAAACATTTTAAGAAATTTGGTTGAATCACACAAAAGAATTAAAAAAAAAAAAACAAAACAAACATGATTCTGGCTAGGGTAAAAAGGCTGAGTTACTACACTGAAATGCATGGTATGTTCCCCTATTGCATGTCCATGTGAGGAAGCAAAGAAGAAGAAAAAGCCTGTGCTATCCTCTTCCACATGCTGCTCATAGTTGTAGCTTGGTGGTGAGAAGCTCTTGCGGAATTCCTGTATTCCACAGGGAGCTGGGCCAAAGTCAGGATGTCTCAGGGTACGCTCAGCCACAAGCACTAAGAAACCACAAGGCAGACTAATGCCATCCACGTGATTCCTTTCTTGGAGCCCTTTTAAAGAGGTCTGAGCTCAGGACTTGGGGCAAAGTGAGATTTTGAGGCCATGGAAAAAATCTGCTAGAGACACTGGTTTATGTAAGAGGCCTCATTGAATCTTTCTCGATGGAACTTGAACGATCTTGATGATATCAATTTGCCATTGATAGTAGTCAGTCTGCCTTACACAGAATATTAAAAGGGAAAAGAAAATCAGACAATTTTATAAGCAGGTATAGTTGGACCTTGGAAAGGCACAGTGAAGTCCAGAGTACTAGCAGAACAAGAAAATTAAATTGCAATTTTGGGGGGAATTGGGGAAGAAAAATCAGTGTGTAAAATGGATTTAGGAATAAGAAATTATTCCTAATCTTCCTAATTCTGAAGAGTCTAGCACCATGTGAGCAAAAACTCGGTGTTCTGCACATCAAAGCAGTCTTTCAATTTAAAATATAGCACGTAGTGGTTATCAAATGTTTGTTTGCCATTTTTTAGCTGGTAATACATTTAACTGTCTTCTTCCATTACAGGAAAGCATGTGTGCTTGTGTGTGTGTGTACTCACCTCCATATTGCACTGTGCTTTTACTGCATAATTGTTGAGGTCATCCCATTTGTTGGATCTGCAAACCCAGGCTGCAGCCTAATAAAGAGGGACTGGTAATGCTTGAGTCCCTAGGGAAAGAAAGATCAAAAGAACTTTATTTCTCTGCTCATAAAAATAAACCTACATAAACCCACCAGTTTTGCCATAGCAAGCATTAGGAACTGGCTGATCAGCAATACTTCCCACTTAGATCTGCCATTGAATTTCCCATAGATATAGCTTTTTCATTATCTTGGAAAAATGTGCATGCGTATAGGGTAAATCCTACTTCTTTAGTGCCCTGTTCAATATGCGATCCTCTTTGTCAGCTCTTTCCACTGCACGGTCGAATGGCATGGAGATAAAAAGTAAACACACAAACCCAGAACAAGAGAGAGCTCCAAGAAGTACCTTGAGCAGCAGCCAATGCCTTACAGAGAAATTGGGTTTCCAGGCTAATTAATACATAGAAAGGAAAGGCTGAAGGAACAAGGACTGACAAGTATAGAATTCCCTATACTGTGATGCGGTGAAATCCAGGAGAATCCGTATGACTGCAAGTGAGATCTAATTCATCAAATAAGGTGTATAAAACAAACACTTTCAGAAAATAGGGGGACAATGATTAGGAAAAAGATTAGGAAAAGAACAGCAAAATATGTGCTACTTTTCTCCTGCTTCCCTTACGGAAAAGGGAAGGAACTAGTAGCATCCATAAGGGACAGCTCATGGCAATTCTAATCCTTCTGGTTTACCATGGGGATTAATTTTAATTTCCAGCTGCCAATGACATTTACTATTCTGCGTATATAAAATCATCCTTAGCTGGTGTTTTTTGCTTGTTGTTGAACTTTATCCCATTGCAGGCTGGATATTCCCAGCTCCTGATTATTGCTGAGGGCACTGAGGACAATGTAGCAGTTAAAAAGCCCTTCTCAAATCATGTAAATTTAGGGGTGTGAATATTGGTTTTCTTACACTGCTTGAAGTCAACTTCTAGCTATGTTGGTTACCTGGGAAACTGCTGTCTGTATTGTGGAAAGGAACCTATTTAGTATGGAGTATAGGTGATGGTTTTCAAAAAAAAAAAAAACATGAAGCAGAGTGTAGGGTGTACTTTTTAAGAAGTTTGTTGAGAATGAATCATTTCCTAAAGTAAATTTTCTGGAACTGTATAAGTGGTTTAATTTACTGGAAGAGTCTTTTTAAGAGCAATTTAAATATCAGTATTAGCTCAAAATTTATAACAACAATATTTTAAAATAAGGTATTTTTTAGCAGTTATTTTCAATTTCTGAGAACTGTAGAATATGAACTGTAACTAAGAATATTTAAGTTGTTGACATCTTTTATCTTCAGGGCTCTTTCAGAAGCATTAGTCTTTAAAGCACCCCCCAAATGAAGGTAAATATTGTTGGATTTTTCACACAGCAGTTCCTAAAGCTGAGACATGGACAGGTTAAGAATAGCTTTTGCAAAGTTGTTAGAATTAAGAATTCTTGTCTCCTACTCTCTGCTCACTGACCTGTGTCATGTCTCAAAGGCAAAAGAGTAAAGATTGTGAAATGGAAAAGCTTGCTGTCCTGGCAGTTACCAGGAATTTCTCACTGCCTAATCACGATGATGACAGCATCAAAGCTCAAGTTGGTTCCTATAGTGCTATGCTGTGTTTCCCTTTTTGTAGAGGAGTTTGATTTAGTTTTTGCTAATTATTTCAATTTTAAATGAACTGCGAACATTTGACCACTGGTTTGTCTTCTTCATACCACAAAGTGCAGTTTCAGTGTTTCCTCTTCCCGGTAATTGTGGAGCTGATTTGACTGGTCCATCCCAAACCTTCCCCTGGGGTCCCTGGGGCTGCCGGGGGGAGTTGAGCACCCCCCTTTGGTTGATGCATGGTGGGTGCTGGACAAGGTAGGGGTCAGTTTCTATTGAAAAAGGAGCAGATCTTTCTGAAACAAACCCTGATTAAAAAAAAATAGAAGAGAGAGAGAGAGATAAAGGAAAAGAAAGAACCAGATATTTTGTTCAGACCAGCTCCTTGATTTGGCTAGTGGTGCAGCTTCATGAGTACTTTGCAGCTCGAAGGATGGGATGGGATGGGATGGGATGGAACAGCAGCCGGCACTTCGGTCAGTTCAAACCAAGACATGCTTGAGAATCCAAGCCTAAAAAAAAAAAAAAAAATTAGAACAATAATCTCCCAATCATTTAGTTTAATCTTCTGACTAAAGATATATGAAATGATTCCTCACTGGTGTTACAGATAGTGAAATTCCAATTAACTGATTGCTACATGCACCTAGGCAGGCATAACGTCAATGTATTAAAATATGGGAAGAGTTAGTGGTATCGCATAATGCCATTGTACATCCACACATCATGAAATCCTGATTTTTTTTTCAGAACTTTCTTTTGGATGATTCTATTGAGTATAACTTACACTAATTTCAACTGGAAAATTATTACCTTATTACTCTTATGCCTTTGTTTCCAAGTGTAATGTTTCCCAAGGTTTCAAGACTAGAAGAGGTTTCAGACTGCCAGTCTGGAGTGCCACTACTCCGTAATGTTTAAGTCCCATTCCTAGACTTGATGATGAATATCCTCAAAACCACCATCCTTAACTTAGGTTAAATTCAATTATCTGGTAGAGAAGGTAGGAAGGAAGGAAAAACATCCTGGAAGTTATCTCAAGGCAACTGTAGTTAGCAGAGAGCAGGTGATGGGAGGAAATGGTGCTGGATGAATACAGCTCATTTCAGGAGTTCTTACTTTATGGCTCTAGGAATAAAAAAGGTGTTTTTCCTGAGTACCGTATATGTGATTTTACTTCTGGAACTATTTTTTAAAGCAATCTGATGACAACATTATTACTTGCATTATCCTTTGTGTGAAAAGAAAATAAGCCCATGCAAAGGCCGTATATATTTCTGTGGAATGAGAGGACAAATTTAGCACAGAGGTGTCTATGAAAAAAATGATGCAGCATGAAAAGATTTGCTCAGAGGATGAAAATTTTGCATGACTATAAGCGTAGGCTCATGTTAATTAAGAACATATCTAGAGATGGAAAGGCTTTTTTAAAGAAATGGATGTTACAGTACAGATATATACAATCAATCTTAAATATGTTGTGTCTGTAACTGCATATTCCTATATGCTATGCACTATACTTAGCAAGTCTGTCTGTCAGAAAGCTCTAATTGCTTTATATGTGAGAACATTAAGCTGCAATAAATTTATATACACAGCTGTTCCATTACTGCAGAGCAAGTTTTATCTCCTAATAAATTGATGTTTCTTTTTAGTGTCAACTCAACCCAAAATTTACACCCAAGAAGGTGAACTTTAACACCATGTAATTAGTTCAGTGACACCAGTGGTAATAGAGGGTACACACCGCACATCTCTTAAACATATAAATGGAAAGAAGTTTTGACTTCTGTTAATTGTTTCTTGAAAGCTTAATTGTGATTAAGAGCAGCTTTAATTGGAAAAGGAAAAGAAATGATGACCTGTAAAACATGCATGAGGAATACCATGTCTGCATTTCCTGGGAGTTGCACCGTAACAGAAAAAAACATAAAAGGCTTCTTTTAAGGAGGGTGAGGGAAAAAGAAAGGCATCGTGGTTCTGTATGGAGTCACATTTAGGTTAATGGAACAGAAGCATAGACTGCCCTGGACTTTGATTAATATTTAATTAATCTTCTGTGGAGGACTCTGATTTGAATTAAACTGGGTACTAATAAAGGAATGAATTCACCAAAAAGTTCACATAAATTTGACCTGCCATTATGCGGATTTAAATTAAAATGGCCAAAGTTTTGTTTTCTGCTTATTTTATGCCTGCTCTACATCAAGTGCTGGTAATTTACTAGAAGTGATAGAGCTGGGGAAAAATGTGACCTGTGCTGGGCAGTAGTAATAGAGCCACAGCTGTAATATAGGACATGCCATTTGCTTTATTTTAGATAAATACGAAGAGCTAATGAGTTGTATTGTTCTCTCAATACAGACTTTTACAACCCCTGCAAAAGAAGCAATTACCTGTATACAGCATGGGGGAATGCAGTTGTTTGTGTGTAATCAGATAACTAGACTCCTGTCTCAGTCTTGGGTTGCCTTGGGTTCAGCTGGCAGGAGAATGAAAAGGAAGGCTACCTTCCGTGGGCCTCGAGGCTGCTGTTATTTTATATATGCCAATGGCTTGAAATGACATTGGTTTTGTTTTTGCTTTTTTTTTGTTTTTTATAAAAAAAAAAAAGGATTCTCTGGTCCTTATTCTTCATGCCCAAGGCAAAAAAGGGTTTGTTTGTTTGTTTGGGAGCTTTTTTTGCAATAAAATAACCCTGTATCTTGTTGCAGCTCCCTGTAAAGCACGGCTTTTGGCTGTGCAAGAGTGATTTTGTGGAGCTGCTTGTGCTTCTATGTTCTAGAAACCCATGGCAAAGGCCCTTCTATATATTTCTCTTCCCAATGTGGCAGTAGAAAATGCTGTAAATGAAGGCTGTCCCAAACCACTTGGGCTTCCTTGTTTTCCTCTCCCACACTGTGAAATGATTTAAGGGCAGCTGGAGTCGGTATCGCCTACTGCAAAGAAAAGGCCTTTTCTCATTCGGATTCTCTGACTTTAGATATGTGCTGTGGTGTTAATGCCTCTGGTTTTAGGTATCTCCGGGGTACTCCTGTGCAGCTGCCCTGGTCCCTGTGGGCCCCCTGTGCACTGGGCAGAGATGGGCACCCTGCCCTGCTGTCCCGGCCCCCTGGGAGCTTCAGCACCGGGGGATGTTCTTGTGCCCCAGATGTGTGTGTTGGGCAGGAGGGAGTTCTTAAACTGTAAAAAAATACATTAAGGAACTGTTTTTAGGCAGTCTGTGCCATGTCTACTACATTTAGTATCCTGCTGCTTGATTAGTGTTCAGTGATGCACAAAACTGGCAAATATAACTAAAAATAAATCGCAAAATGTGCCAGCAAAATCAGGCTTTTGTGTACCCTCCTTCCTAAGGGTGTTGATAATTCTTGTCATAAATGTCCCCCAAATCCGATCAGTGTGAAACTCAAATGGGAAAATGCAAATCATTAATTTCTCTCCTCCTTTGTAGCTTATAGTAATAGCAGGAATTGAACTTTCTTTAAGTTAGAAGCATCACGATATATATATATACTACTTTTGGAAGTTATCTGGCCTTATATCACATTTAAAATTCCCCACAGATACAGAGTTTCTGTTACTTTTGTAAAGGAGAAGTCATTTTCAGAGGTGGATGATGCTTACACGTCATGTAAGGAGCAGCCACCCAGATGTGCTGTAAATGTAAATGTACTGTATAGTAGATGTAGCTCTTTTTACAACATCATGGCAGTCGCACATGGCAAAAAATACCCGGTGACCTGTTATAAAATAGTCCTTGAATTACAGAGGCAATACCACACTGTGAGTTTATTTCAGATATTAATCACAAATACCGGTGCAGCACTGTGCTGCTGTGGTTTCATTTGTCTGTCACTTACCAGCTCAATGCATTACTACGTCATGGTGCTCATGGTATTGAGAAAGACAAAGAAAACTTACTGAGATTTTTATTTTTAAGGTAATTGCGATTAGTTTCTAAATTCAAGAGAAAAAAAAATTTATACGTTCTTTTTAATAAATCTATTGACTGAAAAAATGCTTTTCTGTATATGCATCTCAGACAATTCAGACTATTTGGATTTAGCAAGTGAAGGATGGTCAGTGCCAGTAGAAACCAGTCTATAGTTTGCATTAAATGGGGTTGGCCCTGCAATATTGCTTACATTAATAGCTTCAGTTACTTGCCTATAATATTTCATATTTTCTTTGGGGATTATGAAAGAGTATTTTGTGTGCATCAAATTCTTCAAGTCAGGGGGGTTGTTAGTTATGTATGCTCACAGTCCTGTAGGTGCATTTTATTCCACTGGCAGCCATTCCTCTCTTCTGGAAGAATCCAAACTCCTACAGAAGATGTGGAGAGTATTAGTATGTCAGGGTACAAGTTATCCTTCTGTCATTTGTTTATTAATTATACATTTTCTGGTGTTATAATAATTATTTCCTCTTACAGTAGAGTAATTATGTATGAACTTTATATGGATTTCTTTGCTGTGTCCCAGAAGTTTATAAATTGCTGTCATAAATTATTTGAAAAATTCCACTTTCTCATTGCTGTTCCATCATCCTAGTAATTTCTTCACCATCTTAATTCTGGAATAATAGAGGAAGGGAAAATATTTTAAATATATGAGTAGACATGGCAAACTTGTGTTTCACAGACTTGTATTTACGATATAGATCAAATGTGTACTGTGTCCTTTGACAAGTCCAGGCCATTAAATGCTTTATTCATGAACTGGGATCAAGGGATTGTCTCAATTCTAGCACACTCTCTGAAATAAGATAATACAAGCAATTTCTATTAAGCGTTATCCTCTAGGAGAATGGGGGGAAAGGAGAAATTCTTTATTCTCTTTGATCAGATCTGAACAGTAGAGAAATATTATGCATTAATGCTTAAAATTAGAGATTTTATCAGCAATCATTTTAGTAAGTAGATTCTGGACTGCCGTACTGAATAAATATACTTCCTAATACATGTAAAGTGTTGATTTCCCTAGAGATGCTGTTTAATTCATTCATTGTAGAGAAAATTCAAGAACTAGTAAATAACAAAAAGAGGAAACTGAATAATATAGCTGTAAGTGGACACATTTAAATTGGTATGGCATGCATCTTTCTGGTTGCCCAGGGATAATTTTTCCAGACAATTTTTAGAGCAAGTTTTTCCAGAATCAGTCCCTGAATTTTTTATTGGTAAAAGGAAACTTGAAGCTCATTTTATTTATTATTTATTTCCCTTAAAACTTCTCAAAGCTCTTGGTCAGATCTTTAAAGGCCTTTAAACTCCATTGGATTCAATGCATCTGAGCAGTTTTGCACTGCTTAAGGCTCTAGGCCAGTATGGCATTTCAGAGCACTCGCCTAAAACTGGTGTTACTATTCATTAGTCAGAATTACATCTGTGGCAATTTCCATTTCAGAGAAGCCTATGAGCTAGAAATCTTACTTTTTAATAACGTTCAGGAAAATAATTTGGGGTTTCTGCACAAGGCACCATGGAGCGCAGGTGCCTCCGACATCCCAGCAGCACCCGAGGTGCCTGGTTTGCACAGAGCGGGACCTCCTTCCTGAAACTGCTGAACTAACATTATAGTGCAGTTTGCTAAATTGGTCATCAGGCGCCAGAATGAAAAGCACTTTGAAGCTTTTATGATCTGACTGAGGATCTGTCATGTGACTGTCTGCGGTATTTGGGGGTATCTGGCCAGGGCTCTTTTCCACCACCATCGCGCTTGCTGCACAGGCGCGTTTAACGTTTTCCGAAATCTTCAGCACTTGCCATTTGTACTGAAATCGGCCCAATTGAAGGCATCAATATAAAGCAATATCTTGCAAATTCAGCTGAAACTATGTAATGATGACAAAATAAAGTGATATCAGTTTGGATGTGTTTTAACATGATGTCAAAACACATTGTCATCAGAATCTCAAGAGACACCATTATGGTGTCAAAATGAAACGTTCTCAACTTAAGACTGTAAGAATAACAACATGAAATGATACACCGTAAGCCTGTAACATAGGGCCAATAACAAGAGAAATAAATCTGACATACTAAGTAGAATTCCTTATTAAACAATTTTCATTCCTTTCTGTTTATCAAAAATTCTGGCAAGTATATTACTGGAAAAGCCTTATTATGTGTAGCATTAGTTGAAGTACTGTGAAAGCTGAAAAACAAATTGGCCAAGCCAAGGCAATCTTAACCGCAGAACTTGGTGTGTTGTAATGTTTGGCTTATCTCAAGCAGAGCTCTATGCATGTCAGCATATGTCAAAACCTTTCTCTTATTACTTTTTTTCTATAAATGAGTATTACAAGCAGTAGTATAGCATACCCTGTAAAGAACCATTAAAATTGTGGCCAAGTAAATTAGGGTTGGCTGTTGCTTAGAATTTGTACAGACTCTCAAAACTTCTTAAATAAAGCAAATGTCCATTTCTACATGTGTGAACTCAAATGCAGAGAGGTGTAGTGATTTGGCCATGAGCCACAGAGAGAAAATTTTGTTTCTGTTTAATTCTTCTGCCTAAGGATTAAACTGTTAGATTATAGCACCATGCCCAGGGGCTGTTACCTTCCACCAGGCATTCCTGGCACTAGGGTTTCTCAGGAGGATTCATTTTTCACCCAGCTTCAACCCAGGTTAGTCATTTAGGATGGGAATGGCCTGCCCAGTTGCAGGTGTCTAATGTTACCCACCTGAGCTTGAGCTCGTCATTCTGGGCTTCATTCTTTCTCAATGGAGAAAAATAATGAGCTCTCAAGGGTGAATAATTGCATCCTAGGGCAGGGGTTGTGGGCTGCATCATGGAGCCTTTCTATCCTTCTCTATTTTGCCCTCAAAAGGAGTCTGAATGGCTGGGTTTAACAACATGCCTACCTTTTAAGTGACTAATATTGGGTGAAAAAAATACCACCTTACTTTGTCCTGCTGGATAATTTCGCTATCCTATGGTCTTCATCAGGTTTTCTGGGTAAACTAGTAAAATGGTCTAATGTGCAAATACTGCTTTTCTTCTGCGGTGAGAGAAATACCCACATTAGGGTATCTGAAATCTGCACCTGGGTTCAGAGTAAGCAGCCCAAGAACAGCAAAGATTAAAATTTAGTATTTCTAATCCAGTTTTTCAAAACATTAGCAAGACCATCAGCAATTGCTGAACAGTATATACAAAAAGATAATTTCTGAGGAAAAATGTTTTCAACATTACCAAGAGGAATAGTAAGTGGAATGATGTGAAAATACCTTAAGTAGTAAAAAATTGAGTCCCAGCTGCCTGAATAAATAATCAACTCATTTGGGGGATTAAAGGTAAGTTGTGTTCTTGTTTGACCTTGCCTAGAACTGACTACTATTTGAAGATAACTGTCTGACTGTCATTTCATGGCAATCTTTAGTTTTAAAGCTAATCAAGACAGAGTGGTAGTAATTCTTGATTAAAGCATCTATTTACTAAAATCTTCATCTTTATATTAAAATGCTAAAAGAATTTATCCAGAAATCAATTGTTTTGCAAAGTGTCTTGTGAAGATGTTTTTCATCTCCATATGCAAATAATATTTAATTAAAAATCTTAATTAGTTTTAGTGCTAATCGGTGTAAATCTTAGAGATCAACTTTATAAAAAGGCAACAGCCATGTGGATTTAGGCACCAATTCAAGTAATCAATCTTAGCTTTGATTTTCATATTTTCTTGGTTGAGTCACATGGGAAACTACATGCCCAGGCACTAACTGATGAAAAGGCTTAACAGTAATCTCAGATTTAGAGTTTTATTTAGAGGCTGCAAATTATTTAACTCCAAAAACAAAACTGTGATTTCACACCTCTGTGTGTTTTATATAAATTTTCTGCTCTAATACTAATGCCCCTAGAAAAGAGAGGTTCCCTATGGCTCAGATTTCTGAAACCTTCTGAAACTTGCTCCCAGCAAGAATCCCTGGGATTCTTAACCCAGTCACTTTTGTTTGTTTGCTTTTAATGGACAACTTCTCATTTTGCACTTGGCAATTAGTCTATAATTATACTAAGAAATAATGTGAAATCAATCAAAATATTATTTGAAGATTTATAATTCAATAGCCCCTCTGCCAAAGAACTGCAATAATTATACCATAATTATGTTAGAGGCTGCTAAGGACTGCAGGAGCCACGTGAACTTTGTGTAATATTTTACTATCTTTTTAAGCATTCAGACATTTTAAACAAAGTTTTTTGTCTCTGTATCGCTCTTTCTGTACTGCGCGATACTTTAGTTTTGTTTATACATAAATATTTCATTTTTAATGAGGGCAACAGTCCCCAGAAGTAAAAAACATTTTAAAAAAAACCCACCGTTGCCTGGCCAGGTTAGGACAGGAAGGTGCTCAGATCACAGACTGCTTCTTTGCCTGCCTCTCATGTAGTTTTCTTTTATTTAGATCAAGAAAAGCTAAATTCTCCTTTGCTTTGTTGCCACTGTTATACTTCCAGGTTTTATTAACTTGTAGTCTTTATACATGTGTTTCTGCCATTGCCTAAACATGTTGAGAAGAAGTTCCCTGTTTTCATCTCCCTCTCTTTTCTCCTCTGGTTTCCGGGGAAAGGCGATCCCTGTAACAACAGCTGTAGCCAGGAACGTCACAGCCGGGTGTAGCTGACAATTGGCTTGGCTTGCTTCTCCAAAACCTAACAGCTCCAAAGCAAGGACTAGGCTGTCCGATAACCCAGTAGCGGTGTATCTGTTTTCAGGTGTTTGTAGCAGGCTCCTAAAAATCTCTGCTTTTCTTTTTAGCAGAAGAATTCCCCTGAAAAGTAAGGCTGGGTTTCTGTCCTCTGTGTGCAGCCTCTGACAGACTAATAAGGAAGAGTGATGGTAGCAATAAAAAGGGTCTTGGGTGCATTCTTCAGATTTCACTGATTGTAAAATGATGGCCCCGCTTCAGAATGACCACAGAGGGGCTTGAAGTGAAATTCAGTCTTGAGAGTTTGAAGACACTGGTGTAGTGAAGTGACCTCCCTCTCAGCTACAGTCTGACGGGTTGTTTATGACTACCACAGCAAAAGCAAGTGCCAAATTAACACCATTTGGGGCCACCTTTTAAGCCCAGAGAATAGAGCTGTGTCTTTTAAACTTTTAAGGATTTGCTCTACTGAAATTGGTGTGAAATGATCAAGAAATCACGGATGTCAAATTTGGAAACCAATTTCACCCACTGAAGGAAGCGAGCGCCCTTGGGGACTTGCATAACTTCTTTGTGTAATGTTTGCTGTTGGAGGTGATGACTGCAGCTGTGAAGGTAAACTGGAAACGACATGAACTTCCTGGAGAGCAGATTTCTCACACATGCATGTAGGCATATATCCCAGGTTTTAAAATCCTTGTTTTGATGGAATTAATATGCCATAGTGTGCATGTATGTGTACAGGTAACACTGTAGGGGATCTTGCCTGTCATATTAATCTCATCCCTGAATTTAGCTGCACTTCAAGATTGCAGACTTTAAAGGATTTATGATGCTTTGTATTCATTTGCAAATATGAAATGGCAGGAAAGAAGGGTTTTTATAACCTTGTGAGCAGGAGAAATAAGCCAAGATTGAAAGAGACCTACAAAAGAAAAAAACAGATAGGATGTATACCCTTCAGCATGCAAGGAGCTGTCCTTGTTAGAAACTAACTTTGCATGCATAATTAATTTGAGCAGCACATTCGGTTTCTTACAACTAGAAGAGAAATTGAATTCAGGTGTTTGGTGAACATATGGGGGATTTACTGTGAATTTATGACCTGTGGTTTGAGTGTAAAACCCCAAGATACTAGCTGATAAAACTTAATGAAGCTTGTGCAGAGAAGCTATTTTTATTTGCAGTTTTGTAATTGATACATTTTCTTTTTTTTAACACCTCTCACCCACCTTTTAATGCCTATTCCCAATAAATTCTTTGTCACTTAAGGGGGGGAAAAGGAGTACAGAAAAAACTTTCCTATACCTCCTTCCATGTTGCAGTTACAACTGTAGGTTTTTTAACAAACTTGATCCTTGGTCAACTGATTTTTTTTTAGTAATTCTGTGATTATGCAGCAGCTCTTCTATAAGATGCTGCCCGTGGTTGGTCTTGTTTGTATGACACCTCTATGTGTTAATATCAGTGTGTTCATTAGAAAATCTGTTTCCAGGTGTCTCAGCACAGCAGAGTGCATAGGGCAAACTGGAGGCAAAAGGAGCAGCCAAGCTGGTTGGGCTGGTTAAGCTGGAGGAGTGGTGTTCCTCTTGACCAAGCCATGCGGGAAGGTCCCGGGGTGTGCTCAGCTAGCTGTGAACTTCAGCTAACGCGCTGCCGTGGGCATGAGAGCATCCCTGAGAGTAATGGGGCTGGTGGGACTCTGCTCATCCTCCCTTCCTTCCTACCCCTGGACACAGGGAGCGTCGCCTCTTCATTTTTAAGATGATGTCCATCTGTCATTGGATGTCCATCCAATCTGTCCAAACAGAAGGGAACTTATTTTACAAAAAAAAAGGGGTGATGTTTATGTGCTCACCTGAAGTAAACAAGGTCCCATCTGTGTTTTATAGCTGCTATCCAGAGATCTAAGCAGCCAGTCAGAGCAGAGGCCCCTGCTGCTCAAATCGGTGTCAAAAGAGTGCGAGGTGTAAAGCAGGCTGTGGGTATATGCTAACTTTTTGGTTATTCTAGTCACATTGCAACTGCCTGGTGATGCTGTTAAGACCCTTTTCCATGCTGTTTCAGTCCAATATATATTTATTTTCCAAAGCTTTAGCCATCCTCGCTTAGTAGCATGTTTGTATCCACTTTATCACTCGGAAAATCTGTCTGTTTGGAAAGGATTACAGCTGTGCACCTCAGCACGGGACATCACAGCGAGACATTGCTTAATGATCCGAGACCCTGACGGGCACGGCGGTGCCTGCTTCCTTCTGAACGTGCGTGACAGCCCGGGCCTGGCAAAGCCTCGCTTAACGCTGCAAGGTTAGCCCAGGCTGGTGGCTGCACGCCGCTTCAAGCGTCACTCAAATAGCCGGTGGTTAAACGTTCCAGCTTGGACGGCAGGCACGGGAGTGCCAGGTAGCGAAGGAAAGCCAGGTGCACTGCAGACAAGGCACTTGGATCCTCAGAGCCTTTTCTTGATTTTTAGTTCTCTTAAGAGCACTTAGTAATTAGGGTGCTATGGAAGGAGAACATCGCTCACGTCTCGTGCTCGGCAGTGCTGATCATCTTCCATACGTTTGCAGCCGTCCATTCTTTGAAGCAGGCAAAGGGAAGGGCTCGCAGCACAAGTGCCATCTAGGTGAGCTGCGGTTGCTGTGCAAAGTACCACTGCAGTTTGGTTGAAAGCTTTAAAATTAGCCTAGGTCAAGTCTTTGATAAACTCTGGAGAGATTTCAAGATAACCTCCTTCATTCCAGTTGGGTCTCCTGAATTCTTTGAGGTGAATTTACTTTCGAGTTTCCAGGTAAACTGAGTTTAAAAGAATAATGGTTCAATTAGCCCTATTTTCTTAGACTTGCGTCATCCTTCTGCAAAGTCCTTTCAGTAAAGAGAACTTAAGCACCAGGTTGAGAGGAAAATGGAAGTGAAAGGAAGCGAACCTGAACTATAGTCTAAAGCACAATCGTTCTCCTCAAAGGTAGCCCACTCTACCTTCCTTCATTTTCCCCTTTCCACTCCTGCACAAAATTGTTTTAACCCTTTTTAAATACAAAGCCACACACTTGACCTCACTTTCTGCATCTTAAGAACTGTGTGAACACAAAGAAATTTGAATAGAAATGTTTTTTAGATGCAGAAGTGGTTTTGTCTTTAACTTAGCTCTTTCTTTTCTGTGAAATAATCATTTTTTATAATTCACTTCTTTTGCAATTTTCCTTAATTTAGGTCATGTCCTCTGCTTTTAGGATTAAAGTAGAAATATTGTTAAAAGGTTTATCTGCTCTGCCATTATCAAACATTTTAATAACATTGAATATTTCCTCTTAACTCAGCTTCATTTTTTTTTAATTTTTTTTTATTTTTTTACCTTAAGAATATAAACCCATCTTCTTAGGTCTGAGGATAAATTAATCATAAATCCTACCATCCTTCTTATCCCTTTTTGTTCCATCCCTTCCCTGTAATGGGTATCACGTATGTGCCTTCACTTTTCTGGAGGATATGTACATTTTAGTTGCTGGCATAGACATTTTGTGTTTGCTCGCTATTCCACCATTGAGGTAATTCCTGTTATTAATCGTCTTTATAAGATGCGTAGAAGTTCTCAGGTCTGCAGTAGCCCATTCTGGCACGATGTGTCTCCTCCTTGAGGTGCGTAGGCTTTAGTTCAGTTACTTTTGCTTTATTCCTTCATTTTTCTTTACCGTTAAGTAACTGCTGCAGTGTCACTTTTGTATTGTCATCTTTTAGTGTTAGAAATAAACTTGATTGAGGAAGACTGATGATTGATTTATCCATCATCTTGAGTATATAAAAGTATGTGTACAGCACTTTGCTAGTAATTTTGCACCAAAGCATAATGGTGTTTCTCTTTTAAACAGGTATTCTTACATCCAAGATACTAATACTTTAAATATCTCAGTAAGTCTAAATGCAGTTTGTCTTTCAGAAAACACTAAGTGTATGGAATGTAATAGGTTATTCATTTGTTAGGATAACAATACCAGTTTGAAAAATCAAGCCACTTCTAAGTGATTTGTCTGACATGGACTGGATTATGATGATTATGTTAAAAAAGTGTGATGTATAGCAATTCACGAGAAAAAAAGGAAGTGCTTATATAGTAAAGCTGGATAAAATTTGAACATATAGAATAAGTGTGTATAACATGTAACTGCAAAGGAAGATGAGCTGTTCAATGAAATTAAGCTGAATTAAAGCAATGGAATTAGCTGCACTCCCACAGTGAAAGGGGAAATTCTGGAAATGCCAAAATCCACTTGTTCTATTTTTTTTTTTTTTAACTTTTCTTTTCAAAACAGCAATTTGCACATAGCAATTGACCTACACTACAAATAAAGAATTTCTTGAAGCTCCTATTTGGAAAAACAAAACAAAAAAAAAAAACAAAAAAAACACTTCCCCAACCCCTTCTGTTTCTTTGCCTTTTGTTTCATGGGGGAAAAAAAGAGTCCATGTATAAACATCTGTCTTCACTAGAAGACAGATGCAAAATTTTTGGTTTGGCTATCCCAGCCATGCTAAGCTCCATTGCATAGCACTGAAAAGAGTGGAAAGAAGTAACATGTCTCAAAAATCTCTGGCCTCTAATCTGGTGCACCTACCAGGCTCAAAAGACATGGAAAACTGTCACAAACGGACTCCAGAGCTGCCCTCTTTCATAGGAGAGAAGACATAGGATATGAATTCTTTGTATTTTACCATATCCCGTGTCCAAGAATATGAATCTATAGACTTGTTTTGCACTGTCTCTCTGTAGATTGCTCTTTTGAAACTAAGTAATAGTTGGTCATTCTTCACCAACTCTTTTGAAATACAATAAATATGGTGCTTAAGAAGGCCTTAAGAAGAGATTAAAATGTTTCTGGTTAGTCTTCATACAACAGATTTGTTTTTCAGGCTTCCTGTGATTCCTACATTAATGTGTTTGAAATATGGTGAGGGTTATGGGGGTCAGGTGGGAGCAGCACAGCTGGAAAAATGGCAATGAGATTAATAAATATCCACTTTCCCTCTGCCGCATGAAACAAGCCATTCCTGCACATATTTCATTCCCATAAACCTGGGCTATGGAGAGAGGATTACCTGTGATAGGCAGTATGGGAAAATTTATGGTTTTGGAAAGTTCAAGATTCGGCATATGATTTTACATAACAATAACTCTAACGCTGAGAATTCTCCAAAAATACTGGCATTCTGAGAGCAGGAGGCAGCTGCAGCCCCCAGCCTGCCCGTACGCCTGCGGTGCTGCTGTCAGGTGCACTGCTCTTTACTGGCCCACAAGCCTTTTAATGCTTTCAGTCTGCTCAGTTTAAAAGACCTGTTAAAAACAGAACTAAGGGATGACAGGCTCTTATTGATTGGGGAAAATAATCAAATTTTATGTAAGCAGGGTCTGCAGACATTCTAATGAATTTGAAGCGAAAAAAGACCTGACAGTACTACCGTTTATTGATTGGAAAGGAATATCTTTCATGTTTATTCAGTCGCAAAGACCATTTTGACTTTTCTTTTAATTTCCCTTTATGTTAAGTCTGACACTAATGCTTATATTCCTCTTCATGTCGAGAAGTAAAACCTGCTGAAAAGATTCCAGTAACTTTTAGTGATTTTTAGAAATAGCCTCATTAGTCTTATCCATACGCTGTCTGAAGTTTCTTTAAAATAGGTCCAAACAGCATTAATCATAGTTACAAACTGAAGGTCTTGGCATGAAATGCTTGGAAATTATTTCTGTGATGCGACAGTCACAGATAGCAGTCCCACACAAAGTACACTGATATTCCCATCCTCCCTCTTTTAGCAACAGATCGACTCCTAATAACCACGACCGGATACAGCGCCTGAGACAAGAATTTCAGCAAGCTAAACAAGACGAGGACGTGGAGGACAGGAGGCGGACTTACAGTTTTGAGCAGCCGTGGGTAAGTGTTCAGAGTCTGCCAAATTTGCAAGCTTGCGCAGCCGCCCGCTGCCCTGGGCCAGCCAGCACAACGCGGGATGGACCCAGGTCCCGCTGCCTCCAAACTTCTCTCTTTTCCCTTATCCGCATTTCCACACTGCCCATTCACTGTTGCATTTTAAGCTTCTTCATTTTTTTACTTGCTTTTTGTTTGGGCCCTTGACTTTGAGCTACTGCTTCCTTTTTTTTTTATTTTTTTTTTTTTTTTCCTCAAAGGCAATGTCAATTATACTGGAATTTTCTAGGAAAATCAAGATGAAGCACATAGTAATGATAAATAATTTAGAGAGAGCATGTAACATGCAAATAGTATTTTCTGTGAGACAATTTCACTGTGAACAGTACTTTCCTTAAGAGCAAGAATTGTGTATTTTCACAGTAAAAAAGAAGAGCAATGCGTAAGAGCATATTTCACAATAATGCTCCTTTTGCCACTTATATTAGCTGAGACAGTTTTTGTCTCAAGAATATGTCCTAATTGATCATTTAAATCCTGTTCAATCTGATCCAGCAATGTGATACAATTATGTAAATCCATGTGCTTATCTTGTTTAACATAATTGAATGAATCAGTGTTTCCTTTTAATCAATTATGTATCCTAAATTTATCCTAAATTAGGATCCTTTAAGTATGTGACAAATATCTTACTGTGGCGGTTTTTTTTTTTAAATTCCACTGTAAAGACAGTGAACAGTTTCTGTGATGTCCCAAAACCCAGAAACGATATCATGACATCAGTATATTTTTTCACAACTCCAGAACGCTTGCATTAGGTAACACCGTAAGGAGAATATTGTATTTGTCTGCCTACACTGGTGGATATCAAAGATTTTTTAACTTCTATTGAATCTTTGTGTTCTTGTCCATCCTAAACTCACCAGTTTGAAACTGTGATATTTTTAACATGCAGCATGGAAAGGAATAAAGGTAAACGTATCCCTGCCTGACCTCACACTGCTTGGCTGCATCAGGCCATAAGCTTCTCTTTTCCCATGTTAGAAATCTCTACACTGCTTTGAAATTGGCTAAATAAAATAAACATTTTTTTTTATTACCAGATGTTTTTGATTAGATGTGGTGAAGATAATGTGATAGCTCATCTCGGTTATAGTGCAAGAGCTTTTGGAAGAGAGGGGGTTGGGTGTGGGAGGTAATTTCCATTATGCATATCAGCTGCTGTTTAGTCTCCAAATGAGAGATTTGAGTGGTGTTCTTGGGAAAACTGTCTATGAGAAAAACTTGCACTCTTGAAGACTTGGGAACTTAACTACTGAAGGTCATGGGCCAAATTGTTGTATATCTAAATGCCATAGCAACTTTAGGCAGGCGACTTAGCTTTTATTATAGTTTCTTGTAATGAGCAAGTAGGGAATTATTTGGATGACAGGCTGATTACCTTAGGAATGGAATAATTTCCTAAATTGTGGGTCAGAACATTGACCTTTCCTTTTTCTCTTATTCAAACAAATGGGATCTCTCTGTTTACTCCCCTTCTGCAGATCATGCAAATGAGTTCAAAGTGACTAATTCAGCTTAATGTATTAATATTAATTCTGAAGCTTTTTGTTGCTTTTGTAGGAGCTGCTCTGTTGTTAAATACCTAGGTGACCAAATGTTATATTTTAGACACGTACTTTAAAAAAAAAAATTGGCCCAGAGCTTTTTGAATTATTATTTTTTCCGTCATCTACTTCAGCCGTGCAAGATCACCATGCTTGGAAAGGATAAAGCAATGATCTCATCCTTTTCAATGGTTCACAGTAATTTCAGTGTTAAGGAACCATAACCCTCTCTCTTAAGCATTGTGTATTACTTTAACATATTAGTCTAAGATGATGGACTTTGTTAAGACACCCTCTCAAAACAGATCCAGATGTATTAATAAATACCAGTGACACAAAAAAATGCAAAAGTGGTTTATAACACAAGCGCAGGAAAATACTGGGATACATTCATCAACCTCCTTTCAGTCTTCTCCATCTGTAAGCTGTTGGTTATAAACCACAGCAGTGAAAAGTGCACCTGTACGTGGACCGCTGTTGAAAAATAAGTTTTCACCTGGGGGAGATGGTTTGTGCAGCCCCCAGAAACAGCAGCTTTCACGTGGAGCTTTGCCCCTCAGCCGCCCCCTCTGACCTGGCCTGCATAGAAAGACAAACCCCATCTTTGGTCCGCAGAGAAGTGTGAGCTCCGAGGTGATAAGTAGTTTGCATTTCTCATTAACAGGTTGATGGGAGGGCTCGGGATAGGGAACCAAGTGCTGATATGATGCGGGTCTCTTGGTTACCTTAAGAAAGCACAAATGGATTTAAAGCCTGCAGCATATGTAATGGTTACTGATGGAAATCTGGCAGCTTTAAGGATACTCAGAGGAGCTCAATAGCTCAGGAACCCACTAAAATATTATCAAAATGAGGCTGTGTGTGTCAGCAGCTCCAATCCATCATGGCTGGCCTGTGACACAGAAGTCCAGTTTCCCATGTCCAATACACTCTGTCCAGAGGCGGATCTCCGGATCGCAGTGCTCTGCATCCCGCTGCCCGGAATGGAACCCTTGGCACCGGGTCCAGCCACCAGCCCCGCCAGCGCTGGGCTCGTTCCACCACGTGAAGGTTATTTCTCCATGGCCGAGCCGTGGGACAGAGCTGGCTTTTCTGCCCAGCTGCATTTGCCTGCCAAAAACCAAAATATTTGACAGCCTGGGACTGTTCATACAGCATCAGGCAGCTTAACAGGCACAAAACACGTGATAATGTTGGGAGGAGATGGCACCGGCTGTTAAACAGCGTAACATTGCTGCTCAAGGCCATTTGAATGACACGCTGTTAAGGTCTAAGTAACAAGCTGTCTCATCATCTAGACCTCTCTAAAATACAGTAGTTTTGCAATTGAGCTGAAGCTTTATGGAAATGGTTGTTGCGTTTGTTTATTTTAAGGTAACTTTCTCAGACTATTTTTGTTTTTCTCTGCATGGCCTGTTTTGGGAAAAATGGTTTGTCAAAAAATGATGTAAAGGGAGGTTTTCAGTGGCAATACAGTGTGCCTGATATTGCACAGGAATAAATTGAAAAATGGCATAAAGTATGACTAATCCATTTTCAGCCTGCTGGCGTTAATTCCAGTCAGACTTTGCAGAAACGTATATCCCAGCATATAAAACTAGATGGAATCACGCTGTATCTGCTAATCTTTGACAGTCTTGGTGCTTTTTTGGTATTTTTTTTCTACAAATGCAAGATTCTTTTGGCATTTGTGCTTCTGTTTAATACCAAAGTTGTGCCTGTTTTTTCTCCTTTTCTGTGTAAGTGTTGGGTCTACTGAGGTTTATCACTGTTTGCACCAATCCTGAGGTTAGGGGATTTGGACTGTAATTTGTTCCATATCTTGTATTTTTGCCTAGTCACATCTTAATTAGCAGATCCCCACCTTCAATAACAAAAACACGGTATTATAGCCCTAAATGTCAAGGGAGCAAGCAATCCAATTAAAGAAATGGCGTATTAAATCAGTTGAAAATGCTACAACTCCTTGCCAGTCCTGCTTCTAGAACCACGCTGACTATCAGAAAACACAAAGACTCGGGAGGGACAAAAGCTGGTGTTTCATTCCTTCATTTTTAATACAAAAGTCAATGCTAAAAATGCAAAGTGACAAATTCCCTTCACAAATACATTCTTCTGCAGTCATGCTGAATCCATTTGGATGATAGGAGAAAATTGGTATCAGGAGAGCAGCTGAGCAAACTCCACTTTACATATTTAGGAGTCAGATGAAAAGATTTCCTTTTAAGATAACAGCTGACTGGGTCAAAACTAAATTTACTATGTGACTCATCTGATTATAGCTTTAATTACACGCAGAAGGTTATGAAAGGTAAATAATTGCGTGATTTTCTTAGAGGAAAGACTCCAGAAGTCCTAATAAGGTACTTAACCATGGCTTGATAGGTAAGTGCTAGTTTAAGCCTTATGCTTGTTTTCTTGCCGATTGTTGTTACATAGATCTTTTTTTTTTCTTGTCTCTAAGGCAAATGTAAAAAAAAAAAAAAATTTTATTATATCTGTTTATGGTACTTATTTCTTACCTCTGTAATCAAGTGTTAACCATAACATTAGCCATATTCAAAGCCATAATGAATTCTAAATAATCTAAAACTCTTTTAGCAAAACAAAAAAGCCTGATTTTTATCACTGTATCTTCAACCATTAGACATTATTTCTACTTGGGAAACTGAATAAGAGACTATATTTGAAACAAAATTTGCAAAGTGTGTGTCAGGCTGTAAATTATGTAGGAATATTCAACCCATTAATGAGAGAGAAAAATGGAATACTAATTCTTTTTATTATGAACCCATATCAAGAGTCTCTTTCAGGATTTTAAATTCAAGTTATTAGGTAATATCTAATAGAGCATAGGAATGGATGCAGTATACTTTTGGAGCTAAATTTTTGTTTCTCCTGCCCGACCTCTTTTAAACCAAAGTTATGCAGGTGTCCTCTCCACAGATAGTTTTTCTTCATTAGTGTAGGCAAAATCTCTTCTGTATCCAACCTCGGAAGGCTTTCATGAAATTTAATGTATTTCTTGCCAAGATTTTGACCCTTGCTTTAACATTTTGTATTTTTAAATTCTTTTACCCCACCAATTTCAATCTATTAATTTATGTGAGATACAAAAATAAACATGAAAAATATAAAAAAAGAAGTGCAATTGTTTCATTTTATAAACAAATATATTTTCAGCTCACAGGCGTGTGCAGTGCAGGTAAATAGCACGGGCTGCTCTATAGCATGCTTTTCAGCTTCCTACAACATGCACACCATTGCAAGATAAAGAGAGGACTGAGGTTTTCTTGTTATGCAGTGTTTGAATTAATACACACCTGTTGGCAATTATTTTTTAAAAGACATTGCTATATGTTCTATTCCCCATAGCAACATAAACAAAAAGATAAAAATAAAAGTAGTTTTCAAGGCCCCGGAACCTCTGAATGGTTTTCATCATTCTGAATTTTGAGGTATACAGTTACTGGATTGTCTATCTTCTGTGCCAAATATATTTATACATAAAGCAGGCAAGGTCATGTAAACTTACCTATTTCTAATTAGTTATAAGCCATAAGAACCACAGATTTTTTTTTGGTGTGGGAGGTTATGCCTTGCGTCAGCTGGACTTGAAACTTCTTGGTTGAATGTGGAGTTCAAGAAGCTCCTTGAGCTTTCTGAGCATTTCTCTCTATTTCTCCTTACAGGAGTGGGCTGTGAGATAGGTGTGTGAGACAGGTGGTTATCTAGACTGTCTCCAGGGATCTCCAAATGCGGTGGCCCAGGTGGCTCCCATGCTGTGGTTGCACAGCAGCCTGATCCTTGCAGTGCCCCGAGCTCCGTGCTGCAGTGAGAGGGATCCGGCCTCCGGGGCACGCGTCCCGGCTGGCAGGGAGAGCAGCTCCCTGAGTAGACTCTGTTTTGCTTGAAGAGGGAGGAGGGAGCTTCATCCTTTCGTTCTTTTGCCATCCTGACCCATAGGTTGAACTCTGTGGGTTAGCGATGGTGGGAAGGCTCATGCCCTTAGTTAATGTTTTCCTCATGCTAGGATCCATTAAAACCTGCTGCCTGTTGCTGGTAGTGGTGATCAATGCACCATGACCCAGGACTACATTCTATGCAAAATGAAAATGATGTCGTTTGGATGAAAGAGAGAAATCTGTAGAAACTTGTAACTTTGCAGTCAAGCTTTTAAAATAATGTCTCTTTGAGAAGAGAGCTGTCTAATTTCATATATCTGAAAACATATTTTTGCAAGCAGAGTATTGTTTAACTATGCTGAATGCAATAACTGTTATTGCCACTTAAATGTATTGTGGAAGACATGGACATGCATTTACTTGTATAATACAGCCTTGGTTGTTACTGTGGCCTTGACCGCATCCTGATTTAAAAGGTCAGCGCTTGTCATACATCTCATTGCAAACAAGGCCACGGTTCTTATCAATTTATACTGTTAAAACAGAGCTGTTGCCAGGTTTGTTGGGTGGCTTCAAAAGGTTGTTATAACTGTACTTAGCCTTGTGTTACCCAGTTCATATCAGCATTAAAATTATCATGTGTTGTATTACTCATACATCATTTTGTTGTTGTTATTGTGGATGAAGGATGTGAAAATAGTTTAACTTTTTTCCTCTGTGTATTTTTTTTTAATTCTCTCCATTTTGTGCTGACATAAATGTGATACAGCTGTATATAGTGTGTGCTTGTGTGTATATTTTATATAGGCATAAAATAATGTTTTGAAAATTGAAATAAAACATACAAACTAGCTTTTGCATATTAAGATTGCTTAAGATATAAACATTTTTGTTTTAGACTCATTTAATTGAAAGCATATTGAAAAGATAAATCACAGCCCTTGGTGTGGAAACTTGCATTTTTTTCTGAATGAGCTCAGGATACAAAACGTAATGTGTTAAGTCTTTATATCATCATAGCCATATATCAAGGACATTCATTATGATATCACCAAGGCTTTTAATGAGGAGTGGTAGAAGAAGTGCCTGTTCATTACAGGACTGTTGAATGTACCTGGCTGTGTGTATATATGCCATGTTATGAGCAATGTGATTACATACAGGGGGAGGGTTTTTATGTCTCACTGTCATATTTTTGGATACCTGAAATCTGACAGCAGACTGTTATTTGAACAGCATACTGTAGATGTGAACAGAGTATAGGCAGGAGTCTAAATAAACATCTTTCTTTTCAGATTAGTTAAGAAGTATTGCAAATCCACTTAATTTAACGGGACATACAGGTACTTATAAGTTCAGAAAATGAGATGATTGATTTTAGATGTTTGCCATAGGCGTCACAAACAAGAAATGTTGTCTATTAAGCAAAAATCCTTGTGAACTGCTGAGAATCCACTCCTGACTGCTAAGAATTAATAACTTCAGGCACGGGCTGCACAGGGCATGGTGCAGGCATGATGATGTTTAACCTCTGGTATTTAACCATTGGTTAATGCTTGCATTGAACAAAATTCTCATTTAAGCAAAGTTTTGATTTCACTTCCTTCCTAGTCCATTAGCGCTTTCAAAACTTTTGTCATCCTATTTCAGCTGTCTATACAGATACAAACATCCATCATTCCTCAATTTTTACATTTTAGTGTCTTGCATAAGCCTCAATTTAGCAGCAGCTTCTAGGTGTTGTATCAGATATTCTAGCTCCAACTGTTTGATAATTTAACCATTCCCTGTACTGTAGAATCCATTAATCTATTTACAGTGAACTAGAACAAATGATAAGTGAGCTTTCAAATAAAGAGAAATGATGAGATTGACTTTAAAATCTTTGCCTAGATATTTTTATTCCATATGGAGAGGTTGAGATGGGAACCTCTGGGATTCTCCGTGGTTCTCTGTAAGCTGCTTCTAACTGCACTGGAGAGAATTCACAAATAAATCTTGTGATTTTCAGGTGATCTCTCACTTCCATAACCTGAGCCCTTCAATAAAGTACCAAATGCCAGAAGACTTTCAATAACGTCAGGAAAGTTAGAAATGTTGACCTATGCAATAACTGAAATTGCTGCTCTGTATGCGTCGCCCTCATTTAATAAAGTAGGAGATCTCCACGGGCTCCCTGATGTGGATATACACGTCTCAGGGAATTTCCCACAAGGCTGACATGAGTCTGTTGTCTGGACTTGTGGCTTCGTTGCACCGTGCTGCATTCAAGCATCTTCCCTTAGGAGAGCTGTTTTGTTGCGCTGTTACAGAGCACGTCTGTTCTGCAGCAGACGTCAATGTTGCTGCATCAAGGATTCTCTTAAATTTTCTCTCTGGGTTACTTAAAGCTTTTGCTTTCACATTCTCATCCTTTTGTGCAGTAATCTGTCACAAACAGGGAAGGCTGTTGCTCACCAAATTTTAGCTGTTACCTTCTTAGTCCTGACTGATGTTCCTTCTGAAGTGTGTTGTTATTGGAGATGAGGTTTATAGGAGCCATACGCCTGTTTTGTGCATGTTGTGTTTCGGGCTACTTGCAAGTACCTGACTACGTGGTGAGACAAAGAAGTTTGTGTCATGGATGACAACTTTCTGTTTTTTTCATACATACCTTGAGGTGTGAGAAGCTTTTGAAAAGCCTTTTATCTTTCGTATGTTTGTCAGCCCTTATGAGATCTGTCTGTGGCAGAAATTGTAATAGAGAAAAACAAGAGAGGTTCTCCCTGTGAGGAAAAGGCAGACGCAAAAGGCAAAAAGTGCTTTCACGAAAGCGTGTCTGATACAAGCTGTTTCACTGCCAGCCCCAGCAGAGTCTTTAGGCTCTCTAACCTTGCAGTGATTGGAAATAAGTTTTTTTTAATAGAACTGGTATGTTAAGAGAGGAGTTAACACATTTTTTACTTACTTAGGTGAAACTTTATTATTAAAAAAATTTCAAACTCCCACAAAATTCTTTCCTTTACTGTCATTGTATTTAGCAGCTTGAAATGATGAAATCTGATTAACTGCATAAAATGAAAAGTGAGGTCTTTATAAAGGTAAATCTTTTCCAAATCTGAAGTTTGAATCCAGCTGTTCTGCCGGATCTTGACTGGCACTGCTCCATATTCCTGCAGAGTTGTTCCGCTTTCATGGGTTCTTAGTGTGCTGCCCAACGTTTCCAATTGCTGCCTAGTTAAAATGTTACCTAAAGTCCTGGTCTGAGGTACAGGATTCCCCATTATCTGCAAGAGAATTGCTAGATTTGTCTTAGTGATCCTATCAAACCAGATGATGTTACCATATCTCTCACAAAACCACGTAATGCCTGTTTGGACCAACAGAAAAATAGGATGGGTCCAGTAGGGGAGAGAATTACATGAGTTCTGGTGAGATTTAGATAAAGCGATTCCCCATGAATTCTGAACAGGAAAAGTTCATATATAGTGGAGTGTTTTTTTTTTTTTTTTTTTTCTTCTGTACTAATTTGGCTGTGTTTATAGTTAATTCATACTATCAAAGTGCTGAGGGATAGGTGGTATTACTCTAAAAATAGTCACCCTGAGTGAGATTCTCAGTGGGGGTGTAAATGCTCTCTTTAACATTAAATTACATCGGCTGGGGATCTCTTCCACCGACTTCCTTTAATTTTCAGCGTTACTACAAAAACACAACCTAATCTGGATGAATGTTTTCCTGATACATTTCAGAAATGGTAGGTAAGAAGCAGAAGCAGTAATGGAGGACAGAGCATTCTAGATCAGAATTTAATGTAATTATTATGAAAGAGCTACTAGAACTGCATGATGATAGAAATATGCCTGTATGTATACCACAGCAATTTAAATGCTAGTCTTTTTTGTGTGCATAATTTTGTGTTTTAAGACATTTTTTTTCTCATATTCTAGCCAAGCTCCAAGCCATACTCGCAGAGTGGCAGACACTCAGTATCAGTAGAGGTTCAAATGCAGCGGCAGCGGCAAGAAGAAAGAGAGAGTTTCCAGCAAGCTCAGCGGCAGTACAGCTCATTACCCAGGTATGGGAACTGTCTGAAGCCGTTCAGCGTATGGGAGCCTGCAGCTAATTTCATTTGTAGGAGGAAAATGTTGTGCTTAGTGCAGGCACTTTGGTTTAGCATTGATATAAGGTGGAATGTATTCGGTGTGGAAGAGGCATAAAATTCCTTAAGTGAGAGCATGTGGGAGCTGTTTATTTGGGGAGAATTAGTTCGGAGTGGATTTCAGTGGGATTTGAAGACACCCGGCACACAACAGAATTGAGACATTAAAACAAAACTCTTCTTTGTGGGACCATGCAGTTTCAGTTTCTGCAATTACAGAAGTCTGCCAAGCATGACATGAGTTGTCCCCTCTTGTCCCCTTTTGACATGTCACATTGTTTTTTTTCCTCTTGCCTAGTTCCTTACTAGGTAGAAATTCTATCCTTGTGGTGCTGATACAGAGACATAAATTACCAGTAAAAAAAAACAAACAAGCAAGACCTCAAACAAAAGAATAAGGACTTGAGAAATTCTGCTCAAAGCTCAGGGGCCTCCAGATTTTTTGAGTTAGTGGGTCATTAACAATAGAATGCTGAAAATTAACATGCTGATCTTTCTAAAGAAACCTGTGTTTTAGAAGTTCATAGGTTTTAAAATGACCTACCTGGGCAATATGTCTTTTACTTAATATTTACATTAAAGAATTACAAAAAATTTACCTACCTTGAATTACAAATTGGATAACTGTCATAGTTAAGCACTGTACTAATTGTCTGTCTGTTTTCAAGTATTAATGGCAACAGTTGAGTGCAGAGTCTTTTACACTGCAGTTTCGTGTCAAATTTCCCTTGATTTTAATTGCTCTTTGTTTTAAGGTTTGAAGTAGATGAAAAAAATTATAAAGCTACTGTGTTTCTGTTCATAAAAATAGTGTTGGTTTGTTATTTTGAAAATCTTTAGATTTTCTTTGCTTTTCATCTGTACCTTACCTCTGAAGTAACTAACTCTATAAACGCTGTATTTATTTTCCTGAAAATTTCTATTAAATCTTGCTAGCATATAAATTTTGCTTATTCTTTAAATTTTATGTCAGCAATGCATTAACTGTGTAGAAAAATGTCAATACTAATGTGGATGAGTGGTTTTTAAGTTGGAAGGCAATTGGTCATTTTAATTTCAAAACTGTGATTCCTAAGACCACCTTTCCCTGTTTGTTCAACCTCTGGTATTTCAGTCAGTTGCAGTGCAAAGTTCCAGTGGCAGAAATTCATAATCCTAAGGAGAAAACAAACAAGAAATTTGGACAATAATTCTGTGGGCCACAGAACTGCTTATTTTTTGAAAAGAATGAGTGAGAACTTCAAAAATGTGTTCTTTAACATGAGAAATGGGTAATGAACTAGTTAAAGAGTAATTAACGATGGTTTAACCAATGCTTTTAAGCAGTGGTGTCTGTGCCATGCTGAGAGCAGATGGAGTTCTGGGGAGCTTGTGCTAGAGCTGAGTGCTGTGAATACCACGCTTCTCCAACCACAAACCAGCACACCAAGGTGTTCAGCTTTCCAGACTGTTCGTAATGTTATGAATGATCAATATAGAAATCTCATCCTTACCCAGAAATTTGTGTCCGAAGTTTCAAGTTGCGACTGTGACTCTATGCTGATTAAAGTTTGTGTGCTGTCTTCATTGTTAAGCTTTGCTGTTTTCATCTTGTTTAGTCTCTAGGAGCCTCATTCTTTTTCCGTGTAAATTTAAACCATTAGCACAGAAGGCAAATAAACTCTTTAATCAATTTTAAGGAATCTTCCCAGAAAGACAGTGAAAGTAGGCCAACTAATTTTGAACAAGTACCAGAAAAAAAAAAAAAAAAAAAAAAAATTAAATCAGTCCAACTAGTCATCATCTTGTCCCAAGTGAAACTCTGAAAGTAATGTTCAACTCCAAGTTAATTTTGTAGTATTTAAAATTTATCTTGCTCTAGATCAGAAACCTGGCAGTTTCGTAGCCTACAGAGGTTCATTCAGTTTTCTCATGTTCCAGGAAGTGATAAAACATGGCTCAAAAACAATGTTTCTTTGGCAAAGTAGGGTATGTGAATAGCAACAAGAGCTGTAACAATTGCATAAGAATTTGTTATAATTTATGCTGCAATAATTTGCCGTCATTCAGAACAGCAGTTTTCATCCCGATTATCAGAGGCATCTCAAAATATATTGTGAAAAAGAGTAGATATGGTTATTTTCAAGTTGTATATGTGAAAGGACAATTGCAAAAACATTTAGTGACTTGTTACTTTTATAAGTGGTGGAACAATTCTCTGGGCGTCCTATATCTCCACTGCATATTCACTGGATGAAGCCACATTGAGTCATATTGTGCTCTGATATGAAAAACAGACATATATACACAACTAAATGATTTTCGTATTGATTAATGTCACAATATATTTTCTTTTACTCCTTGATTCTTGTACACTAATTTTAATCTCAAAAAGGGTATCTCTTGTATCTCTTTCACCGTGGCACAAAATTGTTTTACTTTATCATCACCAATCTTATTTTAAATTCATAAAAGCATCTAACATTTTGATAGTGAATTAAAGTTATTTCAAAACCATAATGTGGCTTCAAAATAATGTAGTGTGTTGTTGTGAAAAGAGATAAGAATTTGTAATTCCTATATGTATTTGATAAATATATCTACTGTATGGAGCCAGAAAGAAAGAAAAAAAATGTTATCTGCTCTTTTATAAAAGTTATAGTAAACTTGGAAGTAGCTCAGTTAACACGAAGCTCCTTAGTTTTGGGACTGGGAAGATGAACTTCTCATCTGTAAAACTAGCTGTCAGTAATGAGCGTTATTTGGTTGCTGGTTGTTATCTGGTTGCTTAGAAAGCACAGAATTCTGTATGATTTCTCTTAGTTTGCAGCTGAATTGTTAACACTTTTTCTTGAGAACTCAATGTTTGTTGTAGTACTAGTTGTGTATTCACAATATATTCCTCCTGAGCAGAGAACACATAGAAATATAGTTCAGCTCTATAGAAGATGCTCTCCAAGCAGAAGAGCAAAGGTCCTCCTTGGGGCAGAAAAGAATGTCTTACTGAGAATGATATCACTGGGGGAAAAGTGGTCACCTTGTAGGAGTGCTCTTCTTTTCCAGGGACTATTATCGGTAGCATTAGAATGGTAAGCAAAATTTTGTCTTAAGCGTATCTTCTATTTGTATTTTCAGGCAAAGCAGAAAAAATGCCAGTTCTGTATCTCAAGATTCCTGGGAGCAGAGCTATTCTCCTGGTGAAGGATTCCAGACTGCAAAGGAAAACCCCAGATATTCCAGCTATCAGGGATCAAGGAACGGCTATATGGGAGGACATGGCTTCAATGCCAGAGTTATGCTAGAAACACAAGAACTGCTCCGGCAAGAGCAGAGACGGAAAGAACAACAGCTGAAAAAAAAAACTTCTTCTGAAGGACCTAGCAACTATGACTCATATAAGAAAATTCAGGACCCTAATTATACCCCACCTAAAGGTCCTTTCAGACAAGATGTACCGCCTTCACCGTCTCAGGTAGCCAGGCTGAACAGATTACAAACACCAGAAAAGGGAAGACCGTTCTATTCTTGAGTTGAAGAAACTGAAGACCAAGTTATCACGCAATAAGGAACATTTTCATACAAAGACTTCTATTTTGAACACTTTTTAAACTGATGGTACTAAGGAGTATATCCATTGTCTGTTTCAGTGCCTTTAACAATATGGGCAAAGAGCTGGTGGGCCTCTTGTCTTTGCCATTCTGTCTCCAGTGTTAGGCTCATGGAAGGATTTTCCACCATTTGACAATCATAGCGTAAGGGAGCAACATGTCTCCCTTGGTTACCACGTCTTGTAGCCCAGTGCAGTAGTTGTCAATGGCTTATTACTAGGATTTGTTGTAATGTGTTTTACTTTGCAGTGAGTTATTATACCAACATACAGCTTTGTGGCATAAAGTTAATGAATTTGAGGTTGAATTAAGCATTGACATGGCCTTTTTTATTTCTCTGGGGTCAGGAGGGATGTTACATATTCTCGAGTGGATAAGGCTTAGTTCTACTCTGGTTCACAATTCAAAAATGTTTTACGGTGGACTCATTACCAGTCTTTGTTGATCAATATTTAAGTGTCTGTATGCTGAAGAAAATATCCTTCTCCTGTTATGCACATATGCACTGTTTTTCTCTCTCTCTCCCCACTCTGAGCTTATTAAAAAGCCTTTATCATGACTCATGAGCAAAATAATATTAGGCTTTCAGTTATCCTGAGAATCCTGTTACAATTGCCTTATATCTTAATACACAACCCATTACAAATCAAGTAACTGGAGAGAGACTATTATATTTATAAATGCAGTTGCATCCGAGCCCTTGTTTGGTATATTTTATTATTTCATTAAGTTTGGGAAATCATGAACAAACATACAAGTGGTTTTGCTTTTTTTTTTTTTTTTTTAAATAATTTGCTTATGTGACAATTGTGTCCCAGAAAAGGAGGTGGCAGGTGTTCATCCCATCATGATCCTGTATGTTCCTGTCTTTCTTTTGGCAAGTTTGGGAACAAACTTAAAGCAGGAGTGAATGAAATCAGACTTTCTTTAGATCAAAAAAAAAGAAAAAAAGAAGAGAAAATAAATCCTTTTTACAATCTGTGAAGCTTTGTGGACAATTGCCCTGTGCTTCCATATGCTGTATTGTTGCATCGTGATACTACATTAAAAATAAACCTTTAGGTATATGAATGAGAGATACGTGGAGAAAACCTGTTACACATCATGCTGAAAACATGTCAGTATCCAAAAATAACTGAAACTAAAAAGCTTGCTCTAACAGTGAGTAATATTTGAATGTGCATATGGGATATGAGAATTTCTTTTGCAGCAGCTGTTTTTATGTTTGTTGGTCTGAACATGTATAGTGAGAATATAGCTGGGTTGCTGAAGTGCCTGCAAATCCTGATGTGAAAAGGCTTGAGAATGGATCTCAGCATATCTTGTATAAAATGGAAAGCAAGAAAGCAAGAAAGAAAATCATGCATTGCGTGATTGAAAATATGCCTATTTTTTTTTACTGGCACATTTTGTTTTTGCGCCAACTTGTTTCTAGAATATATGTGAAATATCAGCACACGTACCTGTGTCTTTTATGCCTGTTTGTTAACGGTTTTTGTTGTTAATAATGTACTCCATGTTTAAAAATTGTTACTAATGTAAGCGCAGTGACATTGGACGACAATAGCTCTTTTACGCAGAATTTCCAAGACTGTGTAAAATGGCTTTCCGTGTACATATGAAATTTAGAATAAAAGGCTGTTTCCATCCTCGTCTTCCTATTGCACATCGAACCTTACAAGAGCTGCCACAGACATTGCTTTGAAAAATATTCAACAGATGTTATTTTACCCTGTTCCTAATGGTTTGCGTGTGTCTTTCCGTGAGCACTTATAAACATGGGCCAAAAGCAGAAAATAAAGGATTTATAGTGCAGGCAGACACCTGAAGGTTATCCTCAGGGGTAAAAAATGCTCAGTTAAACGCCTAGTGTTATTTTGAGCTGCACCTGAGACATTTGCAAGGTTCCTTCTACAAACTGCTCCCCGGCAGCCCTGAGGATGCGGCACCCATGGGCTCTGTGGCCAGAGCTGGGTGAGTGGAGATGCTCTGTTTGCACCATCAGTGCTGAGTGTGGTTGCTGGTTTTCTCCCTTTTCCCCTCACTTTGCCTTCTGTTGGATACCACGGGAATGTCAGTCACCATGCTGTGTGTGCCTGGCACCGGTCCGTTGCCATGGCAATTTTAGTGTCAAACTCTTCTCTGTGACTCCAGAGTGGGATCTCAAGGGGCAGGGAAGTGGGAATTGCAGAGAGGACAGGCAGCCTGAGGGGCCTGGGTAAATGAACGGGAGGATTTTGCCAAAGATCTGAATTTTAGCAACTCGCAGTTGTGAGAAGGAACTAACTGTGTTTGCAGCGTCGCAGATCTTGCTGGCTCATCTGCTGCCTGGGGTCCCAGCTCCCGTAGTCTGGTGTTTCTATGGAATCGTTCAGCGGAGAAATAGCTGCAGGCGCTAAAATGCGCCCCCAGGAATGGAAAACAGTTTGAAACCCTTTTCAAAATAAGGTCTCTGATAAACTGCTGAAGAAAAAAAGGGCACATGCTTGGAAAAGTATGAAGTACAGCATGTTTTATGTGTGAGAATGGCATATGTTAAAGTTTATCCTTGTACGAAACTGCTCTTCAAGGTGTTAACAATTTGCCATAATTAGACGTGTTCATGAGAGAAGGCAGATGTTCTCTTTGGGCAATGCCTGTGTTATGTTAGCAAAGAATAAGGTCTTTTTCTGGCTTCATCATCCTGTCTTCTTCCTGACATAGCGTAGACAGGATTTCTAATATTAACTCCCATGAGTTGCAAAGGGTGATAAGGAAGTGGGAGGGAGATGTTTTAATAGAAAATGACCTTTAGTTCTGCATAGTGAAGAGATCCGAAAGTTAATTGAGCTAACTACATTACTGCAGTAATTTGTTTGTGGACGTATTGCCACTATGAGATTAGCGCCTACCATTAGCGTGGTTAAGAATGGTCGCAGGACAGACTGCGGGGGAGCTTAGGGCGTCAAAGCAGTGGGTGTAGAGCTTACGCATTTTCTCTGTTGAAACTCTTAAAAAAAAGGCTGCAAACCATGCCGGTATTTTATCCAAATAGTTTGCTAATGCTATTGAAATTCTATGGGAAGGTTTAATATTATCCATGTAGAAGACTGCTGCCTGCCTAAAAAAAGCTTACTTCCCTTCTCGTTGTAGGGCCTCCTTGGAAACAAGAGTGCAGCCTTACTGAGTTATTCTATGGGCCAAATATTTTTGAGAACTCTGCCATGAAAACCAGCACCAAATGGCACAGAGCCCAGCTGAGCATGGTCAGAAAGTACAATGGCCGTTTATTGCTGGCAAAGAGCAGTAAGAGTCACAACACAAAATTCACATCGATGCTGAGAGTGATTTGGTGGGCTGCCTCTCCAAGCCCTGCCGATGGTCAGCTCATGGTCCTGCTGCTTACACGAGTGTCTGTAACATTGCACTTAGCTGTGCATTACAGAGTTCCCTCTGTAATGGAAGGGAAGAGAAGGGAAGAAACTTGGCCAGACAAGGAGGAGATGTGCCAGATTAGCAGTGTTGGCTAAACCCGGGATATTCTTGAGTAATTCAAACCTTTGAACTTGTGTTGTTGAGACTTAAAGTGATCTTGGCTATTGCAAGTCCTGGCTTGCAAGTCTGTCTTCAAAATATTTCCTAATTTTACTTGCCGTGCCTAACTCTTTCTTCATCGTTCTCTCCCGAGTCCTCAGTGTGGCTTGTCGGGCTCATGAGAGACATGTCAGGAATGTATGCACCGAGAAATGTTCATCCCTCCTCTCTCCTGCTTTCGTGCCACCACAGCCTGGCCTTCCAGGCTCACTTCAGCATGCAGCCCTAACTCGGCAGAGGAAGAATGCAGGTCAGAAATCCAGGATGGGAAACTAATTTCATGAAAATAGATTGTGTGTGCGTGTGTATACTCGCACATGTGTGAACGAGTGAGGGAGAGAGGCACAGATTGGATTCATTTGCGCTGAATTCATGTCCAGCTAGAAATCCTCTTCAAATATCTTGTAGCATTTCTTCCAGCTGATGATTTGATGCACATGGTTGTAGCTTTGTGCCCTTCCATACATCTTTTCTCTTTTTGTATTAACATCACACTGTCTCTTTTACATCTTCTGATTAATTCTCTTGCATTTATTTGTTTCTCTTAATGGCATGGAATTCATTCATATCCTAGTCTGCTTCTTGCCAGTGATGGATGTTTCTCCTTTAGCTTTGCAAACTTATTTTAATATTTTCTGTTCTCAGCAGAAGAGTTATCTTTTGTAATTTACACTTTAATCACATTTTAAAAATTGAGAATGGAAGCTTGAGTTGGGATTACGCAAAAGCAAAATAAAGAATATGGCTTTGATTTCTACCCTGCTTGAAGTGCAGCTATAGGAACTGTGCAGAGTTGTATTTGAATGAAATAAAGAAAAACAGGACCAGGAGTCCAGGAAAAAAAAAAGGTTAAGGAAAGTTTTGAAAATATTTATGCCTGCTTGATGCTAGAGACTGTCAAAAATAATTTTTCTTTTTCTTTTAAAGAGAGAGAGAATTATTTAAAAGCGCATGGCTGTGATTTTAAGAAAACTGACTGGGCCGGGCTTTTGTGTCCTTCTGAAGCAAGTCGGGACCCACTTCTCTTGGGAGGTGGCCCTGGACTGCAGTGCCCCTTCACATCTCCCTGCAGCCTGCAATGGAAATGGGTCTATTCGGAGAGATGGAGCTGAGAGCTGCAGTGGCAGAGGTAGAGGGAGCACAGCTGCGGATGCAAACAGCTTCAGGAGGCCCATTTTAATCTGCTGCTTCTTGTTTGCTAGTCTTAGCAAAATAAACAAAGGAAGGAAGGGTGAGAGAGAGGAGTAAAACGTGAGCAAGGCGCCTCCGCTTCCCTTCTGCGCCAGTCACTGTCAGCATTGTGGCCACTGGCGGGTAGGTGGTGGTTTCTTTTATGCAGTTTTAGTTCGTATAGATTTCTTGCAATAGATGCCTGAGAATCCCAGTTTAGTTATATTCCTAATATATATTGATAAGGACGGAGCAGTCTGCTGGAGCCAGCAGTAGCTGGGCACTTGCTACCTTTGGTAGCTAAAATGAATTCCTCAGGTCTCCTCATATAACGGGCTGGGGGGTTGGCATGGGGTCCACTTTTACAGCCTTTGCAGGAGGAGGGAGAGAGAGATCTCCTAAAAAGAGGAAATAACTTCCCATGGACACTTGTAAAGCTGGAGAACCATCTGCAGGAATGAGATTTCAAGGATCTGCGGCCTCTGCCAGGACGTGGAGCCGTTATCACCTTTGCATTTGGTCGGCTGGAGAAGACATTAGTTTTCATTGCCCCGCTGGTGTCATTCTTATTTCCACTTGCTGAGAACTGAGGACCTGCCCTGGATACCCGGCGGGTTTAATGACTTCGTGATACCGCAGCTGTAGCCAGGGGATTAAATCCCGTGGGCTCTTAGGAGCAGGAATGTCTTTGCCTAACACCTCGTGTGCAGTGGTGACGTGTCCCGCTCTCCTGTGACCCACTCGTATGGTGCATTCGGACTCTGCCCTGCGGCCCAGCACAAACTGCACAAACTGTCCTAATAAATAACTGCTTATAAATAATACTAACTAGAATTTATGAATATCAAGTGAAATAATCTAATCAGGTGTTTGCTAATAAATACCTGGTACATAAAGGAAAGCAAACTTATGCTACAGGAATTAGTTTTGCATTTGCAGAAGAAGATTTAAGTTCAGGATGTCTTTTCTCCATTTGTCCTCTGAAATTTGGCAGAGGGTTAATTCAGTGAGTTGTAGCATAGCAAGGACTGGAAAAAAACAAAGTCTTGTTTTTTTGCCTGGTTGATGGGTTGCAAAAGTCTGTTTTATAATCTGGATTGAATTCATTGTAATAATTTTCCACATATTGTTTCTTATTTCTAGAATTGTATAAAATCCTATTAAAAATAGAAGCCAATAAATTATGCAACCTGTTTCTACCCATGAGCTCAGTTAATACCAAAGCCAGCAAAGTAGACTAGTTACATTATGACTGTGGAATAATTTATGTTTGCGTATCTCGTTCCTTGTTTAAAAAAATAATGCACAGATTTTGTTATGAATAGCAGTATACAGAATTTTACAATTATTCACCTTTGTTTTTTTAAAGTCAGTTTGCACAAATGACTTTTCAGTCTTTATATAGAATTTTTTCCACATTTTTGTTGACTAAAATATTACTAATCTAATTTCCTATTAAAAAACTCATTTCCAGCATTGCAGAGCTGAAAGGTGCTACGAAGCATTTAGTCTTCAATTTACATACAACAAACCCTGTAATCTGATGGGGGATTTCACACAAGGATGGCTGCATGCAATTATATGGGCAAAGAAAAATTTTAGTCCACGGCTCTGTTCGACATTCATTTCATCTGTTGGTCTCCCACGGAGACTTCGCCTATTGTTACATTGCCTATTGATGTGGACTTAAAAGTAGAAAAATCTACAAAGCATTGTTGTGTTATGTTTACAATGCTCTTTGTATTTCTTTTATTTCTTTTCTTTTTAATTATAATTTGAGTTTGTTAGAAAAGGACACAGTAACCAGATTGGGATAATTCATTTGAGTTAACACTCATTGACAAGACAACATTAAGCATTCTCCAGATGAAGCATCAGTCATGAAAGACAGAGGAATAATCCTAATATTACAACTCAAGTAAATTAGTTTTCTCATATATATTCCAGTGTTGCATCAAGCTGTACCAATGCTTAATACTTGCATAATAATATGCACTTTTAAATGATGCCAAAAATTATTATTACAACAGAGAGATGGTTCAGTGTTTTTGTTTATTAATGTGGGAATGCTGGACGAGTATTTGATATTAAATGTCACAGTCTAGGGTGATTGGAGCTAAACAGCTGTAAAAATGATTGAGAAGATTTGGGCAAATAAATATAAATGGCTAACAGGCCTCCAAAGGCTGCCGTGGGGGAAGTGCATCTTCATGTTGTGTCTTTGACTTTACACAAAAAGCGCAGCCAAGGGGACGGCTGCTTTCAGAAGGGCACTGCAGGGTAGTGGTGACCATCCCCATCCACCTAAACCAGAGTTTCTCTTTTTGAGTACACGAGAACTGTCTGTGTCTTGACTGGCCTGCTTGTTTCTTGCTTTTGAAGTCTGGCATAATTCAGTTCTATCTGTCCAGACGTAGAATGTGGATATCTTTTTTTTTTTTTTTTTTCCTAACAGTGTGTGATTGGATGCAAATATTTGTTCCAGTCTTTCTTGGTTGCTCAACAAAGCTTTAGGTCAGAGCTGTTGACACATTGACCATGAAGGCCAGAAGGTTTTCCTTCCAAACAGAGGGTGAGAAGCAAAGTGGGGCAGAGGCTTTGGTGCATAGGAAGGTGCAGCTGCCTGCTGGAGGTGCTACAGCGGTTCCTACCAGCAGTCAGAAACTCCTCTGCTGATTTTTCTCTTCCCAAGGTGAGGTGAGGCAGAGGGAGGAACAAGAGAAAGTTGAGTTTGTGTGTCTGAAAGCTTGTCTTTTTCTTTTTCTTTTTTTTTTTTTAACAATTCACATTAATCTACTTGGAGGTATTGTCTTGCTCTCCTTACGCTTTGCCTTGCCTGTGTGCTAGCTTGTCACTGTAACAGCAGTAGAAGCTGTAATAGCAATGTGAATTTGACCTAACCGTTAGATTTCTCCTGAATTAACTGCGAAGTCGGTATGGCACTCCCACTGGCACTGTCCATCCCTGATGGCACTCAGCCTGGGAAGGAGAGTCTGGAAATGTATCTTGGTGCTCTGGTGGGTTGTAAAAATAGAAAGAAAAGAAAAATGTATGTTACAGAGCAGTTGATCTTCTAGTTATACCATCTGTTTTCTCGCAGTCCATGCTAGACCATAAATGATGTGTGTTTAAGGGTTTATCTCCCTGTAAATACCATGTATATTTATTGAATGATGAGTGATCTGCGTTATTAGGACATGTGATCGGGCCGTCTGGATCCAGCTGGTAGAGTTTCAGCAAGGGGCTTGCAGAGGTCTCGGGCTGTCTCTGGTTGGCGTTGCGAGGCAGCAAGGTTGCAAGAGAGCCAGCGAGGTGCTCATCTAACCCAGAGACCAGCCTGGATCTAACACACACAGCAGCCTGCGCCTTTTGTTAAACATCTTCTCCTAAAAACGCTGGCAAGCACACATTGTTTCCTTATCATTTTTTCCTCTTGAGAGATTTCAATTCCATTTACCCCACGGGCCCAAATCCTTCCTGAACATATGAGTTAGACAGCAAGGAGGATTACTAGAAATAGCACAGACAATGACCGAAAGCCGTCTTGCGTGCTTTTTCTTTCCAGCCAGCCACCCACCTTTCATTATCAAGGGGATGAATACCATATCTGACTACATAATCAAAATCCAGTGACCTGTCAGAGCAAGCAGTAAAATAAAGCTCTCTTGCTGTTTCCTTTTGACTACGCTTCAGTTCTGGAACCCTTTTAACCCAATTTTTCTGACACACTGTAACTTGTAGGCATTTAAGGATGCAACCACTGAGCTAATATGTTTTAGATTGTATCCTTATAATATAAATGGCGTATTTAGAGTCCTGATTTCAGGTAAAACTGGAGCACCCTGATGCCAAAATAATAGCCTTTAATTAAAAGAGCTACAGCAAAGAAAAGTAAAAGCACATTGAACAATAGAAATCTCTGACCAGTTTTTCTGCCTGGATTTTGCCAGCACATTCCTCTTGAATGTCTAAGGTAAAAATGAATGCTCATGTGGATCTTGAATGTCATTCAACATGTGGAAAGAACCACTTGCTTTTCTTTAAATACAGTTCCATATAGCCACCAATGAATTCCCTCCCACCCTTTTTTTCTTTACTGGCTTATTACAGTGCACTTAATGGATTAATGTTGAGCAAAAGTTCAGAGAAGATCATTCCAGATGCCAAAGGGGGGTCCTCTTGTTGCGAATATGAACCTAAATCTTGTCCCTTGGAGTTAGCTCTAGGTTTTATAAAGAATGAGAGGTTCATTTTCAAAATTGCTCTTTGTACAGAATGATTGCTGTTAGGTGACTCAAAAAAATAAGCAGCGCAGTTCAACAGAGACATAATACTCCTTTTTGGCAAACAGGAAAACATCAAGCTCAGGAACAGCAGCCTCACACCTCCTACACAACCACGCTACCAAAGGAGGTCCCAGAGACAGTGTGCTGGGAAGCCACACACTCTCAGCTGTCTCTGTCTCTTGGGGCATGAAGCTGGCAAATTTCCATGAGGATCCCACTCCTGGTCTTACAACACACAGCCCCACTACACTCATCTCAGGCTGCCATCTCAGAGACTGGCTAGTAATGTGCTGTCCTATTTTAATACTTGTCTTCCTGCACTTTTTAGAGGGAAGGACTTCGGAAAGACTTCTGGGATTCCTTTTTAAATTTGGTATTTTCCCAAAGGTGCAAGGCTTGTTTCCTACCCACCCTTTATGCTCTAAAAGAATGAAAAATGTTTCCTTCTGTTTTTTTTTTTTTTTTTTTTTTTTTTTTTTTTTGTTTTTGGTTTTTGTTTTTTTTTTTGGATTTGGGATAGACTACATAGGAGTATGCTGTACATAAAAGTAAAAGCTAGTGCTTTGTCTTAGTAGTTTTAAGAAATTACAACAAATTAAGTTTTTTTGTTTTTTTTTTTTTTTTTTTCCTTTGGAAAAGAAGGAAGAAATGCTATTTTTCCCATTTACTAGAAAAATCTACAGATTACCAAAGACAGCCCATGAGCACAGTACCAAACACAGCAGCAAGCAGGAAACTGCCCAATCGTACTGTGCTAACTCTAGACCTAGATCTGTCTAAAAGCACTTGACAAACTGTGTCTTGGCATCTGGCCCTGGTGTCTTTAGTGATCATTTTTTTCTACTTGAACTGAATGAAAATTTAAATTTTTAATGCTGATAGCCTTCTAATTGTCTGATCCTTTGAGTGTTTTCAGATTAGGCACGTGATCGGTGCTCCTGCACAAGCAGACTTTTACAGATGAGATCGGCACAGGCAGACATGTGAGCCTCTACTTAGTGTGCAAAGTAAAGTAATATTTCCTAGTCATCTATTCTCTGTGACAGAGAAGAAGTGTCATAACCTAGTGGAAGACATTAATTTTTAATATTTTATTTCAAATTTTAAGGTGTGCAATTGCTGGATAATGAAAAATGCTTGGAAGCAAGCATTTTAGGGGAAATGTGCATGAATCGGAAGGATGCTTATTTAGTATTTTCACTTCCTATGATCTTCAGAAAATGCTGACTGCGGTCAGCAATGTTGGCAACAGTCCTTTCTCACAGAACCCTTGAAGTATTGCGATACCTCATTGCTCACAACAGCCTGCCAGGCTTTTAATAAAATAGGCCCGAATGTATGGATTCTAGAGAGGTTCTGAGGTCAGAAGAGACCATTATAATCGTCTGATGTATTAGCTAACTTCCTGTTTAACACTGTCTGTAGAATTTCACCCAATTCCTGCATCAGGCCCAGCAGCTTGTGGCTGAAAACAAGAAAATCTTTCAGAAAGACATCCAGTTTGTATTTAAGGTGCTGTGGGATAGAGAATTTTCTACATCCCTTGGTAAGCTCCTTCAGTTTTTAATTGCTTGCATTGGTGAAAATTTATGTTCTATTCAGCCTAAAGTTTTTAACTTCAGCTTTGAAGATCTTGCTATGACTTTTCGTTTGCTCGGTTAAATAGCCATAGTACATGCAGGTGATTTCACACACAGAGCGTGCTTCAGAGCTTCAGTAAGACCTGGGTGCCAAACGTGAGGAAGCCTATAAAGCCTCAGAAATGCTGAACACAGAACATATATAAGCACCCAGATCCCAAGGAGGGAGGGAGGGAGGGAGGGAAGGTGAAGTCCAAAGTAAATTCATGTGTCTAACTAGCAGCTGCAAGCTGGATACAACCGAATATGGAGACCAGTTTTGAAAACCTGACCAGTAAGTGTCACAGCTTAGAACAGGAAATACATTTTCAGGACACTGCCTGCTGACAGGTTTAACATTCTCTTGATGCTTCAGCATCTCCTCTTTAATTTTTTTTTTTTTTTTTGATGTTTGTGTAACTAAAACCAGGTTTATTTTGCAAAGAGAAGTTTTGCAGACTATTAGCCATTATTGTGACCTAGAGATAATTCCTAATGCTACTTATATATGTATGCAATGTTTGGTATCAACTCATGATGCATTGTCACCTTGAACCTACTGTATCCTCATAAAGGGCTTTAATCTTATTCTCCCCATTGAACAGAGGCGTTCTCAGATCCTTTTGTAGTCAAATGGAAGGATATGACTGAAGCTGTTTTCAAAGAAAGGAATGCATTTGAAATCTGAAAATTTAAATTTGATTTCAAAAGCTATAATAAATATTTTGTATTCTAATAGATTTTTATTTTTGTATTGAGAGGAGAATGAAAAGGAGAGCAGGAGCTTCAGCTTTGAGATAAAGGTCTATTCAGAAAACTTAAATTAAAACCAGTCCTCTACATACTTTTTTTTCCTGATGATTTTTCCCTCCATTTCTTTCTCTAAACACAAGGGATATTTGGCATTACAGTGATAAAACCATGAGTAACCTGGAGTTCAATCGTGCCAGGGAATGTGATACTTTACATGAGCATGTCAAGGTAATGTCAATTAAGAAAAAAACAAGAGGCATAGAGTGACTTTTTAAATCTTTCACACAGATCTTATCTATTCATAACCCAAATCAAAGCAACTCTGATTGCTCTATCAAGTGTAATATATAATTAAGGCAATTCAGTCCTAAGGTTTGGGGTTATCACAGTTCTTTTGATTTGAGTTGCTGATTGTCTTAGTGAAAGAGCTGGTTGGGAATTTTTTGACAAGAAGAGATTTTCATCTTAAAGAAAAAAAAACTGCCAAAATCATAACTTTCAGTGAGGTAAAAGGCTGCAGAACGACCCCTGGCACAGGAGCAGGGACTGGCCAGTGGGCAGTGCAGGTCCCTGTGCTCAGCCAGAGACTGTCCTGACCGCTGGACTGCTGCCTCACTGCCACCACACACACTCTCCTCTGAAACCTTTGTTTAAATTTTCTTCAAAGTAAGTGCCCTAAATACCAGTCTAGATGTTCGGTCCCTCTCTCTCTCTCTCCATCCGGTTTTGATTTATCCCTGGTCTGGGGCTGGGAAGGGTTTCTTATGCTAAGCAAGCGCACACCTGCACTGCTCTGGCTGTGCCTATCTTCGCTCGGAGACCTTTGTGACCTGCCCTGCTTGAAGTCTATAACCTCCACAGCCTTTCTGGATGCTCCTAATTCCGTATTCTCCCAAGGCCTGGAACACACATGAGTGTCAGTGCACCCAGGGTTTCATGCAGCACCAGGAGATGGAGGGACCCATGCACACGTTTGCCCTTCCCCATGCTCATACCTACTTGCACAAGCTGGGGTGGGAAATAGCACTCAGGTTTTCATATTATTTAATGGCCAGGTTTCAGACGTTTTGAGGATGCTTGGTAAGCACAAGCCTGTGCTTGCCTATACACACATGGAGCACACTGGTTATTAGCAAGACACAGTTACGCTGGAAGTTATGCCAATAGGGATGTCCTGCTTGCAAAGAAAACAACAGTCCTCATTAAAAATAATGGGTGTGCCAAGTAATCGCCAGGCTCAACAGACAGAGCAATCAAGCCCCTTAATGAGAGAAAAGCAGCTGGTAGCTGAGGAAATACCAGCAGCACTTGGAGGTGGTTTTACGACCCGGGAAGCAAGGGCACGGAGGAGCCCCTTCCTGCCCTGCGCCACGTGGCCGGTGCTGGGAGGCCGTTTGTGAGGCTCTGCCGTGCGCCCAGCCAGATCTAACGGGGAAAAGGATTGTAGGGATGGACAGAGAGGGCAGCTCCCCAAGCTATGGCTGCTACCCAACCACACTGACCAGAGCGGTTCCCGCTTGCCTGTCCTGACACGGGGAGCGAGATGGAGTGGGGCACGGGACACATCTGGATAATCCTCCACTTCTTGCTCTGGCACAAGTGGTCCCATGGGGCACAAGTGGTCCCATGGGGCACTCAGCTTTGCCAAGTGGATGGGAAAAAAAAAGATGGAAAATGATACCATCTCTCAGAGTAGGCTGATAGGCTTCCGAATTCTGCACTGCAGAATTTGTGCTATTGTCTCTAAAGCAGACTTTGCAAGGAGTGTCAGGTAATGCTAAAATACTGCTCAGCAACATAGCTGTGGGTTCCTGTGTGCTCAGCAGCTTTGAAATTGCTACCATATTCTTTGCATTTTTTAACCTTTTTGATGGTTTGCTATAGATATTTTACATGTGAATTTGATGAATTCCACCACCAAAATCAAACTCTTGTCCCATTGAAATCTAAAACAGGGCTACTGCTGATTTCAATAGTCTAAGGCTGCAGCATCCTGTGCAGCGCTCTTGCAAAGGAGTCACTTCTCATCTTTAAAAAAGAAGCCTTATTAAAGTCCTTTGCAGCCCAGATCCAAAAGAATACCTCCCTCCATGTCCCATGGCATGCTGCCCAGGGAAGCGCTAAGGGGGAATAGGAAATTACCCACCTTGCTCTGCTAAGTCTGTTCCTGATCCATATCTACCTGACTGATCTGTATGCTTTGGAAATGCATGTCTTAGGTGGAAGACATAAAAGCCTGTCTGTTTATTAAAAACAAACACTTAAAATGGAAGCACTGAACACTTAGTTCTAATAATATATGCTACTGTTGTATTATGGAGGAGAAGAGAAATTCAACATAATTGCCAACCTGACAAACCAAGCAGCCCCAATCACAGAAATTGTACAATTCCATCAGGGAGTTCTCTTTTTTTAAAAATAACATTAAATAAAATCTTCTCTTCCCCAGAACTATATTAAGATGCCCACCATATGCTTTAAGGTCATAATAGCCAGGAAATTTAGAGTCTGAAATAGTCTCCTTAACTCATCCCGTTGTGCCCTGTGGATGGAAAACCTATTTGCATCTAATAAAACAATGTGTGCCAACAGAAATCTCATCTCTATTGGCAAGTCATGCAATTCTTTATAGCTGTATACTAGATCCAGATGCTTTGGCAGAGGATATCTTCCTTCAGGAGTTCTACTTGAGGCAGACTATTGATTGCCTTTGCAATTATAGATCGGACTATGGCAATCACTAAAGACGGGGAAACATTTTGATTCAGCATCATAAAGCCTCAGTTTTGCCTTTAAAAACAAATCAAAAAAGGCTATCTACTTTTATAGGCTGATAGACTATGTATTTTTAGTAGTTCATCATAAAAAATAAAAATAATAATAATAAAAGGGGCATTAAGGACCAGTATATCCTGCATACATTACCAGTCTTCACATCAGGCACTGAACAGCTCAAAACGTTTGAGGCTGGCCCAGCTCTCCAGTAAATAGCTGCAGATCAAGACTCTGATTTCCACGAGACGCCTCCCGGGGCGCGGGACTTGCTAACAAGCGGTGGCGGTCCCGGCTGATGGGTGGGCAGACGGGCTGCCCCATGGCCGCAGCACGAGGTCCCGCCAGGGCGCCGCTGGCCGCGCTCTGCCTCGCGCTTGGCCGCCGTGTGCGCGGAGCCTGTGACCAGAGGCGGGCCAGGCTGATTCGGCTTCCTTCGGTTTGGTTGGATGGCGGCGGGTTGCAGGTGGGCTTGCATTTAGCACTGAGCCAACCAAGTTAGCATGAGCCTGTGGCTTTGCAGGCCTGTGTGAAGCTGATACACTCCTGAGCCAAAAGAGAGCCCATGCTGTAAACTTCACGTGGGTAAATAAGTCGCTATATAAGCCTGAGTTGGCTAGCACACCTTTAGAATAGCTCAGACTTTCTTCACTCTTTAACTCTTTTGATTCCCATTTACATTAAAACACCATTGCATGAAGCAGGTGCATATTCATCTCAGAGATAAAGGCTCTTCTATGTCCTCACGCAGGCTCCAGAGCCTGCACACAGTGCCCTAGCATGTGTCATCTGCTGCTACACGCGGCTCTGCTCAGTGTGCCAGTGTAAAAGCACCTCCTGGCATGCTGGTAATTATCCTTTAAGTTTTAGGTGATCCTCATGAGATTTGCCAGCTGCAAACGTAAAGCTTCATATTTCAATATACAGGTAGAACAGGCTTTTCCAGCAAAGGGGGTGTTTGGAGGGGTTGTTAATTAATCTTATCTCACCAGAAATGCTCAAACCAACCAGTGGGTTTTCTGTGGACATTTCCTATCCATTGCATCCTCATTCTGGTCCACTCCATTGACGATTTTATTCCAAATCATGAATGCAGTCATTGATGGCAATGAATTTAGTGCATATGATTCCTTTAACTGTGCCTGATGCTTATCTCTTTTCAGCAGTATAATTAGTGTGACATATTAAAAAGCCATCAATCTGACATTTTGACTTACCTTGAGTGAATAGTCAGCTGGCACAAGACAGCTGGGTGACTACATTTGCCCTAACTTGTAGGTTTTGGAACTCAGAAATCTAGGCTGAGGATAAGGCAGCAGGAAATATAGTATTTCGAAACTGATGGGAGGAAAATAAAGCGAAGGATATCTTCTTTGCTTACAGGAAGATGAGTTGAGAAACAACATATAACTGTGAACCATGGCCCTGAGTTTGGGCCAGGTAAGGTGTAGGGTGAGGTCTTCCCCTTGCACCTGCAAACAGAAGGCAGGATCTTGAAGAGATTTTTCCTGTGGGCAGCTTTTTGCATTTTGAGAAAGCTGGAGTTTGGCTGTGTCTTTCAGCAAGAGAATCTTCTACACAGAAAATGCTGCATTCTGCAAGCAGTCACAGCTTTGTGCTGTTTATTAGTTTGATCTCTCTTGCTTAATTGTTGTTTGCTGTGAAAATACAGTTCCGCCGAGCAGAAGGGAAAAAAAGTGTGTTGTGCCACGTTAATTTTATTTGTGCGAGCACAAAGTGTCCATGTGATGGCTGCATAGGTTAATTTCATACCCCTGAGAGAAGCTCAGTCTGTTTTTCCTAGTTAAAACTTCACATTCATAAATGAAATTGAGTTTTGATGCTTTGCAAGACAGTCAAGATTCAATGAGAGATACGGCCACTATTGGTCATCTTGACCACTCCGCCTTCATTTTCCCTTGGGCACCTCTTAGGCAAGGTGAAATATGGTGTTCCTGTGGCTTGAACCCATGTTCTCTGAAATATGACAGTAAAGTACACAGTTACACAGGAAAAAAAATTAAAAAAATAAAAAAGAGATAAAGGAAAAAAAAGAAAAAAAAATACATATAGCAATAGTATCACAAAGAAATGGATGCAGCACTATTTGACATAAATACAAATCTTTCAGTTCACCTCAATAGGCTTTATACCAGACAGATATTGCTTTATTTTCTAGTTTTGTTTCAAAGGATCCTTTACACTTAGAGATGAGAAGGAAAGCTTTCTCCTCCTCCCCTTTTTGTGTTTATGATCCAGTCTTTTGTAATAGTAGCATTTTGCTGCAATGCCTGCGGAATAGCAATGAAATATTTCTCCCCACACTGACACATGCAATCATCCTCAAGTGGGAGGAAGGGTATTTACAACATCCTGCAAGACTCTACCTTTAGCTCACTCCATTCCTGCAGTGGTGTCTTATGGGTTATTACAACAGACTGTGAGAATGCAAGGAACTCCCACACTTCACTAGAAATGCAAACTGAAGGGTTTAAAACACTTAGTCTTTCAATGACTGATTCACAAATTTACACATGGAGAACACAGGCTCCTGGTCTTTGCTCCATCTGCACCGCTGTGTTACCTGACATCATGTGCCAAATTGTAGCTGACGAAGTAACATCACAGGCAAGTTTAGACCAAGATGTTTACTGGCAGACAAGCCAAGAAAAACTCATTGCTTGAGTGTTTTGAACTCCAAGACCTTTTTTCCAAATTGATTTATTTTTCAAATGTGCAGCGTGGTAAAGTTTGCCAGCAGACAGCTGAGCTGTGCGCGGAGCTGAAAGGCATGTTTGTTTTTATGCATTTCTAATGCTTTTGCTCTGATAGGAGAAAGGTTTTCTGGAAATAATCAGTGCACCCAGTGTCAGAACAAAAGCACTAATGTGGTACAGCATCCCTGGGCAAAAAAAAATAGTTTATAAATCAAAATCTTCTCACCAGCATTGCATGCCTGTCATGCATCCGGTCAGCTGCACCCCTGCCATGCAGGATGGGTCAGCCGCTTCCTACAGCAACCTGCTGACATTTATTCCAGCTTATATAGCAGCTTATAGGAGCTTTATTCCAGAATATAGCACTTGGGTTTTTCTGTGAGCCACAGGAGTTGCATTTTATGCTGTGATTAGAGACCAAAAATAAAAGAAAAGAAAATTTGAGGGGGAAAAAGAAAAGTCTTGAAGCAAAGGCAGTTTTGAGCTCGCCTAACTCACCATTAGCTACTGAGAGATACAAGCATGTTGTTTATCAGCCAGCCATATACATAGAAATGGAAATCATGCCTCAAAGAGCTGGTATAGAGCAGATTAACAGGAAATGACTCACAGGAGGGAAAAAAAAAAATAAACAAAGAAAAAAGAGACACCCTCACAGGTAGTCATTTGCTTATTTCAAAAAGACAGCACTTCAGTAGAAAACACTGATTTCATGTATGTTCAGAACTGGATCTAGAAAAAAGAAAGTTTTTAGCTCAGATAGAATATTTATACTCAAATGACTTTTTTGATTTTTTTTCTATTTCTTACAATTGCTAGTAATTAAGAGCTGTAGAAAGCTTACAAAAAACAGTTCATTTTGTAGGAGTTTTGCCAAGGTTGTTCAAAGGAGCTTGTAAGATTTTTGCAATCTGATTTATGTTGTTTTAGGTTGAATCTGAACCCTGGAGTCTTCTTCAAAACTCTTCATACCCTCTACCTGAGATTTAGCTAAGCTTCCTATCTCTTGTTGTGATGCTTTCCTGAATCCAGGCTTAAATATTCAGCCTTTTAAACACAAACTCAATAAATCGCTTCTCTGTCATCATAACACAAGGCTCCTGGATGAATCACTTCACAAATTTCAAACTAATAACTTATTATTTTTCCCTGATATAACACGTAGGTGGATAACATTCCATCACGGGTGACTGTAATCACCTTCAGCCCCGATTCAGCATCCCAAGTTCTGGCTTGATAAAGTATTTGTCGCTTCCAGTTCATCCTCTCCTGACAGAGATAACTTTGTTTTAATTCAAATTGTCACACTCTGGAGTTCAGGAAGGACATGAAAATGTCAGGTAATAATCCCTCCTCAATCTTGTGAGTAGTTAACACTGCTAATATGCAGAGCCATTAGTATGCTGGCATGTTTTTAACTTAATCATTTGCAGCAGCCCAAGCTTTTCTGAGACCCGTTAAAGCTGATCTGGATAAGCGTCGCCCATTTTTACACGCTTTGCTGTGTTTTCAGTGCTTAACAAAAGACACATTTAATCTTGCAACTTTTCCTGTATCTTTGTAACTTTATTTTACATGAATTTAACCAGTAATATGAACTGTTTGTAAAAGCAAGTATGCATTTATTTCAAGGAAACTACCCCAGACCTAAACAGGGCCTCTATGTGGATGCTCTCCCCTCTGGATTATCCTGGGTTACCATTGTAAATCACGCAAATAGATAGCAAGTCTGCCTATACCAACAACTAAAAAAAAAAAAAATCCAAATCTAAACAACATATGAGTGAACTGCTTGTACATAAAAATAACTGGTTTTACATCCTCACGTTTCCAGATATCCCTGTTTTTATTAGAAGAATACTTGGTAGCTCATTCTCCAATTTCCTTTCAAAGTGAAACTACAGAGAGAAGAAAGAAGGATTATTCTTTTGACGGTTAAATACATAACCCAATTTGACTATGATGAAATATGATGAGAGCTAAATGCAACGCCCCAACTAAGATAAAATCCAGCTTCCATCTACCTCTTGTACTGGGTGATCACGTCATTTTAACTTAGCAGGTTGGGATTACATGTGCGTTATAGCCTGCCTATATTCTCTGACTTCTTTTATTCTGTGTATCATCATTTTTTTTGTTCTACTAGTTGAAGGCAATAACAATATTCAGCATTATCTCACATTCCTATCACTTGAATCTACTTGCTTGAAATGCATGGTACCTGCCATCTCTGTGCCCTTAGTAACAATGACTAAACACAGCCAAAGGGTTGTTTTGTAGCTGATGAGTCAATTTATCAATAGGACTAAATGACACACTCCTGCTCAAGAAAAAGTCTGTGTATGTTGTCAGAGCAAGACGCAGAAATGTTCTGAGGTGAAGACTGCATTTTGACTTACAGTTACTCTGGCTGGCTCCATTACGTAGTTGCCGTCTTATGGTGTAGTTTGTGTGCCTGTTCACAGAATATACTGACCGTGAAAGTCTCTACTTTCCCTCATTATGTTTGCAACCTTCCTGCCACAGCAACAAACGAAAAGCAAATGTTTTACCTCCAAGTCGGTAATCCACTAGCAAGTTACTGACACATAGAATGAGTGAATTCAGGCCCTTAGCCCTGAGTTCAGACTAGCACTGAGTTCCTGAGATGATAAGGTTTCCCTAGTGGCAAACCAGACCAAGCTTATAACGCTCTTTCTCTTGAGAACCCTTCAAGATGACTTCTCTCCTTCTCTCCTGGGTTATTTCCAGTCTGTCATTCCTGGACATCTTTGGAAAAATTATTTGATTTCCCAGATTCCCACTTCTGTGTATTGTCTCTCATGACTTTTCCTATATCACCTGCCTTATGGGATTCCCTCACATCGCCCAGCATTTATTGCCTGCTGGCCATTAATTTTGTCATTACCTGTGTTCTTCTCAGAGCTGCAGCCACACCTGGGAGATCCTCTTCAGAAATGGTAAGTCATGACACAATGACACAATAGCTGTAAAATGTGCTTCCTTATTCTTTTCAGTTTCCTCATGCTACAGTTTCCTAGCTGTATCATATGCAGATTGCCTAATGCACTGAAGCTGGTAAAAGCTGCCTCCGGCAGTATCTGTGAGCTCCCACAGCACTAAGTAGGGCTTCACATCGGGACTAGTCTTCACGCTGCTATGTGTGCAGTAAATTCCTCATGCTAGGAGCAGAACACCCCTTCCTCCAACATTTAAGAAGTAAGCCGAGGTCTGCTATGAATTACTGTGGTGCCCAAAATGTCATTTCTTGCAAAGAATGCTTTTAATTTAAAATTTACTCTTCTGGCATTCAGTCTGAATAACTCCTAGGTACAGTAGGAGGTAAGTCTTTCCCTCTAGATTAGGCAGAAGGAAACCATCTTTCCCAATTGTTAAAATTCAGAAGTCAGGCATTCTTGTAAAGGCTAGAATTCATTTATTTGGTGTTACTAGCACATCTTTTTCATTGAAAGAACTTTTTTTTTTTTTTTTTCATTTCCTTTTCTGGGTAATATCACAGTCATTAGTATTTCCTCATGAAAAACTGTTTAGAAGAGATTAAGTGTTCTGAATTCATGAAGTATCCAGTTATGAGGGATCAAATTCAATATCAATAAGATGAAAAGTTTTCTAGGAACTAATTCCAGCTATTTCTACTCTGGCTTTGTATTAAAAAAAAAAAAAAAAAAAAAAAAAAAGATGAAAGGCCAGATTCTTGACTGGTATAAATTGGCATTGGTTCATAGAATGAAATGGAGACATATTCCACTGAACACTAGCTGAAAATCTGGCTTTGAGATCATCAAAGCTAGTATGTATTAACCCCATGTGGTTATTGGCTGCACATTTCCCAATGTAATGTGCTGGTGTGAATACATTAACACATTCTACTGGGAAATTAACTACTCATATTATCAAGAGAAATATTCCTTATATTATAAGCAATCTCCCCAAAGGAGGAACAAAAAAAAAAAAAGAAAAAAAAATTCTGTGTAGTTATAAATTAGTAAAGTTTGTTCCAGATCTTCTCCAAGTGGGAATTACTGGATCAGGATATTTGCCTGTACTTCTGAAAACCAATTCAGAAAGTAAAGTTTATTGAAATCAAGCAGATGTCTTATGTTACCTGTGTGACATCATCAGAAATCTGCATGTACGTTATCATGTTTAATATGAGGCCAAAAGGAGATGAATCTTCAATGGTTAATGCCCTTGGAGGACTTTGAGTATTGGTATGAGATTCAAATGTATTAAAAACCTTGGTGGCCTCCATAAGGGAAAATAAATGACAAATGAAAAGAGACATGGAAAAATAAAAAGGGGTGTATTTGCTTTTGCTGCTCTTCTTCTTCCCTTTTCTTATTGCATTTTTATTTCCCATTCAGATAATCAAAAGAAAACTATATATAGCTGAAAGCAAACTTTATGACAAAGGAAACTTGGTTTGACGTTGTCTTTATTACCAGCAGTTTTTAAAGTAGCCTTCAATACTCTGGTCTGATATTATTAAAGAATCTGAAATAGGGCAGAAGACAGACATTTGCATATTACTCTCCATGGGAAATTGATTTGCTATTTCTGTTATTATTTTATTTGTTTTATTCCTCATATTGTAATATTATGGCTCTTGAAACCAGGATAGGAGTGAACTGTAGGTTCCTATATTACAGTAAGAACCCAGGATTTCTTCTAGAGCTTGCTGAGTAAACTAGGAATTTTGAAGTTCCTTATTATTCCTTTCTGCCACCGACATACTTTGAAGTAAGAACAAGAAAGAACGAAATTTCTCCAGGATACTTGCTCAGCACTGGGAGCAGTGAAGCATTTTCATATGTGACTGTGCTGCTGTGGTTGTGTGGTTTAGTCAACTTTTTCTGTTTCTCTTGCTTTCAAATATCAAAGCAAAAGTTGGTTACATATTTAACAAGTTAAGAGTGATGGAATCTCTGTAGGAAATATTTCTACAAGAACTGTGAAGAGCTGCACTATTGTATTTCGTTGCGATATGCATTTAGGGTTAACTCCTTGCAGCAATCTAATGATATTTCATGTAGCATAAAAGTGCATACTGGTAATGTCCTATAAAAGTGCATACTGGTAATGCAGTGCTGATGAGGAGTACCGATGACCTAAGAATTGGGTTTCTCTGTACTGGAGCATCTTAACAATTCAGACTTAGTTTTATATTTTGATCTGTTGTTAAAACATTTTAGAAAATTTCTGAAAAATCAAAATTCAAGAAAATTGGTTGGAGAATTCCCTTTTTTAACACTTCACTTAAACTACTAGATACATCTCAATCCTTTTTTTTTGTTCAGTTTCAAAATATTGCATCCCTCTTCATAGTTGTGATGCGCAGACACAAATGTAGTGTATCACCTACTGGCAAGCAAGAAAATCCTATAATCAGAGTCTCTACCATATAGACTAAGAATCTATACTAATTTAATACTCTTGGAGTCAGAAGGAGAGTGCAAGCTTTGTGGTCAGAGCAATTGCCTGAGAAAGTAAGCTTGGCTTTCTAGCCCTGCTTCACTAAACCCCAACCCTGCAGTTTTCAAAATTAGTTAAACCAACCAAAGGCCACATTACTATCCAAATTAGGCTGATAATTTGGGTCACTCATTCTTTCTTTTTCCCAGTGTCAGAGGTAAATTCATATGACTGCAAATTTTACTTATCTGCATGTCATCTGATTGTATTTTGAGGCTACTTTTCAGCTGCATAAGCAAGATGACATGGCTCTCCCTGCATGTAATTACAAGAGCCAAGATGCAGCAAACAGTAAGAGCCTATGGACAGAGGTGGGATCAGGCCTTCCTGAGCCTCTGTCATCCTAAACCAACTAAGGAACCGTGTCTTTGTGAGAAACATGTTGTCCACAGCTCTTCGGGGCAATCTGAGCCTGTCTTGTGTTTTCTCATCCTTTACCAAGGAACTTCTCAAGGTCTTTCTCACCAAACTTGAGATAGAAGTTTCCACTCTTTCTGTTTGTTTTGGGTTCACTATTTTTAAAGAGATTCCATGGATTCACTAAAAGCCATTAGTCAATGTGTTGCCTCAAACTAACATTTCCTGGGTTTTGCTGCTTTGCTGTTGCTTTCAGTACGATGTGCCTCCCACTCCACTCTACTCCCTTTTTGTAAAGAGGTGGCTTATGAGAGTAGACCAGCCTTTTCACATTAATAGACTTATGCATATTTTGAAATCCATAACAGGGACCTAGCTGGTTATATCAGATGTATTCTGCAGTGAATGTCCTTTGTCGTTTATATCTCATAATTAATTTGGCAGACTTTGGAAGAATAAAAGAAATGCTACATTATTGTCCTAGAGAATAAAACCTTTAACTTGAAAATCATATGACAATTGTCAGAGACTATATTTGTAGGCACAGTGAAGGAAGAATCCCTTTAGGAAAAAATGAGATTTTAATTATTGACTTCTAGGAAGACACAATTAACAAGGGCTTCTCATCCTCAGTTATCTAATCCCATGCCTCTGCTCCTGCGTCCGCTGTTTCTTAAATAAAATCCCCAAACTGTTCCTTCCAGTTCTGAGTTGCCTCATTAAATTAACTGTAGTTAAAACTTCAGTAGATTAGAATTTGTTAGAGGGAATGTAGATGTAACACTTGATTACCTTCCTAAAGCTGATGACATGGATTGATTTTTAGAGATCGGTCAGCCCTGTTCTTGCCAGCAGTCCTCTCCATTCCCCCTCTTTCCCCAGCTTTCTCAAGCCTGAGGATTTACCCTGTGCATGCATGCTGTAAACGACCTCTTCTGCTCACAGGTACTTGGTAAAGTTTGAACCCAGATTAAGAAAAGTCCGCTAATTCTGTAGTCTACTGATACTGTATGTCTTGTATCGTCTTCAGGAAGGACTCAGTACCAATGAAAAAGGCTGTACATCATCACAGCAGGAGACTTTGAGCCACTTAGCGTGATTAGTGATTAGATCTAGGACTAGTCCTTATTTTCTGAGGCCAAGAGCAGTTTGCTCTTTCCACCACAATAATGATGGATAAAAGACCTAAACATACTGTCTAGAAACTGGTTGCAATGGACTGGACACATTTCAATATCAAGTTATACTTTTATGCTATCCCTCTGGGTATTTTTTTGTTTTTCTTGGGTTAAGATCCCTAGTATTTTCTGTCACATAAAACACACCGTGATTCATCAAGAGTAGCACACGAAAAAAATATGTCTTTGAATAAACATTTCACTGAATCACAATATGCCTTAGGTCAATTTTATAACAGGTTGCCTTGGCATATTTAACAGATGAGCAAAGGGACTGCTTAAAAAATCAAAGTTCTGCCTGTTGCTTTGGCACAGGGTAAAACTTCGTCCATTTTGCAGATCTTAATGTCGACTACTGTACTTCTTTTTTTGGCTGTTCTTCTAGCCACTGTAGAATACCATGGTCAGGTAAGCTAGATGGAATTGAGCTTTATCCCTCTATGCTTTAATGATTGCAGAATTAATCAGTAGGTTGATTTTAAGATTCGGTAACTAACCAGGCTTTCAATAGCTTAACCTTATCCTCTCAACATGAGCTTTTTGTTGCTTATTCACAGGCTGTTTTCTTTGTTCAAATTTGAAATTTTTTAATTTGTCTCATCTGTAGCTGCAAATGCTTTATATAGATCATAAGCATTTGAACATTATGTGCTCTCAGCAAAGGAGTTGATCACTGGAAATTTGATTGTTTCTGAACTAACTATCCAATTTTTCTTCTCAAGTTATAGTTGCATCTTAGCATATTTTACTTCATTGTAAAAGCATCATATAGTTACTTGAATTGTCTATTTAATAAAAGATACATTTAATGATCACTTTTTTTGTCATGAGCACATTTCTTACTAAAGAATTCTCAAATTATATTCATATAGGTATTTTCATCACCTATTCTTGAAAGTCAGATACTCTGTTATGAAAACTTATTAAAAGTACTATGAAAAGAGAATAAAAGTTGTTCACCTTCGGCCAAAGATGTCTGGAGACATCCCTTTCTCTGATAAAAAGATTTTATCAGAGGTGGATTTTTAGTGTCTGTGAATTGCAAACACAGCTCCACTTTACAGAAGATCTCATCTATGAAACCTTCTGTCCCAAGCATCACGGGGCTCAATTTGTCTCCCTTGGAAGAGTCAGAGTAGGGCTACTAGACTCTGCCAGTTTTGAACCTGCAGTTCAAGAGAGTCCAGGTATTTCAAACCTAGCTTGGAGCACTAGAACAGCTCCTCCAGGTTTTGAAGTGTCAGCTTAATGAATCATTCCCTGCAGAGTAGTTGCTTCTGACATTTCAGCCCAAGCCCTGCTGCTTTTGCTGGAGCCTGTACGCTTTTATCTTGCACATTGGTCTGAGCTGCAAAAATTTTCCAGTTTATCAAATACTGCTCTGTACTGTCACTTAGAAATATGCTCATGGTTGCTGAGTGAATATTGATAAGATATCTTGAGAATGTGATAAAAGTGGGGCAAGGGAAGATATATATTTTTTGAATTTCACAAATAGAGACTTTAAAGCAGTGATAAAAGACTTCTGAGAGTCTGTTATTGAGAATGAATTCTCAGAGGTGTACATGAAGTTGGGGGCTTATTGTTTGGTCATGCTCTTTCAAAGGTTTCAGGCTTTCACTGTGTGTTTCTAAGAAAAAGCTCTTTGAAGGTCATGTTTGAATTCAAAGCTGTACTTATTGTCTGTTTTTCCATGCTATCTACATTACTGTTGCATATCACATTTGGGAGCTCCTAAAGGTAATATTTTCTAATTCCACTTCTCCTACCCTCTGGTGTAGCATTTGTCAGAGCAGGTTTGTGTCTGCAGATGTTGATAAGGTAGGAAGAACAACCTGACTAACATTATTATACCGCTTATTTTTTCCTAGGTAGTTTGAAAAGATTATCACCACTGGACTATAGTCGTGTTAAAAGATAGCAAGTCTTCTTTCCTAAATGCCACCCTCAGTACTTCAAAGCAAAGGTAGTTGCCCAGATTACCTGGCAGTGAGAAACCTGGCTGTGAGGGGCAGTAGGTGAAAGAGTGGGAAGAAGAGGAGGAGCTCTTCACTGGTAGTGTTATTCCTGCACTGAAGGCTCCTTGTTCAGGTATCTGAACAGGCAAATCATGTCTCTGTGTTCAGGAGCAACACTGGATGCCATCATTCCAGCAAGGTAGGGGTGGTATGGATGGTCATGGAAAAAGGAAGCTCTGAAACTAAGCCCCTAAAACCTTCACTGTTGACTTTGTTCTGTAGAGCTGGATCTTCCGTGGCGCATCTGTCGGATGCTCAGCAAGTGTAAGGGGTTTGCGTGTGAGGGTACCCTCTCAGGAGACCGAAGCAGCCTTGCATTCCGAAACTGCAGCATCCATGGTTTGGGTGTATTGAGGGAACATATGCATCCATTCCTCTTCCTCTTCCCATGGAGCTGCCCTCTGCTAGCAGGACCCAGGTCGCGCACCATGGCCGTGTGAGAGTGGCGTCCTGGCAAGGGCAAAGGGTGAGTGTGGAGCGGCAGCTGTGCCCTCAGGCACCTTGTCAGGAGGGCGGCACCACACAGCACTGCCTGGAGCTGCAGCACCCTAGCACAACCCCTCTACCAGCACAGGGACTCCCAAGGGTCACTCTGCCTTTGTTTAAAGCTGCTTTTTCCCAGAAAATTGAGTGATCCAGAAGCCTGGGAGTGAGCAACAGGGACAAGGTTGAAAATTATTTTTGTTCAGTCAGTATTTGTCTTTAAATTAATTACTTAAGATAAATAAATAAATAAAGAACCCCACAGAACCAGGAACTGAAAGCAACAGTCCTTTGACTTCCAGATGATCGTGACCTGACGTTGCTGTGAGAGGCTCAAAAAATTAAGTGCATGGCTGAATCCAAACAGACCAGGAGGAAAGTTCAGGGCCTCTGCTGGATGTTAGAGACAATCCAGCTCAACTGCCTGCACTGCTGCTCTCTGCGCTTTCATCAGCAACGGATCAGGCCAGTTGTAGGTATAAATACAACTTGGCATGTCAGAGCAGACCTGCCTTTCAACACCTCCCATGTGACAAACCATTCCTGCTTTCTGTTTCTGTAATAGAAACAAGCTCCCTAAAACACATTTAGTTCTAATGGAGATAGTTTACTACACTCTTTCAAGTCCCTTTTTTTCCCCAGGCTCTGTAATAATACAGAACTGGGATCAGAAGGTATGTAATAAGCACATTGGAAAGGAGTGAACTTCTGCAACACAGAAAAAGTTTTATACTTTCAGCACGTACGTTGTTTCATTTTTGTTTTACTTTTTTTTTTTTTTTTTTTTTTTTTTTNNTCCTTCTCTTTCATCTCGAGCTGCCGGTACGTGATATTCTTATCCACTTATTCTAAGTACTGCTATGTTGAATGTTGTAACATCTGGTTGGTTGGTAGCTGGGTCAGCCTGTAGGATTTCTCAGCCTATGGCATGAGAACCCAGAATTTCAGTCAGCCTTTGTGCAGGAATGGGTTTCTTATATCAACATTTTCAAATAAAGGCATCTAAAATGTTATCCCTGGATCTGTGTTAAATAGAGGTTTGTAAGGGTAAATCCCAGAATCACAGAAATAGATGGATAAGGTTTTTGTCAGCCATTTTATATATGTTGGCCTGATTCCTCCTGCCTTGATTGTCTAAAGAGGATAATAACACATTAATAAGAGTTACGGGTTGCCTAGAATCCTGAGAAATTCTTTAGGTAATGTGTGAAAGTGATGGAGAATCCTTTTTCATGTCTCTCTATCTCTGGAGCATGAACTAAGACACACTGAATTTATTCTCAAAACACCCTTACAGTTTGGGAAATACTGTTACTCCAGTCTACATTCTTAGATAATGATTTAAGCATACTTCAATGGCTCAGTTCAGTTGCCTAGAGAGAGGCACCAGAAGCCGTTACCCAACATCTAAGCTATTGCTACAGAAGTAGTACACATGACACAGGTCCTTTGGGAAACTTGTAATTACTTTGGTGCAGCAGCTAGGGCTGGAGAGGACGCCCTTGAGTATCACTAAAGACACTAGACAACTCTTGTGAGGACAACTGAACAGAAATTTCATGGAAAAAATCAATCTGCTATCTAACACTCTGCCTGAACACTGAAAGCACCTGGGGTGACTAAATACCTCCACTTTGGAGCAAAATTCCTCAGGAGCCAAGGTAGAGGCACTTGCTCAGAAGCCCTGGCAAGACAGGTGAAGCACGGTGTCTAATTTGTGAATTTTACATTGCAGTGCCCACAAAATGGGAATGAATGAAGGAACTTCTGGTGGTCAATGCAGTACAGAAAGGGCTGCTCACATAAGCAAACTGAGAGAGATCTCAGGAGAAAATTAGGCTACATTAGGGAATTTCAAACACCAAATTTATATTCTTTGCAAGCTAGAATTAGATGTTAACTACCCTATCCTTTTAACTACCCTATCCTAAGTTCCAGCCCCTGCAGTGCAAAGTATAAATATGGACTTTCTTCTCTCAACATTAAATTGGAAGTCCATGACAGGAAGCAGACCTTTATTTCCTGAGTTTGGGTCCTGGCCTGAGGATCTGGCAGTCCACAGCTTTGCTATTTAGCTTCAAGTGTGAATATAACACTCCTTCTTTTTCTA